>CAJQZP010001342.1:2342500-2942500 GCA_907164705.1 Parnassius apollo
GTTAATAACTTATGTCGAATTTTCTAAAATATGAGTACTATTTTAATTCATCATATATTTAACTTTGTCCTTAAGACTTGGTTAATCTAAGCTTGACGAGGCATCGCATATTTGTGAAGGGAAAAGAACGGTAGTTAATCATAGTTACAATGATATTTACTTTTTGTAGTTTGCTCATACGAATTAATTTTGATTTTAAGACTGGATACTTATTTAAGGTTTATAATTAGATAATATTATTTTGATAGAAAAAAAACACACAGTGTACTTTTATTAATGTTTTAGTTCTGTTCTCAAAAGGGTAAGAGCTTTAGAGAGAAGAAAATAAATAAAATTTACTACTACAAAATTTACTAACAATTCATTTTGCGTTGTTAACTGAGGATTTTTTATAATTTGTTTTATCGTATACATCATTTTTATTCAGTTAACGACACTGTCGTCCATTTAAATTGGACTCGAACCAAATGCATGTAATTTTATCTATTTTCAATGACCCTTTTTCTGTAAGCCAGTTGGCATTTATAGTTTTATCAGACTCATATATGACAACGATAATATTACCATGTTTCTGATTCACCGAACTAATCCGTTAAATAACATAAAACTTTACTTTTTTTAATTTATTGTATTTAATTATATAAAACAAAAAAAAATGAAAATCAGAAGTTTTTACTTCTATCGTGTGAGGCTGATCAGCCTCCGAATGAGCACCCCCACTCCTCATCATCATCGATCTCCCTTTTTATGTATAATATTTATATATTTAGAAATATATAAGTATGTTTATCAGTTGTCTAGTACCCATAACACAAGCTCTGCTTAGCTTGGGACTAGATGGCGTTGTGTGATAGTTGTGGAATATTATTATATTATATTATTATTATATATAGCTCTGATTCTGTAAGACTGCACAATGTAGCTATGAAAACGATTTGGGGATACTTCTGGGCGCTAAGATATAATGCCTCACAGACTGCAGTTATACCAGCTCCATTCCCTTCACACGAAAACACAGCAGTACACGCACACAATGCCCAGACGGACTTGGTGTCGAAAAACGAAAGTGGTGTCCTAAAAGGTGTTTTAGAGAAATGCTCATATAATCTTGTGGGTTTAGATGGATGGCGATATAAAAGATATAAATCTCCTTACAATATTAGATATTTGTAAATGCTCAGACTAACAAGCGGAACCATCATAACAAAAGGGTGAAAAATGAAAAACGGCGACTGCTGAAGCATGAAAGCTTTGTGACCACGGCAATCGTTTTATGAGCTAAAGAGAACGATAATGTGTAAAATAAAGTTTTGTTTTTGTAGCCAAATGGTACTTTGTGCACTTCGGTGAACTGGTCGGAAATATGTAAAGAGTCGGCATAATCCCAGACTTGGTTGCATATATATACAGTAAGGACGACATATTCTATAAAAAATGGTTGACCCTGCTGGCTATCTCTGGAACATCCCGCTAATTTCAAATGCAAAGCGCTCGAAATTTCACCAAATTATGTTGTATTCTTTCTCCTTCGATATCTCACGAATGAATGAACCGATTTATATTTTTCAAACGACTTTCGACGTCATTTTTTGAGAGTCATTTTAATAGCTGATTAGTTTTTGGTAAATCGATCGGTTTAAGCCGTTTAAAAGTTATTTCAAAAAAAAAACTCGTCCGAATCACTTCATATTATCACTAAATCTTTTCCACAATGAGATCTTTAGAACACTGCTTCCTTAAAACTTCTTTAAACCGCATCTCAATCGATTAAGACTTCAAAAGTTTACATACTTACACACAAACATACATACACACACACATGCCTACATTCATACGGACGTACACGTGAAATTAGTCAAAATAGCTTCCTGGGATCTCTAAACTTCGAGATCTGATGAAAACTCGATTTTCGAAAATCGGGGTGAAAGCAATAACTTCCTTATTTTTGAAAATTTTCAATTTTCTTAGCGGTAAGTTAAAAAGGCGTCCGTGGGCTACAGTAGCCACTTACCATTAAGTGGACTGCAAGTTCATTTATCAATTCAATTTTTAGAAATACAAACTAATAACATAATATTATTTATTTTTTTATTATATTCTATCGCAAATTTTTATGTATAACAAACCATAAAATAATAATATCTGTTATCATTTTGTTGAGTTTCATTGCTTTGCTGTTTTACATGTTAGTCTCCTGATACTCATGCGTTGTGAATAAGGGCAAGGGTTAAAGGCTTTACGACTATGACAGAGTCATTGTTACGGTTATTGTGTTAATCCGTATGAGGATTTATTTATATATATATATATATATATATATATATGTATATGTATATATATATATATATATATATATATATAAATAAATATATATATATATATATATATATATATATATATATATATATATATACATCAGGGTACGTGCTACGCCTACAGATGCAATATTAAAAGTATGGGGGATTACATTATTTTCTCTAGTGTACGATATAAAACTTTTTTACTGTACTGTACTGTAATCGCTAACCCGTCAAGTGTATCCATTACGGATTTACGAAAAACCCTATTAGAGAGAGTTATGTCCATTATTGGATTACTTAGAGGTTATAGAGTACAAGGGGGATAAAACAAAAGTAATCATGACGATATCTTTATGTCTGATATGTTTGAAATGACACTTTCCAATTGAGAACTATCTTTGATTTTCTAAGCAGTTTTATAATATTTATTTTAAGTAAATTAAGAAAATAGTATAAAAATCTCAAGGTACACTCAGTAAAACTGTGAAAAGGGTAAAGCTCGGAGTTTCTTTGCGTGATAAAAAATCGATATGAGGATATCCGCAGTAGAACAAGAGTAACCAACATAGCCCAACACATAAATCCACTAAAGTGGTAAATAAATTGAATAGGCTGTTCATAAAGCTCTAAAAAAAATTACATTTGATAGGTAAGTAATCTTCTCGCAAGGCAAATTTGGACCATTAAACGAACATAGTGCGGCTCCCTATTAGATGGAGTGACCTTCTGGTAACATTTGCAGGAAGTTATTAGATGAATGTGACTCAAGATCGTGTTCTGTGACATTCATAGGCCTCTCTGTACAGCTGTGGACTTAGGAATATATGATAGTAATGACGGTCAAGATAATGAACTAAAAAGTATTTATTTTAGTTTATTTATTTGTATACCATAAAAATATACAGTATTTATTATAAGAATAAACAACTAAAACTATGAACTAAAATTAACATACAATAAAAATAAAAAGCTGGAGTACTAAGAGTGAGAGTGTAACTCTTAGTTTATTTAATTCAATATTTAAGGGGAAATATAACCTCAAATGGCTTAGCAAGATCCTCCGTTATGCCGAAAATATTGCAGCATTAATTTTGAAATAAATATATGGTAAAGTTGAGGATTAATGTTAAGGATTATGTTAGACGAAAACACGATTCCGTAAAATTTTCTCGATAGAAAAATTACCTCCAAATAAAAAATAAACCGCTGTTATTCATAAAATACTTTAAATAAGATCATGAAACTTTGCATACTAATTGAACTAACTATAACGCAGTGCTTATGTTATTTACTTTTTTTAAATACCATTATTTTCACTGTAAAAAGAAATTACCTAAACTATCGGCCTCTTGAAGCGTGATTCCTGTCGCCCCGTTAGTATCGCTTAGGCTTTTGAAGGGAGAAGTTGTGTCGCTTACGATCAGAATACACATTACGCAACAGGACGACGTAAAATTAAAATGGGAAATGACCGTGATAAAAATAAGAAGCGACTGGCTTGGCGTTAAGAAACAGACATAAATATGATAAACCTTATGAAATCAGTGTCTAACGACCTTTCTACTTACAGTATTAGTGATTACAAACATGTCGGTACATAGCATACGACGCGCGGGGAAGTGAGGGCGAAATTAGAATTTGAGCTGACATACTATATCCCCTTAAGATTATGTCGTAAGTTCTACATAAATTTTGTATAGCTTTGTACTACATTTAAATTCAGGGACCAAAATTCTTAAGGTTTTATCCTATACTTATCGAGAATATTTATTTTAGACAATATTTTATACAAGGTTCCGTTAACGATATCACATTTTTTCGATCTGACTTGCCCATAAATAATGAAGTGCCATTAAAAAAGTGTGGTTCAAGCATATCTTTAAGCTGAAACTTCGAGCAAACTCATGATCAGACTCGTAAATTATAATCATTCCATTTGACCAGAGGGGTAAACATTTGCCACCCCTTTCATTAAATGTTTCGCAATTTGGCTAATCAATTTTTGTCATTTATTTAAATGTCATTTTACTAACGACCTAGTTGTTTGATCAACTGACTGGTAAATATATCGGACTGTGTTATATTTACAGCTAATAACTTTTTTATTTACATAGTAGTAATTAATTTTTAAAATAAATAAATTACGCAATCCATTTTATTTACTGTTTAATATCTTAATCCAGTCTTTTTTGTAAAAAAATAGAATAAAATTGTGATATATGTAGGTATAGATTAATATTGTACTATGTAGGTAGGTAGTGTACACCGCTATGTATTTCAATCAACGTTCACGGAAAAGATTTTTGACTGACATGGAGTGTGACACGGGTAGCGCCGTATCTTGTATAGGTTACAAATTTTATAAACATAATTTTAGTGATTTACCTATCAGCAAATGTAATGCTTTACTTGGTATTACACAGGTGAAATAGTTCGTCCGGTGGGGGTGGCTACGCCACTAGTGAGGTATAAAAATACACAAAAAAAAATTAAATTTGTTCATAATCAGAGATGGTAAAACCGTTCTTTTGGGTCGACAGTGGTTAGCCGAACCTAAAATTCAACTCTGGTAGTTGAATTTTAGGTTCGGCTAACGGTGTTTCAGTATCACGATGTAAACAATGTTAATTATAAGGATTTTGACGAAAGTAATTTTATGTATAGATTCAGTGAAGTATTTGCGGATGGGCTTGGACGGTTCAGCGGCGGGCGGGTTAGCATCCACCTGCGGCAGGGGGCGCGGACGGTGTTCATGCACGCGCGCCCTCTGGCGTATGCGCTGCGGGAACCGGTGGAGCGAGCGCTCGAGCAGTTGGTGCGAGACGGCGTCCTCACGCCGGTGGAGCGCTCCGTCTGGGCCACACCCATTGTACCCGTTCTCAAAAAGGATGGTAATATTAGAATATGCGCTGATTATAAATTAACACTGAATAAAGTGCTAGAAGTCGAACGTTACCCCTTGCCACGCATAGAAGATTTGTTATCGCGTTTACATGACGGTGAACGTTTCAGTAAGATTGATTTATCTCAGGCGTACGCTCAGTTTGAGCTTGACGAATCAAAAAAGTATACGGTTATCAATACACATAAGGGTTTATACATGTACAATCGACTAGTTTACGGCTTGTCGTCGAGTCCGGGAATTTTTCAAAAACACTTAGAAGAATTATTGACAGGGTTACCGAACGTGGGTGTATTTTTAGATGACGTAATTATAACGGGTTCTGATAGTCGTAGTCACATAAAAAATTTATATAAAGTGTTCGAGCGATTGCAGTCTCACGGGTTGCGCGTTAAGAAAGAAAAATATGTATTTTTCGCAAAATCTATTAACTATTTAGGGCACGTCATTAGTAAAGAGGGTGTTCACACGTGTCCGCAAAAAGACCGGGCAATTGTAAACACGCCTGCACCCACCAATATTTCAGAACTGCGATCTTTCATCGGGCTAGTAATGTATTATGGTAAATTCGTACGAAATGTTAGTTCATTGCTGGCCCCGTTATATCGTTTGCTAAAAACCGGGGTTCGATTCCTGTGGAGTACTGAGTGTCAAATGGCATTCAATGAAGTAAAAAAAATATTAAGTTCGAGCGAAGTGCTTGCTCATTATACGTTAGACTTACCCGTGGTACTGGCGGCGGACACCAGCGGGATCGGAGTCGGCTCCGTGATATCGTATATCACTGAGGAGGGAGAGCGGCCGATCGCATATGCGTCGCGTACTCTCAGCGCGGCCGGGCGAGCCTATGCGCAGATAGATCGAGAGGCATTAGCAATAATATTCGGTATTAAAAAGTTTCATCAGTACTTATATGGTAGAAAATTCGTTTTAAGGACTGATCACAAACCCTTGACGTATATTTTCGGCAGTAAAGTGGGCATTCCAGTTATGGCCGCTTCGAGATTACAGCGTTGGGCAGTATTATTGTCGGGATACAATTATGACATAGAATATGTAAGTTCACACAAAAATTGTGCAGATGCGTTATCTCGTTTGCCGCAACCGCTACATAAACGGTTTCCGAAGTCGGAGGGAATGAATTACATTAATTTCGTAGAAAATTTTCTCCCGGTCATAAATGATGACGTCAGAACGGCAACAGCAAGCGATGGGAATTAAGTAGAATTTTAACCTAAATTCAGTCCGGATGGCCCGCGTCCTGCCCAAAAGAATTGTTGCAGCAATATTATATTAAAAGTAATGAACTATACATAGATAGGGGCTGTATTATGTGGGGTTACCGCTTGGTGATACCGCGCACTTTAAGAAAAAAATACTTATGCAATTACATACTGGTCACATGGGCATTGTTAAAACTAAGTCCATAGCTCGAAGTTACGTATGGTAGCCTAATATAGATACAGACGTCGAATCCGAATGCCGAGCATGTGAGACGTGCGCAGTGGAGTCACAAGCACCCCCCGCGCGCCCCAGCGCAGCCTTGGCCGTACCATTTGCAGCCATGGAGCAGACTCCATATAGATTTTTTAGGCCTACGAAAAACATTTTAATAGACTCCAGTACGAAATGGCTAGAAGTGTTTGAAATGCCAAAAAATAAATGCTACAGCGGTTATTAAGGTATTACGGTGTACGTTCGCAAGATTCGGCTTACCACTAGAGTTAGTATCGGATCAAGGGCCACCCTTCACTAGCGCGGAATTTAAGGAGTTTTTAACACGAAATGGTATTCAGCAACGTTTCTTGCCCGCTTATCACCCGTCTTCGAATTGCACCGCAGAAAATGCTGTAAATATTTGTAAAAAAGCAATAAAAAAAGCACATAGGGAATCAGTCGATGTTGACACCGCGTTGCAAATATTTTTACTTACTTATCGTAACAGTATACATAGCAGCACAGGTGAAAGCCCTTCAATGCTGTTACAAAAACGAACGTTACGATCACGGCTAGACTTATTACGAAGCGATCGCGCGCTCATAAATAAGGTAAATCAGGCTCAAAGTAAGCAATTGGAGTACACGGGCGGGGTGCAGCGCTCGTTTGCACCGGGGGAACCTGTGTGGGTGCGAGAATACGGCCACAAGGATAGGTGGGTGAAGGCAACGATAGTTCATGGTGAAGGTTCGAGGAGATATGCTGTGGACAAGGGGGACAGTCGACAAGTAGTTAGGCACGTTGATCAAATCAAGCGCAGATCAGGGTTGTACGACATACCATACCCTGAGGAGCAAAGCGAGTCAATGAGGGTACAAATACCTGATAGTAGTGGCTCGGCGAGAGACGGAATGTCGAAGGAGGACGACGGCCCGGACACATATCCGACTACGGTTGTGGGTGATTCGGGAAAGGAGAGGAAACGGTTTTCGAGTGAACACATCAGCCCTCCTCGCACACCTCGAGCCCGATCCGGGCGAGTTCGTAAACCTGTTGTTAGGTTTCAAGTTTAGCAAGTTATTAGATTTATAGATAATAATATAGTTAAGGTATTATTATAAGTAAATGTGATTACATAATTTATGTACTTTACTTAATAATATCTGATAATACCATATATTAAGAAGGGAGGTGTGATATATGTAGGTATAGATTAATATTGTACTATGTAGGTAGGCGCCACCGCGCGTTTTCACTAGCCAGTCGCTCAATACATGTTATGAAGTCACACCGTGTTTTATTATTTAAATACCAAGTTATCCAGTATATCTCAAAAATGATGAGATATTTAATTACTACTATCTAAAACTAGTCCAGTTTAGCTAAAATTTTTTGAAAGGTTTATCAAACGTGTTAGTATGTACCAACAAAAAATTGTCGATAATTCAAATAATTAATTCACAAGTTCTTAAATCCTTTCCATCATTGTTTTACTTTTACATTAACTTATATTATTTCGTTCATTTAAGACCCATAACCCTGAAGTCTTGAAATAAGGTCGATATGACATAAAGGATGATAAAATTCATCATCAATATCAATAATGAGGAAAGTTACCCTGACAAATATATTTAAATAACCCTTGATTGACGTTTACTATCTGTAACTGTAGATCTGAAGACTGAAAGAAGAGAAATCTGAGATTGCAAGGTATAAGGCTACTACGCATTTTTTCATATTTTCTAGCCAATTTTTATTAATTTTGGCTGAATGAACTCTGTGCGGCCTAACCTTATCGTGAATGAAATAAAATTTACTCTACATATTTACCGTCTCTGGCTATTTCGTAAAATTTTGTGATAGTACCTACTAAAATCAGTCAGACTCATATTTCAGGTTCAGGTACATTTAATTAACTTCATAAATACAAAATACGAAAACACTTTTCGCAAATGCTTATTTAAGTAAAATACTATTTGTCTTTTAATAACATACTGAATAATGGATTCGTATGCATATCAACAAATATTAGAGTGGTAATCTGCATAAGAGGATATTTATTTTAGCTTAAACTCGTAGAAGCTTTTTGATAATGCGATGTAACCTAAAAGTAAACAAAACCCATTTATAATAAAGTAAAAGGTACTCGAATAAAAGTTATGTTAAAACAAAAAATAATAAAGTAAAAACTACACTTAACACATTCTGAATTCAATACTTTGCACAGTGCAGGTTGCTATAAATCCTCAATACAGTACTTATAAATTAGAAGTACGGCATATATGTGGTAGCTAGTTTTTGTAATTCAACACTAACAAAGTACCCCCAAAGGAAATATACTCAAATCACTTCATTAAACAACGGTGTGTAATATACCTTGTAATGTTCCCAAAGCGGTTATTTTTTGTAAGTTTAAAATGGTGTTTTCAAGTACAACTGTATTTCTAATATATTTAAATTGTATTAAGTATATTAATGACCGTGTAGTAGCGTTTAAGAATATCCAATACCTCATATCGTCCCCTGGATGTTGTTAGAGGTGACAGAGGTAAACAAAATAACAAAAGACGGGTAGCAGCGCCCTTATAACATATAGAATATATAACATATATAATAGTACCCGGTTGACCGATCTATTTTTCGCTCGGTTTTTTTTGATTCGTGTGTTTTGGAAATTATATTTAGATACAAATTACATACTGATGAAATACGAATAATATTTTTTGATCTTAGCGACATAATAGAAAAAACTGAACTGGTTATTTGAGTAAAAAATCATGAGTGCAATTAGTTTAATTTAAATTTTCGTGTTTTTTAAAAAAAATAAAAAAGGGCTCGCAAAAATAGATTTTCTCAAAAAAGAAAGGAACTTGAAAAAAAAATTAAAAAAGTCGGTCGGTCGGTCTGGGCTCGAACCATGGTATTACGATTTTGCGACCGCCCAATATACCAATTAAGCTATTTGTAATCATTAATAAACTGTCAAAATTTAACTTCTTATTCTAACGATATTGTAGCAGTTTTTCATTGCCTAAAAACATAGACAAAAAAGACATTTTCTAAAAATAAATCCTAGGTAGATCGATTTATTGCCCCCGAAACTCCCTGCACACAAAATTTTATGAAAATTGTTGGAGCCGTTTCCGAGATTCCGATTTATATATATATATATATATATATATATATATATATATATATATATATATAATAAGAATATATACATATACATAATATATATACATATACAAGAATTGCTCGTTTAAAGGTATAGGATAGAAGGAAAACTGCGGTTGCTAACCTGCTTAACTATGGCAAATATCCCCCTTATGAGACATTACATGGGGAGGCCTATATTCAGCAGAGCACTTTGATAGGCTGCAATCAATTTTAAATTTTTTTAAATTAATGAAACTATTTTCACGTAACATTTTGGTCATTCAGCCGTGATAAATCAGCCAAGCAGAGCTTTTTCTTCTCACTACTTTTATCAATGGTAAGCGAATTTTTAGAATCTTTTAGTAGTTTTAGAGATTACCTTTATATAATAATTATAGTAATAGCACATAATAATACAATCATTAGTCAGGTAGGTTTATAAGACTAATGCTCTTAAATCGATCAACGACCGCGTGGGCCAATTTTCAGAGTACTCGATTACTTCGTTACGTCTCCCAAATTCTAATGCCAGCCAGTATAATATATGTAAAAACGTAAGTTATTTTCTTATGTTTAACCGAATACTATACATTAAATGAAAGTAATATATAGAGATTTAATCGCGTTATATGATGACATAATATGTCATAACATATTATGTTATCTTCAGGGTTTTGGACTATTAATTTTAGAGCAATCTGCGAAGAATGAGCACATCTTGAAATCTTACAGTTTTGATTTGTTTTAATTACAAAATCAAGTCAATTAGAGCACCTAGCTATCTTCCATATTAAATTTAGGATTATTTTTACTATAGTAGCCTTACGAGTAGTACAATAGTATTACGGGTGGTATCCTGTACATGGTGGCACACTCTGACTTCCCAGAACGTCAATGATGAACATCAGCTCCATGTTTTCACTGGAAATTCGGAGTATAAAATAAGAATATTAAACTCTATAATATCTGTAGTTTTTTTTTAATTCATAACACTTGCATTATTTTCACAAAAGCGTTATCAATTATATAATTTTCATCAAATATGCCTGTGATCTTTATAGAAATTCTGTTATGGTATTCTCAATTGTTTGTCTGAGTCATTTAAGACAATCTTATTTATCTTACTATTACAGTTCCTTACTGTACCGCTCTGAATGTGTTAGCAAGTTAAAATGAAACTAACAGCAACGTAAAAGTGTAACCTTTTCATATTTCTGATTTAATTTTGCTTAAGATGCATTTACCATTTTTAAAAGTTCCAATTTTTAGATTTACAAGGAATGCACACGACAGTTTAAATGGGATCAATTTTGCGCAGCACAGGTGTCATTCCAAGTATTCGGTGAAAATGTATGAAGATGATGAGATAGTTTTATATCCATACTTAGCATTGACTGATTGTTAAAAAAATAAAGTAGTGTTTAACACACATGCCCGCGCGTGCATACACACACACACACACACACACGCACGCACAGGCGCGCGCACTCACACACACTCTCATACACACACACACACACACACACACACACACACACACAAACACATACACACACACACATACATACACACACACACACACAAATAAATACACACACACACACACACACACACACACACACACACATACACGCACACACATGTACGCACGCACGTACGCACGCACGCACGCAAGGACACTCGCACGCGCGCACGCACGCAAGCACGCACGCACGCACGCACGGACGCTCGCACGCACGCACGCACGCAAGTACGCACGCACGCACGCACGCTCCGCTCGATTGCTATAGTAACAACCAAAGTAATTTACTACAACATCAACATGAAAAAAAACATAATTCACACACAAAGTCTGAAATATCACATTCAAAATACTTCATTATAGTAAAACGAGGGAATGCAATACCTCAACTTCGAGAAAACGGTTTACTGTTTTTAACAAAATATTTGCTATTGTGTAGTTTATAGTATAAAAATATCCACTACCCCATATCATCCCTTGGGTGCCGGAAGAGGCGACAGAGGGAAACTGAAACAAGAGATGGGTAGCAATATTTTCCTGATAACAACTCAAAATAGTAAAAAATTGCGGTTGTCAACCTGCCGGGCTAGCATGAGCAGGGGATAAAAATTTTATCCACCTATTATATCCACTGACAAGGGATAAAATTGTCTTATCCCTATGTCAAAGCTTTATCCACCCTGCGAGCATGGGCCTATGGTGGATATAATATCGACAGTAGATAAACTTATCCCCGCGCATAGATAATATACCATTGTATAAAGCTATAAACTATACAAGCTATAAACTAGTTTTAAGATTAAGTAGATTTACATTAACTTATATTTTCTTTTACCTTTTTTTTATTATATTGCTAAACTGTTCATAATTTTTGTTAAACAATATGTCATTTATAATATTTGTTATATTTATTTTAAGCGTATTTCTGCCTTGTTTTTATTTTTTCTATTATTCTAATTCTTTCTTTATTTTCTTTTGTATAATATTTAAGTTAAATATACATTGCTTGTATCAAATCGCAGGTATTACTTCGCTTGTGATAGCATTTATTAAAAAATATGTGTTTAGAATTAAGCCAATTGTGAAACTGGACAATACAGACCCTTTGGAGGTGGTGTAACCTCTTGAAGAAATTAAAAAAATATATCCCCGCAATTACTGCCATTATAAGAAAATTACAAAATACATCAAAATTGATGTCTACTCTAAGTCACAAAGATTTAATTTTAATTGAAAATGATGAAGCATGAAGAATAAAAATGTAATGATTTCAAACAAAACAAGGAATAAATAATTTTATAATCATGAGTATATTTAGAGTATATTTAGCAAGCTTTGCTAAAGAATAAACATATTTCTTAATTTAAACCTTTGAATTGTAACTTTACTAAGTTTGATAACTTTATTTTAAAACGTTACCTAAAATATAGTATAGACCGATTCTATTATCATTAAATTTGATTTGACCATGGACTCGCTTTGGGTATTGTTGACACAACCTATATAATTAAATCATGGCATTGAGCTATTACCGGTAGTACCGGTAGGCGTAGTGTAGGACGACCCCCACTAGATGGAGTGATGACCTGGTAAGACATGCAGGAAGTCGATGGATGCAGGTGGCTCAGGACCGTGCTTTGTGGCGTTACTTGGGGGAGAACTATGTTCAGCAGTGGACTTGTGAAGGGCTGTAGTGATGATGATGATGATGATGATTGAGCTATTGAGACTTTTTTGGACAAGGTGGTTGTAATAGATGCTTACTTCAATATGCACTGGTAGTCCATCCACAGAATTAATAGGCTTTAAAGCCTCATTGAGTTCTTTACACAAATACAAAACAATCTTTAAGCATCCGAAACCGGCGTAGAAATTCGTTGTCGGAGAATTCCAATAGATTAAGTATTCTGATCACGTATCGATCGCTGATGTAATTCTCTTTCTTGTTTTTCAATTTCTGACACGAAAATGTAGTTGCAATAGGCTCGAGACATCTTTTTTTGTATTAAAATGGTATGAAGATAAACTTAAACCCACGTCCGCGAAAGAGGATAAAATTGTCCCTTTCAAATGTCAAAAAAGGGATAATTTTTTCTCTTTCCCTTGGCCCCATGCTACGGACGGGGAGACATATGTCCACTCGTTATGTCAAACGGGGATATACTATAGAGATAAGATAATTTTAGCTCTTGTCAGTGGATATAATCGGGGAATATAATTTTTGTCTCTTGCCCATGCTCGCAGGGTGGATAAAACTAAGCAAGGGATAAAAATTATATCCTCTCTCCGGGGATATATTCTCTCCGGTTCATGCTAGCCCGGCTGCTTGCCAAGCGTAACAACAGCAATGTAAAAATTCCCTCTATGAGGCAATCTGTGGGGGAAGTCTATGTTCAGCAGTGGAATTTTATATGCTGTGATGGATGGATAGTTGGATTTTTTTAGCATATCTATAATTTTTTTGGTTTAGTCTCGTCACTTTTATTATTAAATACAGTAAATCGTAAGTTCTAGAAATTATTATTTTTAGTCACGTAAACTAAGAAGCTTATATGTTTCAATTATGGACACAGGTCACAGCGAGGTTTGAAATAATTATATTTCCGCGCTGCTCCATGCCGCTGTGTTAACGGACTTCAATTGTCCTCAAATTATTTTATTTCTTATGCATATTTCTTATATATATATTTCTTATACAAGTTTCCTCAAGATGTTATTGTTCGCCGAGCAGCATAAAAATTGTAATTTATAATTTAGCGCCGTGGTCGGATTCGACCGCTTGGGGACTGAGAGGTTAATTGATGTCTTCAGGGATTAAATCTGGATTGACCACGTAGTCTAAAATTTCAGTGGGTGGTGAGCCTCCGAGCTACCACAGCTCTTTTTGTTTAATCGTTGTTTGTTTTTTAACTTAAACATAATTCATATTAAATATTTTGCCTTCACAGTGTATTTTATTCATATATTACATCTATGTAGGCACATAATATTTCTTTATGAAATGAGAATTGAAGATGCCCGATTATGTCCATTAGACGCGAGCTTTAATAAAAGTAAAACATATACGTTCTCATAACTGCAACATAACTGTTTCGTTATATACAAAAGAGGTTCATACCTAAAGGTTGAGTATGAAATGGAAAAAATGTATTATTTTCAATTATTAATATCATACTTTACATATTATATTATTATATTACTTACGCGCTATATTACTTACGACGACCGTTCTGACATCTGACGTGCTCGTTCGCGTAATGGCATCTCATTTTCACGCTCTTATTCTCATTTTGTTCTTCATGAACACATTTTGCGCATTACTTTATTTTGCTTTATAGAGATATATTTTTCAGCCAACAAAGACATAAACATACATAAACATGATAACTTATGAACAATAAAGTATAAATTATAGTATGATCAGCGTCTGTTTTTCTGCGTTCCTTAAAAATGCCGTTTCACTACACCCTTCGGCCAAAAACTCTTCCTTCGGTAATCTCCCAATTTGAACTCGCACCTAAAAACATTTCAAATGATATTGTGCCAGGACCCTTATCCTTGACGCATTAAGTTAATCTTAACTCTAGTATAATCCGCTACCTTCTCAGCATTCGTGGAAAAATGCAGTCAGTACTAAAGCTGCGTGTAGCAGGGCGCAGCTGCATTTCCAGTCCGTTCAGGTTTTTTTTAAACTGGAGTGTCAAACGAGCATACAATTCAACATATGGTAAATGACTACTGTACTCTATGGTTAATCGGCTATAGCACTTCAAAAAGAAGGCTACATATAAGTGTACGTTGTTACCTCAGAGAACTATTACAGAATGCCTCACAGCTTGTAATTTTACTAGTTTTCGATACCCTTTACCTAACAGACGGTCACGGCTAGAAAATTCTAGTCAATAGTAAACTAAAGTCCTATCGCCTACTAAAATTTCAGTAAAAGTCAAAGGGCCTTTTTCATCTATTTCTTCTTCTACACTTTAATGAAGATTAAATAACTACCAAGTTGTTAAATAAGCCTCTCATATGATCCAAATATGGCTTGAACGTCTGTGGCTAAGCTGCAAATGATGGTTACATAATATCTTAAAAGGCAATTACAATTTACAATGTTATCCTAGTCCCTAACGTAATATTTGATACAGAATTACAATACAGAGTGTGAAAAAAGCGTAGTACTAATATTAGTAGCAATTTTGAATTTTGTTTTCTTACGTAAGTAGCTAACGGTTGTATCATGTATTATGTGCTATCATTAAAAAAAACAGAAAGCCCTAGAATTTCGTGATAAGTTTTTAAGCTCTATGTTTCGAACCGTTGGTTGTTTTGTTTTTTCATGAATAATTCATTTATACTGAAATGATAGGGAATAAGAAAAACCACATGCACGGTATAGCTAAATAAAAGTTCGACTTAATGCACTTTTCCATTCGTGCAAACCAATCATTAAAACAGTAATTCCAGTCTGAAGTTGATATTGACAAAATGGCTGATTTGTACGCTTCCACAGCTGCTTCGGGGTCTTCAAACCGTTGACCACGTAATAAATCTTTCATTCTAGGGAATCTAAAGAAATCGTTTTGGTCTCAGGTCAGGACTGTACGGAGGATGGCTCATCAGCTCAACGTTTTCCTGCATCAAAAAAACATTTGTCTTCCGAGCCGTACGGGAGCTCGCATTATCGTGATATAAGATGATGTGACATTTCGGGTTATTTTTTCGGTGTTCGGATCATTTCTGGCAAATAAACCGTGAAATTCCACTTAGCGGTAACCGTTCTGCGTTCCTGTAAAGAAATTGTAGCAACATGCCCCTTTTTTGAGACAAACGTAGCGACCATTTTCTTAGACACGCTGTGGGAGCGAACCACTTTCGTTGGCTTGACCTCGTCTTCGAAGACCCAAACTGCTGACCGATGTTTTCATTCAGGTTCGTATGAATAAATCCATGATTCGTCACCAGAGACGATATTATAAACGGCATTTCACTTCCCTCTGTTTAAGCGTTGCAGAGCATTCCGGCACCAATCTACACGAGCCGCCTTTTGCTCTCCGGACAAATTGTGGGGAACCCAGCGGGAAACTAGCTTTCTTACGCACAGCTCATTATGTAATATCGACGGAATTGCAGTCATTTTAATACTGAGAACTGCCTAAATCTGCTCGTATGTCACATAATGGTCATCTAATATAATAGTTTGCACAGCTGCGATGTTTTCAGGCGTGACCGCTGTTCTTGGTCGACCTGCAGAAGAAATAGTGCTGAGCAACACACGACCGCGTTGGAACTCGGCATATTAGTGGTATATTGTCATTTGACTCGGTGCTTCAACATCTTAAATTGAAACAAGTTCACTGAGACATTTATCTTGAGATAAGCCGCGACGAAAATTATGATAAATTATGGCACGGAAATGCTCACGCGTGAGCTCCAAATCTGTTAACAACGTGTCAACTTTAAACCAACATAGTTTTTGTTTTTTAAAAATTTTTTTAATTGTTTGAATGTCATTAAGATTCTAAGAGGCCAGTATTCAAATTCTAAAAAAGTTTTTATTGTAACTGAATCCGAAATATTCTATTCCCGGTCATTTCAGGGTGCCCTAACGTATAAAGAAAGCCTTCGTTAAACTTTGATGACATTGACAGAAAAACTAGTATGCATATTATTTTCATAATATCTTTGAATCCACAAATATAACAGAAATATAATATCATAAAATTCTTAAGATTATTGGATATTTATATGGCACTAACCTAAATTACTATTTAGGCTTGTGCCACATAAATATTCACTACAACTATTACAGTTATACAATTTTTGCTATTTTTCAAACTTGTTCATAATTTATTTTTGACACCATACTGTCATCTGTCATTAATTATTTAAACAAGATTCATACTAAAAAAACTGTCAAAGATACGTGGCATCTGGTACTAAAATCCACCTGTCCATTTTCGATACATAACCAATATTTTTATTTTTTATTCGATCCTTTCTGTAGCTATCCAGGGATCTTAGAAAATTAAAAAAGAAACAAAGACTGCCGAGACAAGAGAAAACTCAATATTTATGCATATACTACACAGAACAAGCTTGTCAAAGTCATCGGTAACGCGAACTCATAAGTTTTTCGCCTACCAAAAGTCGCTCAACGCGGCTAAAGAAGTTTTCATTTAAAAAAAATCTATTTTCTGTTTCGCTATTTTTCCGAATAATACTTTAAAAACTTATTTTCAGTAATGAAATTAAAATGACAGGTGATGTGTGAAAGTCCTGAGTCCTACTAAAAACGGTCGCAAGTCTAACAATGAGCATATAATATACGTGCTTGTAATTTTACAAATGCATCAATCATATTGATTTGTCTTGTTTTATTAGAAATCTTCTTTTAAAATCAATTAAGTCAGTGAAGTAAGAATTGTGATTCGACATTGAAGTGAAGAATTTAGTAATCTGGTGTGGTCTCTCACTAACACGTTTTAAATAAATTCAATTCGTTTTACTTGACGTCCTATCCTAAAGTTAAGGCATATCTACAGAATACTCAATTTTGATATACTTAAAGTTAATATAGCATTTTGAAAAACATTGCACATTTTCTTAAAACTATACATTTATGAACTCGGTGAAAAAATATTGAAGGATACCAAAGTTAAATTGGTTTACAAGGATAAGGTGTAAGTACCTTGGAAGATCGGTCTATTTTCCGAAGGGATAAAATGAAAGTTTTTCGAGAAAAATATTTCCAATATGTTGTAATGCATATGTTCTCATACTGTTTTAGACATATTAATAAAAGATATGAATAATTATTTTAAAAAGAATTCTTATGACCAACTTTAGCAGGGCGTTTGGCAACTTTCATAACAACCCGCACTTTTTGTTTTATTTTACGCTGCTTGATGCCGTAATTATTCTACATTAATTGAGAAATTAATACAAAGTTCATATTAAGATGAATGTTTAGTGTCTTTATAAAAAAAACTATCATTTTTTCCTTATCTCATAATGGATTAAAATTACGGCACAGGCCATTTCTTTTTTACTGCGAGGTTTATGGAGAAATTAGTTCCGTGCTGCTTCAGTGCAAGTTCAGTGCAAGCAAACACACACACACACACACACACACACACACACACACACCACACACACACACACAACCCATGCCATACATTATCATCACTATACTGTTTTACTTTTTATTTTATTTTTTGTATTTTCTTTTTCCTTAACTGCCTGCTCCTCAAATGCTCGCAATAATGTAATCACCAATTTAATCAACTCGCTATGCTGTTATATAGAATACGTTTTAAGGAGCCGAACCACTGACTTTCGTAACACAGGTTATCCTAGCATGTAAGTCAGGGGATCAACTTATCTATAAGTCCTTTATGCTAGCCATTTTGTTACAATTAATCTACGATAACATTGTCTTATGTTTAAGGCTTTATTTCTCAATAAATTATTATTATTATAATTATTATTATTAAGTTGGCGGTCATCAAACGCCTTTGAACTATTTTATTCCTCAGACATACTTATTTGCTTTTCACTACAGAAATAGTAATATTAAGACAATAAAAACAAATTAGCGCTCGATTACTTCCAAAACGATGTGAAACACAATGCACAGTGATATCTAATGTTACACATTACATTGCTTGGCGAGTTTGTCAACGTCGCGTACGTCGTGTATTGCGATTGAAATTATGGAACGTACGAAATACGCATATTGCAACGTATTTTTTGCAGTCTTTACCGGCGGGTGTGGGTATAGACAGGGACAGTGTGCAAGCGAGAGGTGAATAGAGGTGACGTCATTTTCAATCCCATTCTTCAACAGAATTCCCGAATGTTAACTGCAAATCGGAGATCGTCGGGTGTCTCTCGCTAATCAACCAAGTTTAAGTTTACAGTATTTTATTAACACATGCGTGGGATGCAAAAGAGCAAAGCATTCCGTAGAAAATGACGAGAATTCAGAAGCTCTTTAATGTTGCAGCGCGCACACGTTCAAACCACGCGAACGATATATGCGAACTAGGTGACGAGGATACAGGATTTCATCATCAAGCGGTGCGCAGACGTTCAGACGACACGAGCATTAATAGTAAACAGGTCGGGAGGCGGGCACTCGATATCCTCCGATTACATACAGGGATATGTTACTTACAATACCCGCGGTGAAACAGAATTTTTTTTTATAAAAGAGGGGGCAAACGAGCATACGGTTCACCTGATGTTAAGTGACTTCTTTGAATGTGAATTGCAGGTGCGTTTCCGGCTCTTTGGAAAAGAGTAAGCTCTTTTCTTGAAGGTCCCCGGATCGTATAGGTCCGGAAAAATCACCGGTGGTAAACTATTCCACAGAGAGCTCATACGCCCAAGAAATCTCCTTGTGAAACGTACAGTGGTGGACCGCCTAGCGTCCAGATGGTGTGGATAGTATCGGGAGGTTTGCCGCGTAGTGCATTCATGAAATTTGGCGGCTGGGATTAATTCGAACAATTCCTCAGAGTACTCCCCGTGATAGATGCGATAAAATACGCAAAGAGATGCAACATCTCTTCGCAGCGCCAATGAATCGAGCCGATCGGAAACTACTTGGTCGTCGACGATTCGAGTCGCTCTGCGTTGGATACAGTCAAGTGGAAGGAACTGGCACTGGGGAGCCTCAGCCGTTTTTTTTTACAAATCCAAAGAGCATTTACAATCAGGTTTAATCAGCTACAACTGGGTGCAGCCAATTGTGGTAGGTTAATCACTTTTTAATATAAAATTGGAGCCTGAAGGGAATTTTTTTAATACAGAATAAGGATAACGAACGAGCACAGAGTCCACTTGATGGTAAGTGGATGCTGTGGCCCATAGACATTACATTTATTCTCGATTAAGAATCAAATTACACATGTGTTGTGAACTATAAGATTTGAGATAGAATGCGTCATTTACAGTAAAGAGGGTCTTCCGTTCTCGACACTCACCATACGAAACGAAGCAGCATTAATTTGCGATGTTACGCTGGTATTCTGTGAGAACGTGGTCCGGCTCCGGTCGAGTCGACCTAACTTACAGTACGCCTGATCGTAAGTAGCCATCATGCAGTCCATCGAGTCTTGCAGCCAACTTTAAACAAAGAAGGCTGCAGACAGGTACCTCTGAGAACTACGATGGAATGCATCATGGTCTTTAACTATTCTGGCTCCCTTTACCATTCAAACCGGAATACAGCAGTACAAGCACTGTTATTTGGTAGCAGAAAGAGGTAAGGATTGGTGTCACCTACATATATGAACCGATAAGCAGAAAAGGAGTGCTACCAACGTTTGAGCTCAGGTATATTCGATTTATTCATGGCTAAAACTAAGTGTGTCCGTGGCTGGGTATTTTGGATAAAGTCGGTTGCTTTCTGTAGAGTTAAATATTAAAGTATGGATAATAATTAAAATAACTATGAATTCTATTTCTTTGCCATAATTACGATAGAACCTATTATGTTTTATTAGCGACAATAGGTTTACATATATTGCTGATTAAGATCATTGTATTATTGTTATTATGTTTACGTACAAATCATAAAATAGGCGCAAACGGTTTAATACGTACTACATAATAACTCAGCAATTAAAATGGATGTAAAAAAAAGCGACAAGTGAAAATAAGTCCTTTGTTTATTTGTGGGTGGCATGGCATGTCACACAGTGCATATAATCATATATAATTTATTATAATCATATGTATATTATACATACTATGATATTATACGATTTTGAACTAATTATTCCATTTCACAGTAGATATTCGTTCGGTTAAAATATTTTGATATAAAACAAAAAGAATATTTGCTTTGCAGCGAAAGTATTATCCCTAACATAACTTTCAGGGAGGTGTACTGTACATTTTTCAAAGTAAATCCTCCATAACACAGGATTTCTTGATAGTCATATATGTTGCCAGCTATTTCATGTCGTTTTGTAATGCAGTTAGTTACCGCTGTAGATCCAACGAAGATTTCCGAAAAAGAGCGCAAAAGACAAATCCGATTTTCTATTTCTACTACAAATATTATAAAAGCATTACCTTCATATACCTTCTCGTAATTCACCAGCGAGCGTATAAACTCAGGAAACTGTACCTTGGTTTCACTTTCTTTGTTAACAAATTAACCATCCAATGGCATACAGTAAATAAGTGTTTTAATTTTGCTGTCCTACCTTTCATTTGAAAGTTCATTATCAAGACGAAATAATAAGTTATCAACGCTAACATCAAAATACTGAACCTTTATTATCTTAAAGAAGTCTGGCATAATAAAATTATTTATTACCTTTTTCTAACACCGGCAGAATATACGATAGGAGCAGAGAATACGCGGAAAATGATGACATTATATTCACCATTATATGCAATTATATTTTCATTTATTTACAATAAATTATAGTTTATTAAAATTATTTATTGATCAATCGAAACGACAGATACTCGTAAATATAAATAATCAGCCAGCTATGAATGTCAGTGAAATAATTATTAATGAAAGAAAATAGGAACTTATGATACTAACAGACTTAATGTCGTGCTTACAGTAGACAGTACGTGTGCTTTAAAAGTTATCGTCATAATAATTATAATAATTATTATTACAGTCTCTAACTAGTCCACTTTTGAACATAGACCTTCTACAAAAAATGTCCCAAGACACTGTCCTAAGCCACATGCTGTGTTTCTTACCAGATCGTCACTCCATCAAATACATACATTCCGCCTATCGAGACGACACTGTCACTCGATAATGTTTCTTCTTTATAGGTTGTCGGTTATTATCTATATGGACATTATTGACAAAGAAAGCTCCTTCAGTCATGAAAATGAAATCTGCTAAGCTTTTACCTGAAGCTAAAGTTTGATTAAATAGCCAAAACATATTAAGAATTTTGTCAGCGTTTTAATATAAAACACTAACAATATTACTCTCGTCCGCCAGGTTTTTTTTGAATGTGAACTAAAATATTTACCAATTATACAGCTAAACCAAATCATAATATCCTTATACTGATGTACTTAATTCAGTAAAAGAAAAGTCTGCTTTCTATTTTATTTTATTTTTACTTCTTAACTTTTTTCAGGTGGATCGCTTAGAATAAATGTGTTTGCCTTGCAGACTGAAAGCTTGCAAAGCTATCCGAGGAAGAACATAATGATAACAGAAGTATGGTAATGCAGTCTATGGATATAGAAGAAAGCAGTCTTATCTAATACCTCTTATCCTTGATATTATTTTTGTGTTTCATAACAAAATCATAAATAGGCATGTTATCGACAAATTATTTTCGGTATTCATGATGTTTGGGATTTATATACTTCCTTTAGAACATCTTACTTCTTCATTATTTCATCAGTGTGTAATAAAATAGTTAAGCATGTTAATACATTTTCGCTTTTGTGGTGTTTTAGGGTTTGATTATTAACCTGTTATTATTAAACACATTTTAAAATAAAATTCACACACTGAGCCACTTTTTACGTGGTAGAGTTGTATTTCGTATGATGAGTGTAGAGAACCGGGGACCCTTTTACTGGAAACGAGGCATTCCTTCTCAATCCTCAGGGCTGGCATCGCATTTGCATTTTGATTCTTAATTGAATATAAATGTAGATGTATATGAGCCACACCGTCCACTTACCATCAGGTTGACTGTGTGCTCGTTTGTCACCCTTATTCTATAAAATGAATAAATGAAGAATAGCCTGTCCGTGCTGCTTTATAATGATGATTAACTTCAACTCTAGCGGGTCAACCAAATGACAAATTTAAATTAAAGATTCATACAAGCCCATGTAATAAACTTGATGATGTTCCAATATCTTGTAACTGCCCTTACATAACTAAAACTAACACAATAAAATATTTGGGAATTATAATTGACGAAAAGCTTCAGTGGAAACATCAAATAATATCACTTAGTAAAAAAATAAGAAAGCTTGTCTATGTTTTTAAGTTCCTAAGGCTTGTAGCAAGTCCAAAGTTATTGTTGCAAACTTACAAGACTCTCTGTGAACCTTTAATATGTTACGGTATCTGTTCATGGGGCGGGGCTTGTAAGACAATTCTTGTCGAAGCTGAACGTGCCCAACGATGTATTTTAAAAGTAATGCTATTGCTTCCATTTCGTTATCCAACTACACTATTGTATGAAAAAGCCCGAGTTCTAAGCGTAAGAAAACTTTTTATCTATCAATGCATACGAAGGTACCATCGTATAACTGCACCATGTATCAAAATTGCAAAGAAAAGGACATTCAAATACCCGACCCCTAGAACAAGAAGTATTTTTGCGAAAAGACACTATAGTTACATTGCCCCGCATCTGTACAATAAGTTATACAGGGAATTTAAATTAAACTTAAATAATTACAGCAACCACCAAATAAAGGCAAGGATCAGAGTGTGGTTAGAGAATCTTGATTATGACAGCACAGAAGCACTTATGCCGTAGGTTTACCACAAGCAATACTCACACACATATATTCCAAAACACACACACCCACTCACACACTTACACACACACCAACACACGAACACACACACACACACACACACACACACACACACACACACACAAAACAAGCGCTTAAAATAACATTCTTTTTATTTCTTATTTATATTTCTGTACTTGTTTAACTTACTAAATAACTAATTTATTATTATTATATAGAAATTGACCTTTTGACAAGGCTAACTTTAAGGGGAGGAACTGGTTCCTGAAACACAGTTACACTAGCTCAGGGACCAGGAAATCAATGAACATATGTAAAAAAGGTTGTAATTAAATAAATAAAATAAAAAATAAATAAATAAAAAAGATTAATATATATGAACAAGGTAACTCAATCAGTTTGAATTGTCTGGCGTAACATTTATCACTGTTAATATAACTTGATTTAGACTGTTTTTGGGATGTATGATAACCAATCAATGAATACAAATATAAATAAAGCTCCCATACCACACCTGTCTGTTTGTGCTGAATATGATAAATATGTCTGTAACAAATACAGTGATTTTATATATTCTTTTTTTATCCAAACAATAACCAGATCTAAACATTTACTTGCTATTTATTTTTTAGTTTCTAAAATCGAGTATATTATTACCCAGTTATTTTGGTGTTAATTATCAAAACGTATTAAAACAAAGTCTTCACAATGTACTTCAGCGACAGTATTGCACATTCAGTGGATAGATTTGGTCAAAAACCAATTGTGCATCGTTTAACTTCATATGAACTTTTAACTGTCTCTCAAACACACTGTCAAGTATCTTAGTCGCATTTGTCGCGAATTAAATGGGCCGATAGTACCACATATCCAAAACATCCCTGGTTTTGTTTTTCAAAATTGTAACGACAACCGTTTTCATCAGCATTTCCGGCAAATAAGAGTACCTCATACATAGGGTGAACAAGAGCGCCAGCAGTCTAGGTAAGTGTAGATCAGCGTACTTTTAGAGTTTATAGATTAAGATGTTCTAAAAATGCAGTTACTTTGTCTTATGGTAAAATTGTGAAAGTATCGTCTACGTACTGCTTGCTGAACCTTGGAGCAACAGGTGTAGTAAGGAGGGCTTTCTCCTCAAAGTCTTACATGAATATATCGGCGACAATAGGAGATACGGGTGAGTCCATCGCAACACCATCTAGTTGCTTGTAAAATTCAATCAAAACTAAACCCAAGCATACCACTGCAAGACTTCAAATATGTTCATTTTGTGCACATCGGACCATAAATAATAATTAAAAAGCTGAAGGTAATCCGCTTTAACACCGACATCAAGATGCCAGTCACCCCGTGACCATGGGTGCTAGGAAGGACCGGAAACGTCGGGAACTACAATTAATTAAACTTGTTTATTATTTATAAGAATTGCACAACTCAGTACTACTGACTCCTCATTTCCATTCGCAGTGGTTGTAAATCCTGCTTCAGCGACGTGTTTGCTGACTAAATATTGAAAAGAAATCATAAAATCAAAATACTACAATACATATACAATAGAACGGGAAAGTGAGCGGTGCTCGTGTTGCTCCTAACATGTTAATTCACACTTACTTACTTACTTACTTAAAAGTCAACACATATATTTTGACATAAGAGTCGCTGCCCAATTTTTATGTCAAGCGTTGCTGGGTGCAATTTATTTCAAAATTCCGAATTATGCGTTAATTTCTTGTCGAGAAAACAGCCAGATGAGAAATTTGAATAAAATTTCAATCCTCGCCCTCTCTTGCAATGCTGTGAAATTGCCTGTCTGCCTATTGTTTCTTCGCAACAATAGGCAGACAGGCGTCAAAATGTCCATTAGATAAATTATGGCTAAATCGTATTCGCCTTACAGGACAGACATCTGTTCCGGACTCTGTGTATAACAGACAGTTTCGATATACTTCAAACCGTAACAGAAATATTATTCCTGCAGCTACCAATTCAAAAAGTCCACATTAAGTTTCATTTTTCAACATATCGGCTGAATATTAATTTGCTGTTGAATAATTATTGCCATTTCTTTCGTGGGTCATAACAAGAAACCTAGGCCAATCATTTACCACACACCTAACAATTTGTGAACGCACCACCATCGCATTTTCTTGGGTTCCACATTAGAAATGAAAGAGCACGAAACAAACAGGCGCCGCCACCTATTATGGGGAAGGTGGTATGTTCTTCCATTTTTCCTTTAATATTTAAGTTTCTGTAGTCATTTTTTCAGTGAAGAAAATACTTTTATCAACAATACCTAATTACAAAGCAAATTGAATTCCAAGTTCGAACAGTGGTTGTAAGAAAGACAAAATCAAGCAACTTATCCGAAACACGAAGCAAGCAATCTTAGATTATTTTTTATAAATAATATTTCACATTTGAGTAAGCATATTTTTCTAAATTTACTTCGATAACTGCTTCATTATAACATGTTATTATCGTTGCTTGAGTACTTCCTGTGCCAGTAACATTTATTACATATAACATACATTTTAAGAGTAGTAAGTTGAAGTAACTTTGGTGGAACATCCAAAATGAGGATATTAGTTTGGGATGTTTAACAATAATGAACAGATTAACTTCCGGGAACTCGTTTACAAAAAGCCGCGGCGCGATCTAAATAAACTTGACCTTTTGCTCGCCTCGTAAGCGAAGCGTTGAGGTTGTGCTCTACTCTCACCTTACGAAAATCCAGTAAATTTCTGAGCTAAAACTGATAAAAATACACATACGCACATATACTCACTGTATTTATTGGAAAAACAAACCGATAGAAAAAAAAATCGAGGGTGTCCGGATGTCTGTATGTGTGGATGGCGCACGATTACGTTCGTTAGAATTAAAGTATCGAAATAATTATTTTTAGGTTTAGAATCTCAACGCACATGTTCTTTTTAAAAATTACTGAGTAATTTGGTTTCGTTTAAATGTAATTAATGAAAATTTAAAAAAAAAAACAACTGGTAATTTTCTACAAAAAAATATTTTCATAGATCTCTTTTTTCGTCCCAAATAGGGAAAAAGAGATATTTTTTTTATATAATCAGATGAAATTATGAGGCATGCACTTTTGGATTTTCCGAACTTTTTTGACTCTCAGGTAGTCTAGTATAGATAGACATTTATTCAATAGAACAATCAGCTTAGTAAATAACACAAAGTCGATATTTATTCACACTAATTACGAACTCTTCATAAACGATCTCCAAGAGATTTACGACCGGGAAAAATACCAATATTGGCAACGACAAGACCAATGATCTTTCACAAGATGATTGTCCAGGGCATTGGAGTCTAAACGTGCGAGAACATTTGAATAATTGTTTCCAAGAGAACTGGATCAGTAGAGACGGGCCCATCTTTTGCTCACCTCGATCACCTGATTTAAGCCTTGTGGATTTTTTCATTTGAAGACGGGCCAAGGAGATCGTCCAAACGCATGTGGAAATATCAACCAGAGAAGTTAATAGGAAGAATCTTTTTAAGTTTTTTTTAAAGTTATGAAACAGGAGACGAAACTGAAAATTACAATAAAAGAAGTGAGAAGGCGAGCCCTCGCTTATGTCAGAAATCATTGTCAACATTTTAAAAACGAAAAATAAACTATTTTAACAAAAATTGCGTTTTATTGGACTGCTAAATATTATTTGATTTCTACACCGAATTCTTCGAGTTTATGAGAAATCTGCGTAAATAATCACCTCAAAAGAAAGGGCAATAACTATACATGTTTTTAAAAAGTTTTGAACAACAAAGGCAATTTTTTATGATAGCATAAATACAAAATGTCCTTAATTTTTTTTTTTTTTTTTTTTTAATTATGGGTTGAATGTTTTTTTTTTCATAATGAAAGTGCTTGGAATTTATAATCAAATAAATAATGAATAAATAAAAAATAGTAACATAACAACGGTTAAAGGACACTAATAGCAAATGATTGAAAAAAAATGGCTTTTATGGTAAAAACCATCGAACTACTGTTCAAAAAAGGAGCTGCGTGCGTCGAAGACAACTTTAGCTTAATATGTTCTAAATGGTTTAAGTTGTCATCCCTTTCAGGGTTTGCATCCATCATACAAACATCCTGTATTACAATTACAACAAACATTACAAATACACGGTGCCGATTATGGCTGCTACACGAATGCGTCGGCTCGAGACTGGGTAAGCATCATGCTCGCAAAAAAAATAACAGCGTGAAATAGCAATCCAGTGTGGTTCTTATGGTATGTTTAAGGAATTTCATAATATTTAGGAATTTTATTTAATTCTAAATCGAGGATAGAATGTGTCTGTCGGCCACAGCACACCCAGCAGTTGGACTGTGTGCTATTTCGTCATCCGTACTATATAGAAAACAATTATATTCAATTAAACTGGCAATTTTTCATTATTGTGTCAAATGTTCGTGAAATATGAGAAACAATTTCTGCGATATCAGGTCCCTACGGACGTATACGAAATTTAATATTACACGTGCCAAAGTGAAATATACCCGTTCGTAAATTAAAAATATACCTACCGGATATGGTTAAATGGTACTGACATGTATATATTATTGGAACAAAAAGTATTAATATCAGTGACGATTAAGTGACCTATTGGTCAAAGTGGGGTCTGTGATGAAGATCCTGGCTTAGCCTGAACAAAGATCTCTACATCCTAACTACCTTCTACGTTAATATATGTGTGTTACATCCGGTTGAGTAGACTAGGACAATGTGTCTTTGTGTTTGCCATAATCAGCATTGCGGTTTCCATCCGTTTGTTTTGCAATGTTCTTAAAATATATTGTTACAAATTTTCAGAAGTATAATTGAAAGCTTAAAAACTCAAATGACAAAATGGCCTTGGTTTAGGAGGAAATAAAAAGAAATTGGCGTACGATGCAGGCGATATCGAGTAGTACTGCCTTTTCGTTAAAACCCGGAGTGATCCATCACGGTGTCCCAGAACTTATTATTAATATTTTAAAGTAATCACAAAATCTCACCCTAATGAAATTTTACGTGTATGTGGTAATGTATGGAAATGGTTCTGCAGTAACAGTATATCGTTAAAACGATTCAATGAATATTTAAGCTGTCGCAAAATTTACCTGGAAGATCAAGATTAAGGAACATTCTTAAGGAAATGTTTAACATACATTACGTCTGTAATCAATAAAGTTCTTACGAAGCTTCCTTCCTATGGGCTTCCCGAGAAATTGTTTTTTTTAAATAGGATAGGGTGACAAGCGAGCACACAGTCCACATCTATGCTCGATTACGAATCAAAATGCAGATGCGTTGTCACCCGTGAGGACTAAGATGGTATGCCTCGTTTCCAGTAAAAGATACTACGGATATCTTCATCCATCATACGAAACACAGCAGCATTAAGCTAATATTTTACGCTGGTATTCCGTGAGAGAGTTGTCCCTCCCCTGTCGAGCCGACCTATTCGTGCTTCAACTATACTACAAATATAACTGCAGCATAGCTCTACCACATATAAAAATATTGTGCAATTGGATGACCAGTTTTCTTGCAAATCGGGGCATCAAGGTCGTAGTAAACTTTGCATGCTCCGATTACAAGCCCATTAACGCTGGTGTTCCACAAGGCTGCGTGCTATCACCAACGCTGATCTGAACTATCTATGGAAAGTGCTATTTTGTGCCTCAAACACACTATCAAGTATTACATCGACAGTAATATCATATTATACGCGCATAAGTGTGTATCCATGTTGAGGAGCACTGGTTTACTGGCTGAATGCATATCACTGCTCCAGTTGTAGTATAGATACCAGACAAACTAGAGATGAGCCAATCGATAAATAAATAATAATTAAATATAATGAGGTGTGAGATAGGAGGTTTGAAACCTCCAGAGTTATTTAATTTTTATATTTATCAGTTGATTGGGTAGCTTAACAGAATGCAAATCGGATGCCACATTGGTAATTTATGTCTTAGCAATATTAATTACGCTAACGCTAATGAAATGATGCTGCTGGATCATGAAATAAAGCTAGTTACAACTTGTGAGCATTATGCGCCTGGCCACGTGTTTAAATACAACTCAGATGAAGGTCAAAAGTCCTCATCTTTAAGCAATTCAATCACTTAAACTAGAAGGCACTGCTTGGAAGGTTGTGGACAACAATAAATACATAGATTACCTTATAAAAAACGATCCAAGGGATGAGTTCAACATATATCGAGAGCACAGGGCGTTGGCAGTAAGGAGTAGCGTCGTCACCTTGCAGATTTGCTTTATGTTCAGACACAGTAAAGATTATGCTATTTGAAGCATACTGCACATCTTTTTTCTCGAGTGGTCTCTGGGTAAGGTACACAAAACGAACTTACGATGTCCTGAGTTTGCAGTACAATACCGTCTGCTATTGAGACTGCCGCGCTGCTCTAGCGCTTCAGGCATATTCGCTAAAGCGCACGTAGACGGTTTCTACGCTACAATGCGCAAGAATGTCGCCTCGCTCTTATTCACTTACATCACATTACTTATGGTGTAAATAAAAACAAAGAAGGTATTTGGGAATACCTGTTATACTTTCACAAACATTAATGACATATTATTATTTTGTAGGCAGCTATATTAACCGTAATGTCTTTGTTTGTCAACAACGCTCTTTGGAACCAAGAAAATCGGTCCAATTTTACGCTACGCCAGAAAGTAATATGGAACTCACATAAACAATATGTCACAAAGTTGATTACGAAATTTTTTATTGTAAACAAACTATCGCTGTCATCTTCATCAATGTGTAAACAGCCCTCACTTATGCATCTTGCCCTGAGCACTTTACTGATCACGCACCAGACTCCGACGACTTATGGAAATAGTGCGTGGAATTTACAGAATGGATTCTGTATGCGGGATATAAATCTCACGTACTGGTAATGGGATGATCCCAGCACTGTGATGCAAGAACTTTAATTCTGCATTCACCCACTCGCCTGCCAATCACCACGATCGGCAGGGTAGTTGCTGGTAAACTTTTAAAGCTATGCATGCAAAACTGTTCATCAAACCGTGTATTATTAAAAAACGGAGGAAAACGGAATCCACCATTTTTTATTTTAAAAGGGTATGACTGTTTCAATCAATTTTTTTCGAATAAAATAAGTAAGTGAAAATATTTTTGTTACATATTTAAATATTGAATTTCTCAATATAACAAATGTTGTGCCAAAAATCTAAGTTTTGGATGTTTCAATTTTCTTTTTATACCGTGTGTGTTGCGGTATAAAGGATATGGAAAAACAGTAAAATCACAAGCTGTGAGGCACTCCTTTGCATCATCATCTTTGTTTGAAATAGATTGTACGTGTCTATGGAGTGTTATGACTTGTGATCTACTATTATCAGGTATATAAAATTCATCAATATCAAAATAGTTTATAAGGTGGTTGGGGTTTCGCTCTTTTATTTTTTTGTTACAATTTTTAATTTCTGTAGTTTTGCACTATTTTGCGCTACATATTTTAACGTTTTATTATAACTATTAGCACAATGCTTAATATAATAAAATTACTTCGCTTAAACTAACAAAAAATAAATGAAACATTGTTGCGATTCTCAGAAATTAACACAACAATTACTTTCTTTCATGAGAATACTTTAAAAAATGATTCACAGTTTAAAAGAGCTTTATAATTTTGCCTCGTTATTATAAAATAATCGATAATAATACAGGCTCAGTGGGCATAATTTTTCATAAAATAGACATGAAACGTTGACATTTCTTGCAAAATCCACTAGCCGTCAACTATACTGATTTCATATAGAAATTTGTCGTATTATTCAAACTTTTTATCGATTTTTTTTATTATTCTTCACTACCAGATACAAGTATTTAAATAATTTGGACACACCAAAAAAAACATCCAGCAGGCATATCGTAAAACCTGGCAACATTGCCATTTTTTGAAGGATTTAAAAGTCTAGGACCGATTTTCCAACATAAAAGGTACTCTCACACTGGCGTTAAAAGTGACACTATATTCTTTCTAAATATGTTATTTATTTGTGATTTAAATAAATACTAACATTAAATAGACAAAATACTCAATAATAGAAAACGGCAAAGTTAACCTCACTTTGTAGCAATTTTGCCATTAGGGTTTACAACGAAAATAATAGGATTTGACTTCAAGGTTGGAGGTAAGTTTTCCTCATAATGTAGTACGCAATATTTGGAGTTATGATTTACTCTTAACTCCGAGTAGTTAAGTTTACGCTTGTGGCAAAGTTGCCATCCCCTTTATCAACTTTTCATACAAACATAAAAATATGTGTCAGGGCAAATCCTTGAATACGTACTTAACTTAAAATATTTAAATGTTGTCACAATAATTTCTTAAGTAAAATACTAAAATACATTATAAATTACATAAACAAAAATACTGCCCTCTAAAATTGAAAATCAAATTTGTGCATTAATAAACTTAAATCAATTATAGTATTATCATTATTAACAAGTATTCTTTTTTATTAGGCATCATCATTATTCTATTACGATCAGGTAAAAAAATTATTGTAATCAATATATTGTTTTACCACAATAACAAAACATTTATATTTTTAAAAATAACACTGTTCTGTGTGCAAATTAATATCAACACTGAGTGGAAATTATGTAAAATACTCAGCCGTAATAATAATAAACGCGGTAAAAATAATATAGATCTCTCTTTTCTTTTCCTTCACTTTTTATAAAGATTGAAAGCTCATTTGGTAAAATCTGTCTAATGGTTTGCTACGAAGAAATATTGATACAAACATACATACATAGATTATCAAGTACAGAACCCTTTCTTTAAATCATCGCAATCAGTTAAAAATATAGGTTGAAAGTGACAACCCTTGATTGTAGCAAAACATGGTGAAGTAACCATCACATCGTGGCAGCACTAGTATAGTAACTTTGCCAAGTTAGTTTTATAGATAAATGTTAAGACGTTAATGATACGTTTACATAGTCAGTATTTCAAACGAAATCAACAAAAGTTCTCGAGCATTAGACAAAGAGATTGCTTCGGCGGCACAATTACGCGTTAAAATAAAATGCCTAAATTAACTCTTATGTTGCCATACCGAAAACAATGCTATCAATTAGTAATTTTATTTTCATCCGAAAATAGTATATTTCGAAAAACGCTATGTTTTCCGTGTTAATCGTAATTTTGTACGTGTACCTGATGGCAAAGTTAACTTCCACTGGTAAAGTTGCCAGACTTGACTGTAACTTAAAAGATTTGATGTTAGTCGTCTCAGGAAACAGACCATTTTGACCCTCACATTGGTAATGTTGCTTTCCATCGTAAGTTTGCACGATTAAATAGATTTTCAATCATGAGTCACTCGCCAACGCCTCGCCGTAAGTCAAAAGGGATCAACGCGTGAAGGTTGGAAAAAAAGTATATCTTGTATTAAAACTAATTTTACAGATTTTATCGCGTTTAATTTTCTTAATTCTAATACCTGACGTTTCGGGTGCTTTCCAGCACCCATGGTCACGGTGACTGAGGTGATTGACGTCCCAATGTCGAAGTTAACCCGGAGTGCCTTTAACTTTTTAATTAGTATTTTGTTCCAATTTACGCAGAATTAACAAACTTTGTCTTGAAGTCTTGCAGTGGTATGCTTGGATTTACTCTTAAATTTATTAATTACAGAACTACAAGCAGGTGGTAGTATCCAGTCCCCTTCCCTAATGAAATTGGGATTTTTTTTTAATTTCATTAGCCTCACGTATCGTCCTTGGCAGAAATCTATGCTTTTTCGCGAGAATTTGTGGTCTATCAATCTGATGTAATGGCAGCAGCCGTTTAAGATAAGATCACCCCCTCTTTTAGGTTTAAAAAAAAAAAAAAAAAAAAAAAAATTTTTCTTTATCTAAAAAGGACACATTTACAATCAAGCTTGTGTTATATATTTTATACACTCCTGCATTTTGTGGAGGTATATTACACGTGGCGGATGGTAAACTGACTAATCTTCTTCAGCCGCAAATTTGTTTCCCTCTGATGCATCTTACGACACCCATAGGATGATATGGCGTTATAAATATTCTTACACCGCCACTGCACTTTTTAAACAAATACATAATTCTAAATAGAAATAAATTTTAAATTAATATGATGGAATCTCCATATTTATCAAAATTAGTATCCCCTTAAATTACATTGGCAATACCCTAGATTGGCATCCAACTCGAACCCGAATGGCGACAAATAAATGACGCCGCTTACAATTTTTTTAAAAGCAAAAACCGACTTCAAATAACTAAAAAGAATAAAATAATTTCACATTTTGTGGTCGGAGCTTTAATTCTTTTATACACTGGCTAAGCGTCGACATCAGAATGTGAAATTATTTTATTGTATTCACGTGTTTGAAGTCGGCTTTTAATTTTCATTAGAAGTGAATTTTTAAATAAAAAAATTTTATTCAAAAATATAACTTATTTGAAAGAATTTTATATTTTAGTTACAGTGTTCTGTTTGACCTTCTACTACACATATTAAAGTATTATGTAATAGTTCAATGGTTAAACACTTTGTATTACTGTCTTATTAACGTTGCATCGATTCCTATGAGCTTTATAGCAGATTTTACTTCATTGTACCGCCGTTTTTAAGAAGCATCCGTTAAAAGCCAGTCTACTGTACCCACTGTAAACATTGTTTTGTCTGGTAAGTAACATAAAAAAGAAATAAAAACAAGTTCTTGAAAAGTTCTTTAAAGTACTCAAAATTCAACGACGTCTACCACTCAGTATTGTTTTAAACAGGGGTGCTTCACATACGTCTGGTTTTTTTAATATTCTAGGTTCTAGTCTAGTAATGCCAAAATATTTATCTTTAAACTAATTTAGGTGCCATAAAACAAATACAATAATTGTTAATAGAATATTTTCCCACAAATGTTTGTGTGTATTTTATTTAATTCCTTTGAAAATAAGTCAAACGTCAGTGACTGAATTGATGGGTCTCCATCCCTAGGCTAAATGTTATGTAATACCAAATCACTAAACTCAAATAACTTCTATGTAGAAAGAAAAAATACATAGAAACAGTCGAAATTTCACAACGAAAAAAGTTATACAATATAATTATATCGATATCTTAAGATACACAATCAGTAGGTGCCTCTAATAAATAAATAAAAAATGAAACCTAGGTATATATTTTATTACTTTACTATCTTTGACCAAGGCTATTTTTGTTGAAAACAACATCGCCATTATATTCACGATATATTAAAATTATAACGCAATACGTTACGCGCATTGAACTTTGTAGATTAAAAAAATTGTGTGTTTTTACAAGATTTATGGAGATAACTACGACTACATTTCATTTTAAATTACTTCTGACTACTTAATTTGTTACTTGAACGACTCAATATTTGAAATGGAAATTTTATATATTATAAATTTTTAGGAGACGAAATGTAAGCAAATAACTTTTAACAACAGAGTAATTATAGTAAATAATATAATCCGTAAATTTAGTTTTATTCAAACAGAGTAATTACTTACCTTTTATATGAAAAAACTTACACCAAACTTTCTTTTGTGGCCACTTGCACTTACGCGGCGATGGAAATAGAGTGAAGTATATAAAGTAAACGTGACGCGTAAAGGCGGAAACTTGTCATTTGAAGTAAATTCTCTATATTAAAAAATCGTAATTTAGTAACAAGATTAATTCTAATATTTTTTTAGAATTTTAGTTAAATAATGCTTATAAATAATATTTAAAAAAGAATTGTTCTAAATACTCTTATCTATGATCCAGAGGGGTCCCCTCTAATTTCTAAATATTACTATATTCTTTGGCAGAGTCTAAAAATTTGGCGAGTGGTAGACCGATGTAGAATAGAGGTTCCTGACAGATTAATACTCGTATTATTACAATCGTAGTACAAACATTATGTGGCTCTCTCTAAAGCAAGATATTGCGTAAAATTATATAATGTTGTTGTGATTATTATCCATAAATGATTACAACTACGTAACTAAGTGTGTGGAAATTATTACAAAGAAAATAGGAACCTACACGTTATTGAAACCATAGAAAAGTGAATAGCAATTAAATATTAAGTAGCAAAAAAATTGGGAACACTGTATTTTACGTGTGTTTATGCCGTGGAACAAGGTGCTTCTAAAACCTTATCTCAATCTACTACACATCGGAATAGCGTTTCACACCAAAAAGTCTAGTTTCCTAATTCTGAATATTAAAAAATGCAACATTTTGCAAAACTTAAATTTAGAAAGATACTTAATTGAAAAATCTTCATAAATATAATACTTGCTACTATTACATTGAATTGCGTATAGACTAAAATTTTTCTTCTAGCTTTCCCATAGAATAAATTAACAAAATAACCAAATAGATCGCCTTTGACATGCTATAATTAGTGAGTGAAACGTAAAGGAGTACCTCGGAAGTAGGTTTGAATATTTATTGTCTTTTAAAATTAATAATTTTAAATTTTAAGATACCGATCATAAAAACAACCCCGTAAGTTAAAAATAAATCATGTATCAGAAATAACTATTCTGCGATATACATCTGAATAAGTAATCGGCTGACGTACTTGGCACCTAATGCCGCGGTATTTTCAAGACGTATTTTCACTTTGATTTATTAAGAAAAACATACAAAAGTGTTCTGTTTTTGATTAAAAATATAATCAATAAAATCGTCACTTTTGTTGTAAAATTTCGAATGTGCACAACCACAGATTTTAAAGGAGAGCATAAAGACCCATATATTTAATTTTGGTAAGGGTTCCCTTTGACTGGTATTGGATTTCTATTGGATTAGGCTTACAAGATTTCAAATGTCAATCATATCATTACGATCTATGGAATAACATTATATCTTAGAGCACTAGCCAAATAAATCACATTCGCTTCTCTAATTTCCTTTAGAAAAAATAAATTAAATATTCTTTTGTTCCAAAGTAAGTTCATGTAAGTTTCATTCGCAATTATACAATAAATATTTGCGGGTGCGTAATAATTATTGAATTGTGAACTTCCAAATGGAATAAGAAACTTTACGCTATTTTAGGTAGATAAAATATTTTATTTATTTTAAATTAATTGCAGTGGCAATTTTAACCCTTTAATCGTTTGTTTTTTAAAGTGTGTAACATTGTGCGTGATTTTACTAAAAAACGTGAAATGAAAAACTATTCAGAGTGAGAGAAGTTTATTTATCTTTTAATTAACGTTTAAATTAACTTTGATCTTATGAATAATCATTAACTTAATCTCACAATAATAAAATGTATGAGTTTTTTTTTAAATTATTAAAAGTATTATTAAGAGATGAACAAAAAATAAAGGCTATCAAAAATAAAAATAAAATTTATTAAAACATGAAGAAAGTTAAATTCTAAAGATTCAATCTTCTTCATTGTCAGGTTCTGGTAAACGATCCGCCACTGTTTTAGATGCTGGCAGGCTCTAATAATATTGATGATAGCTCCTTCGTTTTAGTAGATCCTGGCACAGTTTTACTAAATCGCCGTTTTTTCGCCTTTGAAATAGGCAATCGACCACTGTTTAGGTATTATACAGTTACTTTTCCCTTTCTTTGCATTCAGTTTTAATTCAGTGGACTCTTCACTATTGTAATTAGTTTTTATAAAATTGATTTTGGGTTTTATAGCATTTCCAGTGGGCATACAGAGCAAACGTGTTGCAAAGTAATTTAATAATTCGTTAATTTTAGTGAAGCAAAATCCAACGATCGCGCTTAAACATTATAAACTACTTTGGCATCACTCAAGCTAGAACTGAATTATTAATTATACCGAAAACGTTCGCAGCGGGCAGCAGCTATCACCTCTCTCTCTCTCTCTTTCTTTCTTCTCTTTTCCGTCCTCACACCTGCGGGTAAGTTGCATTTTTCGTCTCTTACACCCACGAAACTCATTGCATGTATAAATATTCCCACACATCCTTATTGACATTAAATAAGCAACATATTCAATTAACAATGAGCGTAAGAAGATCTCCAACAAAAACAGGCGGTTCACAGCCAGATCTAACCAAACTGCGTGACTTAAAGACTAAACAAATTAAAGTGACAGACTGCAGTTGCGTCAAAAATATTACAGATTTAAAGGGTGACATTATAAACTTATTGAATGAATTTACACAATCTCAAAATGCCAGATGATTTTATTGCGCGAGGATGTTGCTCAGATTAAAACCCAAATGGAAAACATATGGATCACTATGGAATACCTAGTTACAGAGCACAGTAAAATATTAAATGAGGTAAACGATTTAAAAAAATTAAAAACCCTATCATCATTCATCATCATTACAGCCCTTCGCAAGTCCACTGCTGAACATAGGCCTCCCCCAAGTAATGCCACAAAGTACGGTCCTGAGCCACCTGCATCCATCGACTTCCTGCATATCTTACCAGGTCGTCACTCCATCTAGTGGGGGGTCGTCCTACACTACGCCTACCGGTACGAGGCTGCCACTCGAGAACCTTTCTTCCCAATCGGTTATCGGTTCTTCGAGCTATATGGCCGGCCCATTGCCACTTCAGCTTACTAATCCGTTGGGCTATGTCGGTCACTCTGTTTTACTGCGGATATCCTCATTTCTGAGTCTATCACGCAGAGAAACTCCGAGCATAGGCCCTCTCCATAGCTCGCTGAGCGACCTTGAGCGTCCTCATACGGCCAGCAGTGAAGGACCACGTCTCAGATCCGTAAGTCATCACTGGCAACACGCACTGGTTATACACTTTAGTTTTTAGAGATTGAGGTATACCTGACGAGAAGATGTGTCGTAATTTCCCGAACGCTGCCCAGCCGAGTTGAATCCGTCGACTGACCTCTTGGTCGAAGTTGGACTTACCTAGTCGGACTATTTGTCCCAGGTAAACATACTCGTCAGCAACTTCGAGCATAGTGCTCCCAACAACTACTGGCATAGGTGTGACATGGACATTAAACATGATCTTTGTTTTGTCCATGTTCATCTTAAGACCTATCCGTTGGGAGGCACTATTGAGGTCATTGAGCATAGTGCTTAAGTCTTCCAGCGATTCTGCCATAAGGACTATATCGTCGGCAAATCGAAGGTGAATGATGTACTCGCCATTGATGTTAATACCGTATCCTTTCCAGTCCAGTAGCTTGAAAACGTCTTCCAATGCAGCGGTGAAGAGTTTCGGGGATATCGGGGATAAGTCGTCGAGTCTGCGTGCGAGACGATTCGTAATGACTCTCGAAAACAGCACGTAGACGCGGCTTAGAAGGGAAATCGGTCTGTAGTTCTTCAAGAGAGCGTTGTCGCCTTTCTTAAAGAACAAGACCACCGCACTTCTGCTCCACGCCTCCGGAGTAGTGCCATCATGGAGGACGGAATTGAAGAGCTTCTGAAGGACTTCAAGTACCGGTGTTCCACCCGCTTTCGGAAACTCCGCTGTAATTCCATACTCGCCTGGGGCCCTGCCGTTTTTAAGGTGCTGGAGAGCCAGTCTAATCTCGCTTAGACTGACGTCCGGGATATCATCGGAATAGTGTCGGATAAGACTTGCTCTTGGATCGTTACTCACACTTGCGCGTGGCTCCAACGATGATATGTACAGCTGCCCATAGAACCTCTCAATCTCACTCAAAATCTCAGGTGTCCCGGAAACGATGCTGCCACACACAAAACTGAGCAAAAAATTAAAACCCTCGAAAATGAAATAGATACTTTGAAAAGAGAGGCATGTACGGAACCTATCAATTCACTACCAATAAACCTACGTGAAAACCTTATACGTGAAGCTAATGAGAGATCTATCACAGAAAAAAATATTATAATTGTTGGTGTTCCCGAATTGCATGGATTGGTTAGGAAAAAAAGGCGTTTACACGATGAAAAGGAATCATTCAATATTATTAGCGAATCACGAAAACTATTAGCATTCCGATAAAAACATCACGGATCGGAAAACATAACCAATGTTATTTGGTTATGTTTTCCGATCCGACAACAAAAAATAATAACCGTTCGCTGAAAGTCTATCTGGATTCATCAGAGACCGCAAAATAAATACTGAGAAATAAAAATAAAGTAACAAACAAAAATATAAAAATACATTCAGACCAGACCCTCTCGCTACAATTGCACATAAAGGAGCTTAAAAATAATCTAATTTCTTTTTTTCTTTTGAATCTAACCTTATAATAAAATATATCTACGGATATCCAAAAATTGTTTCATCTCCTTCTTCAAAACACTAAAAGTTCCACTACAATGTCTGCGACCTATCCTACTTAATATTAAAAAACATTAACAAGATAATATATACGAAATAATAGACATATATGATAATTTCAAAAAACTGCGTACTTATCTGAACTTTTCCTCCTCCAACGTTAGAAGCATTGTTCGACCTGGTAAGCTCGACGAACTAGAATGCATTGTTAAATCCATTGCTACGTCAATACACTTAATTATACTAACTAAAACATAAAAATAGAACAAGAAACAAGCAGAATACAAATACCGAACCATACTCTTTACTTTAACTACAGAGTAGCTAAGAGGCGGTGGAGTTTCCATTTTTATACATAATGATATAAAGCATAGCCTAAGTGAACATAAATATTCTCACCATAACAATTACCTAATGATTTTCTACAAGATTTTAAATCACAATTACTACACAAAAAGGGAGCTGTTGTGTTCGGTAACTTCAGTCTAGATTTACAAATGATTGACAAAAACACGAATAGATTTATGAATGTAATATGCGAATTTGGTTATTCTATCTTTTACAAAGTGGTAAAAGAATACGCTACTCGTTCAAGAGCAACACAAATACTACTTTAGATCATGTGATTTCAAACCTAAAAGACAGAAGCTTCACTTAGCTATACATGATTCGTCAATATTGGACCATAAATTAATTTTTGTAGGAATGAAGAAATTTAAACCGGTTCCACCACAACGAGTAAAATGTGTTTAAGGCGAATTAATTTAGTTCGAAAAAAATGTTAAGGTACATTTAGAATTGGATAATATTTTGTCATTATAAATATAATAATAATACTCACGATTATTTTTAGTAGATGTTACATTTCGTAGTTAAAAAAAAGATTAATGGAATTGCATTAGCAAGGCTGACGGCGCTTGGTAAAAGGATGAACCTTTATAATAATGTAACTGTACTTCAATTAATTATCCCTGTCTCAGTTGTACTATTCATGTTTATTCTTAAGTAATTTAATTCTGTCATTTCACCTGTTTCTTTTTTAAGCAAAAGTACGGTTCCGACAAAGTATTTTTGCAACTTGGAAGTAATAAAAGAATTAAAAACTTTTGGTAAAGCCAAATGTGCATGCTTTAGGCGCTCATGTTTATACGTCAATATTTGAAAGTGCTTTAAATACACAGTAGTTTCCATAAATAGCCTTATTACAATTATTTCTAGTTTTCCGATAATTTTATGTTAAACTTCAATAAAAAAAAGTTTGGAAAATCCAAAAGTGCACGACTAATAATGCTCATATGATCGTGAAAAAATGTAGAAAAACCTTCTCAATCAACAATAGATTTTTTTTTAAATTTTACTATGTTATTATTATTGAGATCCATATTTTTTATTATTGTTAATTGAAAAAACTTTTAACAGAATTATTTTAAAACGATCAGAAATCAAATTTAATATTACTTTAATTTTTAGGTATTTGTACTCAGGCATTATCTTAAAAACTAGTATTTTTTCCCTGACTCGTTAATACATTTTTTTCTCATCAACATTATATCGTTTTAAATTTTTTTTTATCTAGTCATACTCTTTACATTTTCTTTCACATCTACCTCGGGGAGTGCTTTGAGGAATTGTTCGTATAAATACGAGCCGCCAAATTTCATGATTGTACATTCCGGCAAAACTTCCGATACCATCCACACCCTCTGGATGCTTGGCGATCCATCACTGTACGTTTTACTAGTACTTTTTTTCTTTGAATAGTTTACCACCGACGATTTTTCGGACTGATACTACTCAGTGACCTTCAAGAAAACAGCTTACTCCTTTCTAAAAGGCCAACAACGTACCTGCATTTCCCCGGCAGTTGCAGTCGTTTATGGACGACGGTAGTAACTTACAATCAGGTGAGCCGTGTGCTCATTTGCCTTCTCTCCTATAAAAAATGTTTATTCATTTGTCTGAGCTAAAAATATAACCGAGTGATTAAATCCTATATCTCACGGTATCAATAATTACATGTCTTTGGCTTGATTAGCCAATGACATGTTTTAAATATCGCTAGTTTACTTAAATGTCATACATTAAATTAAAATTATGAAATATAACTATTTTATGTTTTTAACATTTTTATAAATTGATAAAAATTAAACAACGCAACTTTAACAAAAACTAGATGCACCTTATTAACCGTAATCGAATTCTATTTTCCAATTTTGTATTTTGAGATTAATTGAAAAATGAGAAACAAAATTAAACGGAAATAATCCTTTTTTTTAAATGGTGCTACAAAAGGTGTATTATGAATAAAAAAAAGTATATTATGACAACCCACATATTAATAATATTTTTTTCCTTATTTACTCCAAAATAATCCCAATCTCGCGTCTGTATTTACGTAACTGCATGATAACATATCTTTGCCAAATTTCATCATAGTTAAAATAAAATAGTCGTCACATATATACTGACCTCAGGATATTTTGAATCCATGTGTTCCATTTACAAATATTTGTCAAGGAATACCGATAATGCATTAACTTATATATTACTAGTGTAAGGACCGGGCCGACCGAACAACTAATCCAACCTACCATACCACCGCGTTGGCCCTAAAATTACAGTTTAGGGCCTATGCAAATCGGTCGACAGCAGTGCGCGCGCAGGACGGATTTGTCATAAATATGTCTAGTTGCGTGGTAAAAGAATGCAAAGATTACGATAAAAAGATTTAAAAAAATTATTATATAAACGCATTTTAAAAGTTTTATTTTACAGTTACTTTAGTTACGTTACCAAGATTAGGCCAGGGTTGGATTTAGACCATTCAAAAATATTGTACATGGAAATTAAAATGATACTATTTAAAAAAAATTATATCACGTTTGACGTTTCATGTTTCTTTTTTCCCATGTGCCTGGAAACATAATTTTTTCCCGGCGATTCTGGCGTCACGCGTCTAGTTTATTTATACGTTTCGTTTTTTGACGGTTTTATTTTTGTTTCTGTTTAATTTTTGTCTAAAGAACTTAGTGTAAGTTAAATTTTTAATATTGGTACCTAATATATTTTATATTCAATAAGGGTAAAACGAAAAGAGTACAAAAGAAACCATATCTGCTTAATTGAATCTAAAAATCTGATTCATAAAATATTTTGAAATTCTGTTTTCAAACCGATTGCTTCTGAAGCATAGAGTTTTTATCGTGGTAATCATTTTAGTTATATCAAGGATGAAACATAAATGCGATCGAGCATCGATTGACTAGAAAGGGAGCTAATTCTAATTTTATTTAAAAAAAACGCGGTACTCATGTACAATATAAAAATTCTCGATATCGTAAGGTTAATATTAAAATGTAGAAGGACCCAATAATAATACGTAATAAGTCTACCTTTAGGTAAAATTATGGTATTTTCGCTTTGTATTATTACGATACTATATACTACAAACTATGAATTAATGGTACAATAAGATAATTATACTACGAAATCCGACCATGGTTACGTCGTGTTTTGATATGACGTTTGTATTATGACAGATGCGCTACTTTTTCTTGTATGAAAAAGTTATGAGTAAAATATTTAGATGGGCCTATCCTTCCTTTTGAAATCACTGCAATAATGTTGATCTCAGATTATAAAAACAAAGTAGATCAGTTCATAATTGTTCACATACAAGTTCTATTACTTCAGTTACAAAAACAAACTTTATGTTGACATCTTCGGTATGCGAATAAATATAATCACTACGCTTCGCATTTTAATCTACGTAATGTTATATTTTCTATATAATCCAAAGAATCAATAAACATGTTTTTATAATAGAAAATAGAGATTTACCTTAACAATTTAAAGATGTATGATGTATGCCACCAGACTGAAAGTTTTTATGAGTACTCCTGTTTTTACACACTTTACGCCAAAAAAGGTTCAATAAAGTTTAAACTAAACTCTTTCGCGGATGTATCTGGGTTTCGTTAAAATGCAATAACAGCGTTTTGTAAGTTATATCATGATCATTTTGCATACATTTTGTACGCAGAAATTAAGATGCTTGTACGTTAAGCTTGGCATATCTCCCTTGATTTTGTGATCTGAAATGTTGATACACCAAAATCCAGGCAAGCAAAGTTGCGGGAAATGGTAGGTTATAAAATAAATTCTAATATCATCATCTACAAGTTGTCTAACCTCTTTAGTATTGTAGATCCTATCAGTGAAACGCGCAGCACGAATAACAAATTTTACGACATAAGTTCCATGTTGAAAAAAAGGTTCTTTTGTTTTACTGTCTTATTTTATGTAGGCTAAAAGGTAGGAAAATCAAATTACAATTTGAAAGGGAAATATTATATAGGGCTATTTATATAACTTTTGATATTCAAAGAAGTAGAAATTCAAATCAAGTTATGCAGGTAGACATAGATATTTGTAGAAACTACAATTGCCTTATATTTATACCGTAAAAGATACAAGGGTTTATCTGCTGGTTGGTAGAGCATATAAATAAAATATTATTATATTTTTTTATTAGAATTACATTACAGCCTATATTTGTATATAAAGAAAAAAAAGTTTCTTCGTATTTTATTTCTATAAAATTGTAGAAAAGTCGGTTTGTATCTGGTTGGTTTTTATATCAATACATACATATATGGCATTAAGAAAAAGAAAAATTAAAAAACACTTTCCCGCCATTTTTCAATTGCTTTTCTGGCCGCTAAAATAAGTGAAAAACTAACTACAAAGAAATTCGATATCTTCTGAAGTTTTATTACAAACATAGAAAATGCGACTTAAACTTCGAAAAAGTTTTTGACGTTTATAAATCGAATGCAGTTTCAGTAAGAGAAGCACAAAGTCGGTTCAAGCGTTTCCAGCCCTTGAATTTTTATGTCAAAGTTTCAGCTCACTCTGGTAGTCCTATTGGTCCGTATGAATAAAGTCAATGCCATTTTTTAAAAGGTGAACCAAGATCGTCATATTTGTCGTTACAATATAGCCAAGGAATAGGGGATTGACCACAAAATAGTTTTGATCTATTTGATAAAGTCTGTCCATACAAAAAAGCTCAAGACGAAGAAGAGAAGAGAAAGCTCAGACAAGAACGTGTGAAAAAGATCATGATCAAAAGGTACCTAGTCAAGCTCCACAGACTGTAGCGAAACCCGTATTAACACGCAATAAGGCGACGCCGTGTGTATGGTGAGATTGGAATGACATCGTTTCTTATGAGCTTTTACCACCGGGCAAATCAATTCGGCTCTCTACTACTAACAACTAATGAGACTCAAGCAAGAAATTGAGAAAAGTGGCCAAAATTGACCGACAGAAAAGGAGTGGTCTTTCATTATGATAACGCAAGACCACACACATCTTTGGCCACTCATCAAAAATTGAGAGAGCTTCATTGAGAAGTATTAATGCATCCACTATATATCATTCACCCTCAGATTTTTAGCTGTTTTGGTCTCTTTAGAATCCTTTTAGTAGTGTCAGGTCAACTTCAAGAGAGGACTGTCGAAACTACTTATTGCAATTTCTTGATCAAAAATCCCAAGATTTCTACAAGTTATCGAACAAAATTTAAGATGCCAGCCGAAGGAAGAGGCTCGAACACCATTCCCGTTTGGTCGTAAGGAGCCAAGTCAAGGCGAGATAGGAGGTCGGCATCGGAAGTGTAAAACGAGCTATCATTTTAACAAAATTTATTATCTATATTACTCACTGCAAAGATAACTCTGTTGTCATTAATTATAGCAAATATTTTTGCTGTTGTTAACCAATTTCACCATAAGCATAAATAATGTTTATAAGTAAAGGAACTATTTTATTTATTAACGTTAAATTATTAACTATTAAATGGTTATTTAAAAGATGATTAACGATCTTTATAAGTAAAACTGAAAATTTCTTTATTATACGTATATGTCCCATATTCCTGAATCCGATGATAATACTGATATATATTTTATTACGAGCCATAAATAAAGTTATCAAGTTTATTGCAGGAACATCTGGAAACAAACCGCTCTCTTGTTGGCAATAACTCAAATATTAAAGGCAATTATTATGATACGTATGAAATCTATCTAAATTAAATGAAATATGTAGCTTAATTAAAAATCTAGTTGCAATTTAAGATTTCTGAACTATAGATATATGTACCTTTTACCTAAAACACTTTAATCTTGTGATGTATTTTTAACTTAAATTTTTGTTATAACCGTTCCTCTTTAGTTTTTTTTTTTCAAGAAAATGATTTTGTTTAAAGAACCGCATATAATACGCATTGAGTGACACATTGTGTAGTGGCAGTGTATTAATATTCACTACCCCATATCCCCATACTCCCGTAAGATATCGGAAAAGTAGGCAGTGGCAAAAACTAAGAGAAATACGTCTTTATAATAAAGACTAAAAACTAACAAAAGACTGTGGTAGCCAGTCCGCCTGCCAAATATGGTAACTATGGCGAATATCCCCCTTATGAAGCAATCTTTGGGGGAGACCTATGTTCAGCTGTGAACTTTTGTCAGACTGTAACGGTTACTATATATGCTATAGCATGAATGGGTCGGCTCGACGGGGAAGGACCACGCTCTCACAGAATACCAGCGTAAAATAGCAGCTGAATGCTGCTTTGTTTCGTGTAGTGAGTGTAGAGAACCGAAGACCCGTTTTACTGGAATTGAGGCATTCCATGTTAGTCCTCAAGGGTGATAACGCTTCTGCATTTTGTTTTTTTTACCGAGGTTAAATGTAGATGTCTATGGGCTACAGCATCCACTTATCATCAGGTGGACTATGTGCACGTTTGTCGCCCTTATCCTATAAAAAAGTGATAATTTAATTGGGATCTACTTAATTATTTATATATTTGTCGTACCTAAAAGTAAATAATCCTTTAAAAATGAGAATTTGTCTAAACTTTATTATCATTTCGTTAAATTCGATCCAATAGAAAGTTTCATAAAATGAATAAGATAAAAATAGAACAGATTACTAAGTAAATACATTTACATATATATAATTTTGATACTACATTGTATGTGTAAATTTATTTTAACATTTTATTTATTTATTAGTACCCGGTCGACCGAGCTTTGCTCGGTATTTTTCGCTCGGTTTTTTTTTTTAATTCGTGTGTTTTGGAAATTATATTTAGATACAAATTACATACTGATGAAATACGAATAATATTTTTTTATCTTAGCGACATAATAGAAAAAACTGAACTGGTTATTTGAATAAAAAAATCATGAGTGCAATTAGTTTAATTAAAATTTTCGTGTTTTTAAAAAATACTAAAAAAAGGGCTCGAAAAAATAGATTTTCTCAAAAAAGAAAGGAACTTGAAAAAAAAATAAAAAAGTCGGTCGGTCTGGGCTCGAACCTTGGTATTACGATTTTGTGACCTCCCAATATACCAATTAAGCTATTTGTAATCGTTAACAAACTGTCAAAATTTACCTTCTTATTCTAACGACATTGTAGCAGTTTTTCATTGCCTAAAAACACGGACAAAAAGACATTTTCTAAAAATAAATCTTAGCTAGATCGATTTTTTGCCCCCCGAAACTCCCTGCACACAAAATTTTACGAAAATCGTTGGAGCCGTTTCCGAGATTCCGATTTATATATATATATATATATATATATATATATATATATATATATATATATATATACAAGAATTGCTCGTTTAAAGGTATAGGATATGGACAATAAAACAGATTTTACCACAACTTTGTATGTGCCTTACCTGCTTACTGCTGTTTTTTTGAAATAAATTAACGTAATTTTATTTAATATTTTTTATTTCTTTTAATCAAAGTAATCACCCATGCAATCTATTCAACTTTGCTGGCACAGTGGCAATTTATTGACCTCTTGAATTATTTCTTGGACAAATCAGCTGGACGGGGGCAACAAATTCTTCTAAGGCATTTTGTACTGTCTCTCGGGTATTTAATTTTTTACCCGCCAAAAAGTTATACCAATTCTGTAAAAAGTAGAAGTTTATAGACGCAAGGTCTGATGAGTACGGCGGGTGACGGAAAGCTTCCAACTCCACCTCTTGTAACTTTAGACCGCGTGTTGTGCAGTATGAGGTCGCGCGTTGTCGTGCAGAAACAGCGAGGATGAGCGATTGAACAAAGCTGGTTGGAGAAGTGCGAGCTTCTCCGTCATTGTGTTCTGTTCTTCAGAGTACAGATCTGCAGTAATGCTTATCCCGTTTGGTGTGATAAACCGCATTGGCGCTAGACCAACACACAGTGACCATAAATTTTCTAGGTGTAAGTTTTTATTTAGGGCATTGTTTAGGTGCTGAACCAGGATCCATCCAACTTGCTGAGCGCTTGCGATTGTCAAACAGAATCCATTTTTTGTCTCAGGTAACAATGCGGTTCAAAATTCCATCGATTGTGTGCCCGTTGAGCAGTACAAGCCACATCTCGACGCGTATTTTGCGCTGGCGATCAATGAGTTCATGAGGCACCCATTTGTCCAGCGTTTTTATCTTGCCAATTTAACGCAAATGTATCAATATTGTTTTGATGCTTACGTCAAAAGTTTTTGGACGAACACAGGGGTAATTTTTCAGGTTGAAATTTCCAGAACGGAAGCAGGCAAACCAATAACAGGTGGTTTTTGGCCCCGTAAACGTCGTAGATGTCGCGTGCAGCTTGTGCCGCGTTGCTGCCACGACGGTACTCATATTCCATAATTAGTTACTCTAATCTGTGACGTATTCATGATGACGAAAAAGATTTAAATGCGATGAAAACATAACGCTAATCAATAAAAAATGACTAATTAATTTTAATTAGTACAAAAATTATCTTGATTTGAAATGGTTAGTACTGCAGAAGGAGAAATTTTCCGATTTTTTTCTGAAAAGAATTTAAAAACAGACAGAGATGTAATGTATTTTTGATTATTTTCCTTTTTAAATATACATCGTAGTGACACGTTGGGAGACATCAATTTTTAAGCATATATTAAGGATATTATCTCTTTAGTATTTTATACATAAAAATCAATTGATGTCCATTAGTCTCGCTAAAACTCAAAAACGGCTTGACCGATTCTGATAAAAAATTGAGCGTGTTTAAATGGGTCCTTAGGTGGTTTAAATTTACATTTAGATCCGGTAGATGGCGCTGTTGTCAATATACAGAAATCACCCTGGAGAAGCCAGGGCGGATCGTTGGTTTTACATAAAATTAAACATACAATTTTATGTATGTTTAAATTTAAAGTGATGTTTCAAAGACCGTCGACTAAGAAGCATGCTCGATTACACTATTTCAAAATTATCATATCAAAATAATATTTTTGTGACTAATTACTTAAATATGTTTGATTGTTTTTGTGTACGACAAAAAACGTTAATTACTTTGTTAGTCGTGTAAGGGTACCTCAAAAGTGGATAGTAGAATTCTAAATTAAAAATTATTAATCAACGCAATTACAATATTTATTTCAAGTAAACTAAATCAATGAAACAGTATAACGAAATAACATAATATATCACAAATCCTGTCACTCCGACGGCTCGTCTCTGAATGACTCTCGGCTGCTAAGTGCTAACTTTTAATTCACAGACAATATTTGACGTCACTTTAACACAATCGAGTTGAAAGGTAATTGATTATTTTCCCGGGTATAACAAGACTTGACCATAGACTCTTTAGTATTGACTGAGAGGTGTAAACAACTACTCTTATGGACAAGTCTTATTACAGTCGGCCATCATTCAAAAATGAGTCCCTTTGTTTCTTCTTAACCCATATGAGTTAACATCATAACACTATTTTAATTTTGAATGTACTATGTAATAATTCATATTTTCTGGACTTACATAATTGTTAGACAATTTTAATTACTAGAGGTAACCCCAGTACAATGTGTTATATCTATATTTTACGGCTGTGCAAAGTGAAAGATACTTCCTTCACTCTCACAACGATATCACATATAATAATTGAGCTACACGTGGGTGGCTAGTTCATAAGCCAATCATGCCCGATGCATAACATTCTCACTAAATCTTAACTATAGCCATGCGATGTGAAGGTTACTTCATTCACCGTCACTCCGTCATCGGCTGCGGTGTTTAAAGTCAATTATGGGCGACGAGTCCATATGCCAATCCTGTTCGACTCTAATATCCTTCACTTCACCAATATCTATATCCGAGTGGTGTGAGAGTTATTTCCTTCTCCGACACACCATTATCAGCTCCAACGTTTAGACATTGTAGAGGGAGGCCGCTCGCCGCTCGCCCATGTAAGTGCCCGTTCTTAGTTTTCAGCTGTTTTATATTTCAAAGCAAGTATATTGTTCAAAGTCCTCCATGTGCCATGTCCGCCATTTTGTTTTGGTTCCTTTTGAAGCACGCTAATACAGTTCACTTAATCGTTCGCCCCGCCTTTCATCACTTTCGCGCACCCAATATACGTTAATTATATTTCCGCCTAATTTTCGGTTGAAGGAAATAATTATTTTAAAATAGTTTTCTAATCTGTCCAAGTATTTTTGATAGAGGGTAAGCCTTGGAACCACGCAACGTCAAGTCACGTCTTAGCCAGACCAGTAAGTTTAGTTAATGAATAATTAAATTAGTGAATAATCTGCGTGTCATTCCAGTTATTAATTTTAGAACATTCGTCCATAATTCCAAGTCAATTTTTAATTGTCTGTTTTTTGACATGGAATCAAACTCGGGAATTAAATTATTTAAGATAATGCTAGAAAACGATTTCCGATCCCCTGCTTTTAATTTAAATAATTTTATACAATCCTCAAACTCACCAGTAAAAATAAGTTTAAACTTTTTCGTGTCGTTAGCGTTATCACTGTCATCAATAGTTACATGTCTTTTTTAAACATTACGTTGATGATGATATTTTAGAGAAGATTGTGGTTGCTACTAACCGGACTTACTTTTCAAAAACAGGTAAACAACTGAAAATTGCACTGAAAGAGCTGAAAATTTTTATAGGAATACTATTAGTCATGGGTGCTATTAGCTTGCCACAGATTAGACAATATTGGTCAAAACAGTACGGAATAAACATTGTCAAAATGTGATGACAAAGACAAGATTTTTTATAATCAGAACTTCTTTAACGATAGTATAAGATGCCGATATTTCAGAAGAAGAAAAAACCAATAAAATTCTGAAAGTTGCCCCAGTCAAGTCGCGCTCAGCCAAGAATGGATAGATTTATGTATTGTTTTATTATTCTCTTGAGACTAGAAATGTGTGAGAAAGATATTTACTAATAGCTGTAAGGAAACGTGAGACTGATCAACTGACAGTAATTATTTAACAAGGTACTTAAAACGACACTAGATAAAGCTGCTGGCTTTGATTTCTAATCAATATTTTTCTATTCTTTTTATCGTAAGTTTAATTAATAATAAGTAAAGATTTCAAACATTGTTACGTTTTGGTTATATTCAGAACATTTTTCATAAAAAATCCCCCCATTTTATGTAAAATATTCTTAATTTATTGCAGTATATCCATAAATGTTGTAATAAACTAAGTGTAGTTCAATTCGAGTTTTATTTCGGAAGTAATTGACAACCGATGTAGTTTGTAAACAACATTGAGAAAATCCCAGTTTTAAACCAAAGATTTTTTGTTATAACCTACATTATTATAATCTACTGATCTGATTTTTATTAAATTTTCGAACTTAAAAAATTCTAGGCCTCATGAGAATAATAAAAATTAAATATAACTGTGGTTATAATTAAATTTCAAACAAAAAGTTATCTTTGTACACAAAAATTGTAATATAATATGTTTGTATATTTTATGTAAATATTATATTCAGGCCTATTTTTAAAAATGGCAAAAAAATGTATTTTATGCATTTTGCATATAACAATTTCATCAAAAATGTGCCAAGTTTTGGATAAACGACGTTCAGGGATGTTGGCTGCTAAATCAGTGAAGATCTGAACAGCCGCCAAGAACCATAAAGACAAAATATGGTGATTTTAAGACCTTAAAAACTCAAGAACTATATCATATTTATTAATTGAATTCTAGGTATTCAGGGGATTTTGATTGTCCTTATAAGACAAGCAAAATTAGATGTAAATCGGTTTTGAGTTATAAGGGTTTCGAATATGGCTCGAAATAATTCATGTAAATATACATAAATTGCGTCGCTTTTAATATTTTTGAACTTAGCTAACACACTGCCGCATCGTCATCATCATCATCACTAATATAGTCCCTTACAAGTCTACTGCCGAACGTAGCACCCCCCCCTCTCCCCTCTCCTTCCCAGGAATACCACTAAACACGGTGTTGAGCCACCTTTCAGCATTTTTAACAAGAAATGTTTTCTGTTGATCATAGTAATTACTCAGAAAACTTGATCAACAAATAATGCGGTCAACGCACACAAACTATATAATCAATTCCAATTTATTAAAAAAATATTTATTATTATTATCGCATGTTTTCTGTGGGAATATCATCATCAAATACCATGTGGATATTTTCAGACTTTTGGTGGTCATTTTGAATCAAAATTAGACCATCATGATAAAGATTTGTAATTAAAACCTCCAAAATGTAAGTAATCTTCATAAATGAGCCAACCTTCGAATCAAGTCAATGTGGACAATTTCTTATAAGGAAAAAAATTGTTTTCAGGAAGCAGTACAAAAATGCCTTCTTAGACTGTAGAGTCCAGATCATCGGAATTCTATATATATACTTTTAATATAAAACGGCTATTTCATACTTTAATCCTTAGTATTTCGTAGAAATTATGCGATATTAGGAGGCCAAACTTATTTTGTCTTCAATTAGATGTAAAATGTAAAATGTATGTAAGATCGTCCCCACCATTACATTAATTTGATAAACCACAAATCCTCGCAAAAGAACACCGATTCCTACCAAGGATGATACGCGAAGCTATTGAAATTAAAAAACATCCAAATTTCAATAGAGATGATGAATGGGTGCTGCCATCTGCTTGAGATCCTGTAATAAACAAAATTAAACCCAAAAATAAGCATACCACGCAAGACTTGATGATACTATAAGCTCGTTTTGCGTAAATCGGACCAAAAATTAATATTGAAAAACTGAAGCCGGACTATGACATTGGGACGTCAAACATCTCAGTCCCCCCCGTGAACATGGGTGCTGTAATGCACCCGAAACGTCGGGATAATATAAAAAGTAAAGTAGTAATTAAACGCGATAAAATCCGTAAATAATAGTTTTATTCAATCTGTATTGTTCGCGTAAATTTAAGAAATAATTATGTAAATATTTGTTTACTAGTCATGTAAATATTTTAAATTTAAATTAATTTATTACTTCCAATACTCGCGGCACATAAACAATAAATACTAAAATACCGTTTATAGGACAATCTTTGAACTTATTTCTATTTATTCTACTATTTCTAAGATTTGAATTCTAATTTCACTTTGGTCGACAGCAGAATCTAAGATTTTGGTCATATTGTATAAAGCCTTATTTGGGCTTTACACGTACAATTTTATCTGGAGACGTACAATTCTATCTAACCAGTGAACGCGAACTTCTAGTCACTTTCTCTGGTTCATCGTTCTATATAATAGAAGAGCAGCTTTTATAGCGTTTAACTATATTCTAGATGTATTCTCCAATTTAGAGAGAGTTTTAGGCATAGTACAATTCAAAGTCATGTATAATGATCATTATCACTCATAATTAAACTATATAACTTTTAAGAATTTAAATGATATTTACATAATTATATCTTCTGTGGCAGCAACACGCCGGGTACCAGCTAGTAGTTTTATAATTATTATCTAATGAATTTCATTAGCAAGGAAAGTTCCATACTTTCATATTATATAACAACATATAAACTTCATCGATCACGCTTATCGTTTTTGCTACATTATGTACAATAGGTACTTCATCAATCATTCGACAAAGTTTAATCTTTAGCCTCGAATGCATAGCACTCACGTAATTGTAGTGAGGAAGAACGAGAAACTTTATACGTGTTTATAATATGGAAACACCTATATATAGGTTATGTTCGTATATGTTTACGTGGTTTAATATCAGACAATATACCAAAAACCTACTTGATATTTTAATATATTGATAAAATAATACATACATTTTTGTAACGTACGAAAAACGTATGTAACGCTGTTGTTGAAATTCAGAAATCAGCCGACTGCATTAATTGAGACCCAAGTGATCTAAAATACTGTTAATAAAATTCAGACAATCCTTTTTTGTATCTCGTTTTTTCATTGACATAAAACTAAATATTATTCCCGGTGAAAACGAAGCGTAGCTTATAAACTTAATACGGGACGTATACGCTTGACAAAACAAACCTCAAATGAAATGTTAGGCAATCTCATTTTAAGCTCTTAGAATTAATCACTACCTATTATTACGTGGTAGAGCCATATTAGTAGTACAGCTGTAGCACGAATGTGGTTCGATCGGGCGAGTTCCACGCCCTCACAGAATACCAGCGTAAAATAGCAGCTCTTTGCTGCTGCTTCTTATGGTGAGTGTAGATAACTGGATACACTTTTTACTGGTTACGGGGCATTCCATCTTAGTCCTCAGAAGAGACAACGCATCTGCAATCGAGATTTGATCATCTTCAATCGAGAATAGATGTAGATGTCTATGAGCCACACATCCACTTACCATCAAGTGAACTGTGTGCTCACTTGTCATCCTAATTCTATTAAAAAACCTACAGGTACCTGGTATATTTTATCATCTGTCTTTTTTAAGTTAAATAATAGAGTCAAATATAATATTATATTTTAAGCTCACCAGACCTTAGAAAATTATTATAGATATTAAATAAAACTTCTCGATATTTGTATGTATTACATAATTTAAACACATTTATTACATGCGCCGAGACAAGTATAATACATGAAAGAGAGTTAACCACCGATAATGCAGAGCGGAGTGTCTAACATTATAACACAAACAAACCACAAACTAAACAATGCTGCCAACTATATAATTTCAATGTAATTATATTTCCATTTTACAACAATTATAAATGATCAATTGGTTGCAACAACTAGTTACAAATGAGTCTTCTGAAGTACCCTTAATTAAGGATGTGACCCAAGGATCAACATTGGAAACCATCACTCTTTTCATCATGTATAAATGATCTTTCTTTTTACGCTCAAAACTTATACGAAACATAATAGTTTACAGAATTTCTTCCCCAGTGTATAAAATAAATAAAATTAAAATAGGTACAAATTTAACGACGTAAATGATGTTTTGTTCCACTGGTTTACAAAAAATAACTAAAATTGGTTTACAAAAGTGGACTTTTTATGGTAAGATAGGGTGACAAACGGGCATGAAGTCCACCCGATGGTAAAGTGATTGCTGTGGCCCATAGACATCTATCCTCGAATATTAATCAAAATGCAGATACATTGTCGCCCGTGAGGGCTAAGATGGTATGCCTCGTTTCTAGTAAAAAGAGTCTCCGTTTCTCTTCACACACCATACGAAACACAGCAGCATTAAGCTACTAATTTACCTTGGTATTCAGTGAAAGTGTGGTCCTTCCCCAGTCAAAAAATGGGCCTATTCAAATAAACAAAAAAAAATTCATCAAAATCGGTAGATCCGTTGTCGATTTTTAGCGATTTTTTTTTAAATAAGAGAAGATTTTAATTTGAAAACATTTCCTTTTAAATATTCATTACGAATAACCTTCTTCAGGTCTAGGCACTTCTTTATAAAATTTTATTGCAATCCTTTCAACTTTTTATTCATTATGAGGAAAAAGACGGACAGATGAGTGGATACTTCATATAAGAGAATGTCGATCCTACCGGAACGAAATTGTTCACACACAAAGAAGAAGACGAAGGGCAACTTGGGCTTCAGGAGAGTCGCGGTGATATAGGCCCTCGCGGCAATACCTACATCTACAAGACACTTCGATCTCAAGAACAATCGCGAACACTCGTATTACATATAATTAATATAAATTCTCATATTGTATAATATACTCAGCGAATAAACCTCTTAACAACATTATTGTACATCAATTTTCGAAATTTACATTATTCCTACTCATCCCTCTGCAAATAATTTAGAGAAACGGTCGATGACCATAATGGATTGGATTTATTTCTTTTTTTAAAGGAGAGAGGGTAAACGTGCATGCGGCTCACCTGATGTAAAATGACTACCGCCGCCCATGACAACTACAACATCAAGGGAATAGCAGGTGCGTTGCCTGCCTTTAAGAAAGGAATATGCTCTTTTCTTGAAGATCCACAAGTCGTATCGGTCAGGAATAAATGCCGGTTGTAAAATATTAAACAGAGAGGTCGTATGCGGAAACTCCTAATGAAACATACAGTAGTGGACCCCCAAGCATCCAGATGGTGTAGATTGTATCGAGAGTTTTGCCGTGATGTGCGTTCATGAAATTTAGTGGCTGGGATTAATCCGGACAATTTCTCAGAGCACTCCCCGTGGCAGAATCAAAAGAATATACAAAGGGATGCAACATCTCTTCGCAGCGCCAGTGAATCGAGACGATAGGAAAGCACTTGGACGTCTACGATTCGAGCCGCTCTGCGCTGGATGCGGTCAAGTGGAAGGAGCTGGTATTGGGAAGCCCCAGACTAGAGATGGAAATTGCAGGCGGTGTGCCAGCATGAAATACTGCCCCGCTCTACTGAGTACACCAAGCCTTTGAGAGGCCATTTGGCCTTCTCTTCCAAGTGACCACGAAACTGAACGTCACTCGATATGTTGACCTCGGGGATTTTAATAATGGCTGAGGCAACAAGGAGAGTGCCGAGACTTTGTTCAGCAAAGATTTAGCACAAGCTTGTCCCGGTACTTGGCGATAAATATCGAGCCATGAAAATATTTCTTAGGAAAATTCCTAAGAAATATTTTCATGGCCGGTGTATAGAGCATCACCAATGCTGTCATCCAAATAGCAATGAATGTTACCGGCTTGCAACATATCACTTATATTCAGAAGAAACAGCTTTAGTGATTGCACGCAAATTGTGGAACACCAGCATTAATAGGATTGTAATCGGAGCATGCGCCATCTACAACGACCTTGATGCTCCATTCTGCAAGATTGCTCAATTTCTCGGGAAGCCCATAGGAAGGAAACTTTGAAAGAAGGTCTTTGTACCAAACCCGATCGAAGACCTTCGCAATGTCTAAACTAACGGCCAATCCCTCCCACTTTGACGTTACTACCTCTACCCATTTATGAGTCAGGTAGACCAAAAGATCACCAGCTGATCGACCTCGACGAAACCCGTATTGGTGGTCACTAATCAGCTGGTGATTCCTCAAGATACCGCATGAGCTCCCAGTTTCTAATGGATTCCATTATTTTGGAGAAAAGGGATGGTGATAGGCCTGTAGTTAGATGCCACAGTCGCCTGTTTTAGTGATCGGGATAACTAAAGCTGTCTTTTATGATTTCGAAGCTACGCCTAGGGAACAGGAGTACCGGAAAAGACGCATTAGAACCGGTGCAAACTCAGGAGCAAACGTCCTTAGCTCAAGTGGGAGGATTCCGTCAGAGCCACTCGACTTGTGGATGTCCAGGGAGGGGATAGCTTTGCAAATCGAGTGCTGTGTAAACCGCACGTCACTCATGGCACTCACACCATGGGATGGTCGGCGGTGTGCTCCTCCTGTCATCGAGAGACGAGTTGGACGCAAAGAAAGAGCCTAGCAGATCGGCTTTCTCCATTGCGGCATGGGCCAGTGAGTCATCTTGCCTGTGCAGAGATGGAAGAGATGGCTGACAGAAATTACCTTGGACAGCCTTAGCGAGAGACCAAAATGCACGAGTTCCAGAAGGTAGGTGAACTAGTTTCTCGCCAATGCTGCCTATATGCTTGCTTTGCCAATGACTCCTTTGAAGGACCTGGAGGGGGAATTATACTTATTTTTTAGAAGGCTGATGTTTACATCCTGGGATGTTGATGAATACGCTCAGGTTTGGAAGCACTCCTACTTATAGCATGATGCTACTTTATAGGAGCGACTAAACCATGGTTAAAATCTGCCTAAAATTAGCACCACAGAGGAGAGATAAAAAGTTCCATACCTGAAGTATCACATTAGCAACAGAATCAGCAACATTTTAAGGATCTTCCGGGGACAAGCAAACCCGCCAAGGGTAGGATGAAAAGAAAGACCGCACTCTATCTTAATTGGCGGAACTACAGTAAGTGCCAAACAAGGCGGTAGTCACAGAATGCAACCGCGATATCAGCGTGAGTGGGGCACCACACACCGGACTAGACAATGGTTCGATTCGATCGAATCACGAAGGAGTGTTCCAGTTTGTACCCCGGGTATGGAAGATACAAAGTATCATCCGGAGAGGACACTTGCGTCTTGATCAGAGAGAGCAAAGCCGGCTTCACCGTCTAGAAATGGTAGTTTCATCTAAATGAAGTTAAAAAAAAATAAAGTAAAGCAATTTTAACGATTAACCTTTAATATCTTGTTAGTTAACCTATAAGACATGTAATACGATAAGTGATTATCAGAAAATAATTTCAAATTAACTAACTATATATATCGCTCATATATTATATGCATGTAAAAGGTCGTATAAATGGTTCTGATTTATGGATGGTAGACACCTACATGCGTACAGACGTAATATGGTGTGACAGAAACCCCGAAATAGTTTCGGTTGGTATACGTGAATCTAATACAGATGTCAAGTGTAGTACTCGGGTAAAATCAGCCTCCTGCTTTACAAGTTTTGTAATAAGACAACATCCATTAACTTCTTTTCATTACAAAAAAATATATGACTTTGATGGTAAATTGTTATTATAAATCTTTTATACAAGTTGATCTATACCTATATCCATACTTGTCATTAAAAAATACACTCTTGTTGTTTTATATTAGTATGTCTGATTTCAACTATTAATATGACGTTAAAACTGTCTTTGTAGGAACAGATTTCACTCGAAAGCTATTAAAGCTAACGACATAAAATAAATATACAGGTTATACAAAATAACCCCGAAACCAACTTAGATTTTGTCTCAAATACGTCACGTACGATAAATTACAAGCACAACTAGTTCTGAAATAATCATTTAAAAATGACAAAATCATAAAATAATTAATAAAAGGCCGCTTGGAATATCTTGGGCGTAATAAATGGCATAAATACCAAGCCGTTATAGGGGCGCAGGTGGATGAAGCGATGGGTACTGAAATTTTAACGAAGCTTTTAAAGGTTTACTTTAAAGTAACATCTGGACATATACCGGTTTACGAGGCACTGTAATTTTACAGGGACTAGGGAAGGCTTTATTCTTATCATGAAATATTTAGATCCCGTTAAAGCACAGATCGATCAACTCGTGTTTGTTACGGTCACAAGCGGTAGCTTTTGGGTACATGAAAATGTAACGAAATTTATATTTTTTACTTGATGCTTATAACTACAAAACATTTCATTTATTATCTTATTGTTCTATGAGTGCAAACTCAACGTGAAAGCATCGCAATATAGAGTGAAGTGTATTTTGAGTGGTAGAAAGCGAAGCGGTGCTGTCCTGCGTGCGTGACCTCACTTGTGTAGGACTGCAAATATATTAAACCTAAAACTAGTGCACTGGGCTGGTGACACTTTAGAGAAGTTTTAGCTATCATATCTAAACATAGCAACCGGCATTCTTAGGCGAATTCTACGGAAACAATAGTGGTCGGATATAAAAAGCTCTGAAAGATAGAGAAATAGCATTTTATATGTGCCTTTCCACATATTAAAGGTGCCTTCAATAGCAGCCTAAAATTATTTCTGGTGAAAGGGTTTACATCATAACATGTGCACCCCAAGATTATAATGTGAGAATAGCCGATTCTTTCAAACAGAAAGGTAAAATATCGCTAATTCGAACCTCCATTAATCTCTAGGGAATGATTACAGAGTACTGTACCCTCACGGTTACCCAATTAATGCATAAATTGCAGATCTACATAAAGAAGCACAGGGTTACCTTTATAACCTTGTGGTCATTGCTAGCGGATTCTATAGCTTTAGGGCTCTTCCTACAACTGATGATCTGGTGCCGGGATCAATTATATATATATATATATATATATATATATATATATATATATATATATATATATATATATATATATATATCAATTAATGTTGGTTACCAGCATAAATTAATAAATCGATGATATATTATGTATATATATAATAATTAGGTGAAATTTTGGAGGAAAAATTACATGGCGAGAAAGTTTATTTGTGAGATACATATAAGGGTTAATGCTGGCTAATGTAATGTTAGTTATTTTTTATATCAATTAAATAAGAAATGAAAAAAATCGAATAACTGTAATATTTGCAAAAGTAAAAAATTAAAAAAAAAATAATTTAAAATGTGAAAAATATGAAATACCAAACTGCTGAGGCATTGTTATGTGTATTTTTATAATACTCTAGAAACTATTAAGCTAACGACATCTGGTGAACAGAAGCACTCATTGACCAAAAATTACCGCGTAGTTCTGACCCAAGTAATGTCTGTCAAAATTGTCAAGGCAAAATTTGCTTTAGATACACGTAGACGTGTGAGCTTTTACTTTCTAGAATTATCCAATGGCTGAACAACTACATAGTGGCCAGTGGTTCTGTAATAAAGCTACAAAAAACATCTGCAGGTAAGCGAAAGAGCCTACAAATTACTCCCTGTTTAATGACTAACAGTTTGAACGACGCCCGGAGCAGCCCTTAATACAATATTATGCCTAACGCCTCTTAATTTACATAACGACAAGTAGACAAAGGTGTGTATAGGATCAATGCTGAGGTTTGAGCTTACTTTCCTGTAAGCTGAGATACATGTTGGACTCAGTGGAAGAAAACACCTATTTCAATTAAATATATATAGAACCCTTCAGAAGAGAGTGGAAAATAGTCGCAGTGATATTTGTCTTGCAAAACCTATATAGCTGCTTCCAAAAAAAAGCAAAGTGCTTATAATAGACGGACATAAGGGATATTGAAGACATACAGGTGAAAACAGACGGGGCTTATGTGATGCCATGCCATATAGGCACACACTAGCCCTACGCCACGCCACTAATCAGCCTCGTTAGCGACAGAAACACACTGAGCTTACGCGATGACGTCACGTTATGTGCTATTACGGTGTCTCCCAACGGATAGGTCTTAAGATGAACATGGACAAAACAAACATCATGTTCAATGGCCATGTCACACCTATGCCGGTAGTTTTTGGGAGCACTATGCTCGCAGTTGTTGACGAGTACGTTTACCTGGGACAAATAGTCCGACTAGGTAAATCCAACTTCGACCGAGAGATCAACCGACGGATTCAACTCGGCTGGGCAGCGTTCGGGAAATTACTTTATTTTTCTCGTCAGGTATACCTCAAACTCAAAAACTAGATTGTACAACCAGTGCGTGTTGCCAGTGATGACTTACGGATCTGAGACGCGGTCCTTCACTGTTGGCTGTATGAGGACGCTCAAGGTCGCTTAGCGAGCTATGGAGATGGCTATGCTCGGAGTGATAAACTTATAAATGAGGATATCCGCAGTAAACCAGAGTGACCGACATAGCCCAACGGATTAGTAAGCTGAAGCGGCAATGGGCCGGCCATATAGCTCGAAGAACCGATAACAGATGGGGAAGAAAGTTTATCGAGTGGAAGCCTCGTACCGGTAGGCGTAGTGTTAGGCGACCCCCCACTATATGGAGTGACGACCTGGTAAGACATGCAGGAAGTCAATGGATGCAGGTGGCTCAGAACCGTGCTTTGTGGCATTACTTAGGGGAGACCTATGTTCAACAGTAGACTTGTGAAGGGCTGTAATGATAAATGATAATGATGATTGCGCCACGCCACGTAGTCAGTGAAGCATCGAATGGTTTTTAGTGACGGTTTCGACGAAGATTTTTTAAGTTTATCGATTTTATAGTGCTTGGTTAAAAAGAAATACATGCGATCTGACGCACACGCAATAACACGTCTAGTGGGATTTGGTCGGGTCAGCGACGTTACATAATTATGATATTTCATATATTTACAATGGCAACCGATGACTTCTGACGGATGTAACATCACGTGTGTGGCATCACATAAGCCCAGTCCGTTTTCACCTTGAAACTAAAATCCTAAATATTTAAATCTTTATGCACTGATTTTTTAATCGAAATGTTTGTCTAAATTTCTGGCATTATTATGTGTCGTGTATATAAATGACATAGAACACATCAAACGATTGTAACTGGTTGATATATATGCGTTTTTATACCTTTTACATTCTCTTGAGTAGAATAAAATACCTAACGCTAAATACTTTGTACGTGTGTATTTCATAAAACTACAGGATAATTTAAAAAGCTTTATCAAAATTAAAGTTATATAAGACCACCTAAAAACGTTTGTTGGATAAAGGGGTGTTATATCAAAATCCAATTATTAATGGCGAAAATATTGCTCTATGCGTTTTTCGTCTTCTCGAGGAGGCGTGATGCACCTAACTTGAAAAATTTGTCTAAACTTACTTAACGGGGAAAGCGGGTGGGCTTGTGCAATTCGAATATAATCGCAATGATAATGCTCTCCAGTATTTGGAATTTAGGTTCATCAATTTTGAACAGAAATAACGCCTTTAATCGGATAGTAGAGCCTTCTTTGTTTAATATTATGAGGTTATTATTTGAATAAAAGTTTCTTCAAGATCTTTACTGTTGGGCGGAATAAAATTCTTTGACGTAGTTTCCTTTTTAAAAAAAAGCCATTTATAGGAACTCGGTAACAATCAGTTTAACTTAAACAAATATTACAATAACTTAAAATGCAGATGCTTGGCATAATACTAACATAAATTCACATTAGCTTTTGCATTACACAAATAAAAAATACAGAGAATTAAGTTATATTCTAAAAGCGGGTAAAATGGTTAACTTTATTTAAAATACACATAAATATATCAGCCATCACTGATTTGACGTTGCAAAAGGTTATTTTGCAAACTAAAGCGATCTTACTCACACACACACATGCTAAATACAAAATGAAAATATGGGTACTACCACATTTCCCGGTTTTCCAACAATTTTATAAAAATGTAAATAACTATCATAGAAGTATTCAGTTTTAGTCTTTTAATAAAAGCAAACGTTATACAAAGTCTATGCACTAAGACTTCTATTCTGTCTAGAAGTCCGTCTGGGTAGACAGCACCCTCTTACTTATTTTTGCCGCCATGCAGTGGTGTGTGCACTATTTTGTTCAGGCTTAAAGGGTATGGAGAACCAGTATAGTAACAGGCCATGAGGGTTTCCATATTTGTAGTCTTCTTTTAAAGCTAGTTGCAGGTATCTACGTACTACAGTAGCCACTTACGAGTACTATCAGGATGAGTTTAAGTTCGTTTGCTACTAGAATTTTATTTATTAACCTATGTTCGGCAGTGGACTTTTGATAGACTGTAATAACAATGAATGAAATGAGAATCATGAACAAAAGTATCGTAAAGCGATTCAACTATGGCAAATATTTTAGGCAATCTTTAACGGTTAATCTATTGTCCAAACTATCAATGAGATATAATTTATACCAATCTAGTAATATTTCCACATATAAACTTATTATTTATAGAGAAATTTCTTAATCCTAGTACTTTATAAGAACTAGGATACGAGGCCACATTAGTCAAAGCAAAGCTGTGGATACGAATAAACTCGTAAAATGTTAAGCTAAATTAATGAACATAAGCTTAAATTAAGCTTACCTCAGTTAATCTTCATTTAAAGGAGATATTTTGCACGGTGAAAATATTTGTTTTCGTTTTAATTAATATACCTATAGTAAAGATAATAATATAATAAGAAATAATATAGATATAATACAATAAGAAAGTTAATATTATTTGTTCTTAATAACTTATGTGGATTTTTCGAAACTATGAGTAGTATTTTCCTTAATCGTATATTTAACTTTATCATTAAGACTTGTGGTAAATCTAAGCTTGATAGGGCATCGTGTATTTGAGAGGAGACGTTAACTAGTTAATAGTTAATCCTTGTTATAATGATATTTACTTTTTTGTAGTTTACCATTACATATTTTTTTTACAATAAGATAATATTCTTTTGGTAGAAAAAATAACACAGAGTGCTCGTTTATTAACGTTTCAGTTCTGGTCTCAACAAAAAAAGAGAATTTTAGAGAGAAAAAATAAATAAAATTTACAATTACCTGCCGAGATTTTTTTTGAATTTTCTTTTTTCGTATGCATCATTTTTATTCAGCGAAAGACACAGTCGTCTATTTAAGTCGAATTCGAAACAAATGCATGTATTTAGATCTAATATACATAAGAAAATACATAATATATGATAAAATACTTAAGAAATAAAAAATATTTCGAAAATATGATTTGAAGTCCGCCAACAAACATTGAGGTAGACGGTAGACATTTCTTTGCCCTAAAACCCTCTCAGAAATAAAAAGAGGCTTGTCCCAGCTGTGGTACGTGTATTGATTGTTAATGGTGATTGGTGACTGATGATAACCCGGCTCGTGGTTTCGGAGAGAATAAAATAATGTGTAAATATGAGTGTGGAGCAGGAGGTGGTTGAAACGGCTTTTTCTCTTGCTTAGTGCTACGCACTCGTTGTATTTCTAAAACGTTTCAGGTAATTGGATATTTTGCGACGTAGTTTAGGTGAATTTAACGTATTGACTTACTAGGGAGTACACACCAGTTTAGTTAATCAACATATTATATTTTGAATGCAAGTTTAGGCATTAACTACCATTAATACAGAATAAATATAAAAATCAAGTGCTATCTCTTACTAAAACTCGAAAACAGCTCGAACTATTTTGATGAAATTTTATGTGTCCATTTGAGTGAGTGGTTTCAATTCTCAATTGGACTCGTTAGGTGTTGTCGAGATCCAGAAGTTAACCTCGCGAGGAGTCCATCACAAGTATGAAATATTAATACCCAAAAAAATTGAGTGTGTGCTTATGACCATACGATAGAAGTAAAAACTTCTGATTTTATATTTTTATTTGTTTAATATAGTTAATTATAATAAAGAAACATGGTGATATTATCATTGATATATAAAAATATTTATTTTTATTTCTATACTCATAAAGTAATATTAAATACAAACTATTGAATCATATTTATGAAATATAATTATTGGAACTGTTCTCTCCTTGTCAGAAAGAAAACGTAGCTGAGGACGATTGGAGACGAGTACCTATATATGATTCAGTGCGTCACCAACCCGAGCGCGCTTACTGTCGTGTGGAATCGAGTAAATCCGATTCAGCGTCACCGACCCGAGCGTGACGATTCAATTTCGTTCACTAGAACCCGCCTAAAAAAGTTTTAACTTAAAAAAACTAAAATTAAGGACTGAAATCATTATATAGTCAGTCATATCATAGTGCAAAATGCACTATTAACGTTGCAATCGTTAAATAATGAAACTATCTTACGATAATGACTATAACATATTTGAACATATTATGAAATAGCCGTGATTTAAGTTGCTTATATTGTAAAACAATATAAGCAATTGAAATTATATCATGCAACGAACAACGTAATATTTCAAGAAAATATTACCATTTCACGAAATTTCCACTACCTGTATTTATTAATAATATAAATTTATATACTTTCTAACATAAAATTATATAAATGTTCTATTTTTCAATAAGTTCAATCCAAGAAAGGCATGAAATGGCATGAGAACAATGAAATTTAATATTTTGTGGAGATCACTTATTTCTTTCTTTCTGAAAGTTCAATGTTCAATATTCCTTTAACATTATGAAAACGTTTGCCTCCCGGAACAGTAAATTCTTTAATCGATCTATTTCGAAAGCATTTCATGTGATATTTCTTAAGGAATTTAAAGTTAAATTGGATATCTCAAAGGCATGTAAAACGTCTGGATGCCTTTGAAGATTAGCTCACTCACAAAATTACTTTGAAAATATAATCTTTAAACTGTCAGTCTCCACGCCTGTTTACGTCGCATATTAATTTATTAAAAATACGTCGGAGTGTTTGTTACGTTACTTTATAATGAATTGACGGATTGATATTATACTTATCCTTGCATATTATATCCTTGCTAGGATGCGAAGGGTGGCTCTGTAGAACTTACTAAGTTATTAACAAATTTTATATTAATGGACCAAAATAGTAAAGTACCACCACCAGTACTCCATGGCTCAATATGTCAATATGAGCCATATTGACATATTGACCCATGGTGTGCCCATGTGGTGAAGTTCATAAAGAAATTATATTCATAGAATTTCGTCGCTGTGGGTGATAGAAGGCTGGTTTTGTTTTTATTGAACAGCCAAGTATATCTAGCCATTCAGCGAGGAAACACCGCTAGCGCTTTTGGCGCTACACCGCAGTGAGTAGGACTGAATGTACGATAACTTAAGTCTTTAATTTTAGTATTTTTAAATCGAAATCTTCTTTAGACGAATTCTTTCTGAACAGTAAATGAAAGTTAACTGTCATACTGGTATCGGTGACGCTGAATTGGGCTTACTCGGTTCCACACGATAGCACGCACTTGGATTGGTGACGCATGTCTACTGGTTTCCAATAGTCATTAGCCACGTTTTCTATCTGAAAAGGAGAGAATCACAAATATGATTCCGTCTAATCCATCATGAAATATAAATGTCTTAATTTATTTATTTTAAAAAATCTATCGTGTGGTCATAAGCACACACTCAATTTTTTTGGTTATAAATAATGTATATTAGATCGATACGCCCTGGCCTTGCACGGGTGACTTCTGGTTTTCGAAAACTGCGTCACCTACCGTGTCCAACTGAGAATTTAAACCACTCACTCAAATGCACACAAAAAAGTTCATCAAAAACGTTCGAGCAGTTTTCGAGTGGCATTATAAATTGAGAACGGCGATAACAGCATACAATTTCAAGGAAGGATTTAATGTCATTCTTGGATTTGGGAATAGGAAATTGAGTTACCGCTTTTGCCTTTTTAGGATTAGGTTTAACACCATCTTTAGTTATTTGATGGCCAGGATAATTATGCGACTTCACGTTGGAGAAACTCGCAATTGTCAAGTTGGAGTTTTAAGTTTTAAGTTCTGACGGAAGATCAAGGGTTGAGAAGTATTTGCTCTGTCCTAGCTGATCTAAAATTTCGGATATCAGTGATATAGGATAGCTGTCTCCAACAGTGATGTCATTTAATTAAGGATAACGGATAGCATTTCATTTTTATATATATTCTATATTATTATTAGTTAATGCTTAAACATACATTCACAATATAATATTTTGACTAACTAAAATGGTATGTACTCCCTTGTAAGTCAAACGATCAATTCACCTAAACTACGTAGCAAAATATTTAATTACCTGAAACGTTTTAGAATTATTATGAGTACGTATCATTAAGCCAGAGAAAAAAGCCTTTTCGATCATCTCCTGTTATGCGCTCATACTTACACGCTATTTTATTCTCTCCGTAACCACGAGCCGTGTCATAATCAGTCATCATAACCAATCTATACACGTACCACAGCCGAAACAAGCAGATACTTATTTCTGAGAATGTTCAGACTAACAAGCGGAACTATCACCGCAAAAGTGAGAAACGGCGATTGCTAAAGATGAGTCTTCCAAACTTTGCAATCACTGCAAAATTTTAAGTTTTACTTTTGTTGATGTAACGATGCAACATAATTACAGACTTGGTGGCATTCCAGCTTATAGGATTCCATTCGTTTCACTAGTGTAGCATATAAAACTTTATTTTCTTAATGTTAAAAATAAATAACGTGCGAGGTGTACGTTACTGTAATCGCTAACCCTACAAGTGTGTCCATTACGGATTTATGAAAAACCCTATTGAAGAGAGTCATGTCTATCAGTAGATTACCAAGAAATTAAAGAGTACAAGGGGAATTAAATAAAAAAAAAACTTAAATTCATGACGATATCTTTACGTCTGATATCTCCGAAATTACACTTTTCAATTAACAACTGTCTCCGATTTTCTAAGCAGTTCTATAATATTTATTTTAAATAAACTTAAAAATACAAAGGATCTGAAGGTAGTTCAACGCTTAGTGAAACTGTAGAAAGCGTTAAGTTTGGAGTTTCTTTGTGTGATGAAAAATCGATATGAGGATAGCCGCAGTAGAACAAGAGTAACCGCCATAGCCCAACAGATCAGTAAATTGAAGTGGTAAAGAGCTGTGCATATAGCTATATATATAATGATGGGGAAGAAATCTTCTCGCCAGGCAATTTTGTACCAATAAGCTAAGTGTAGGGCGGCTCCCCATTAGATGGAGCAACCGCCTGGTAATACAAGTTGTTAGATGAATGTGGCTCAGAATCGTGCTCTGTGACATTAATGGGCCTCTTTGTATAGCTGTGGGCTTATGAATATGTAGTTATAATGATAATGACGATAATAAAATGAAGTATATATTTTAATACATTTATTTAATTCACATATTAAAATACCATATTTATTACAATAACAAAAAACTAAAGCTAAGAACTAAAATTAAAATACAATAAAAAAGACGGCAGTAGTAGTTAGAATAAGAGTGTAATTCTTAATTTATTTTATTAATTATTTAAAATAATGTTTTAAGTGCTACATGAATTTTGTGTAGGTTTGTGCTACATATATACTCAAGGATCATGACTTTCGGTTTTTACATATATTTTTATACAATATTTATTTTAGATAATACTTTTATACAAGATTCCGTCATTGTAACCAAAATTTTTCGATTTGGTTTGCCCATAAATAAGTGGCATTAAAAAAGTTTGTTTTAAGCATATTTTTAAGCTGAAACTTCCACCAACTTATATTCATTCAATTTGACCAGAGCGCTAAATATTTGCCACCCTTTCATTAAATGAATTGCGATTTTGCTAAGCATTTTTTAGTCATTTATTTAAATGCCGTTTAACTAATGGCCTAGTCATTTAATCAACTGACTGATAAACCTACCGGACTTTAACATTTTCGCTTAACTTACACTATTTTGTTTACTTTAAGGTCCATATTCAGCAGTCTTGAGATGCTGTAGTGATGATATAAATGACCATAAAAACTTATCGTCAATATAATCAATGAGGAAAGTTACCTAGACAAATATGTTTAAACAACCCTTGATTGACGTTCGCTTTCTGTAACTGAAGATCTGAACATCGAAAGAAGATTGCAAGGTACAAGGCTACTGCGTATTTTCTCAGACTTTAAACAACTGAAAATTGCACTGAAAGAGCTGAAAATTTTTATAGGAATACTATTAGTCATGAGTGCTATTAGCTTGCCACAGATTAGACAATATTGGTCAAAACAGTACGGAATAAACATTGTCAAAAGGCGATGACAAAGACAAGATTTTTTATAATCAGAACTTCTTTAACGATAGTATAAGATGCCGATATTTCAGAAGAAGAAAAAACCAATAAAATTCTGAAAGTTGCCCCAGTCAAGTCGCGCTCAGCCAAGAATGGATAGATTTATGTATTGTTTTATTATTCTTTTGAGACTGGAAATGTGTGAGAAAGATATTTACTAATAGCTGTAAGGAAACGTGAGACTGATCAACTGACAGTAATTATTTAACAAGGTATTTAAATTGACACTAGATAAAGCTGCTGGCTTTGATTTCTAATCAATATTTTTCTATTGCTTTTATCGTAAGTTTAATTAACAATAAGTAAAGATTTCAAACATTGTTACGTTTTGGTTATATTCAGAACATTTTTCATAAAAAATCCCCCCATTTTATGTAAAATATTCTTAATTTATTACAGTATATCCATAAATGTTGTAATAAACTAAGTGTAGTTCAATTCGAGTTTTATTTCGGAAATAATTGAGAACCGATGTAGTTTGTAAACAACATTGAGAAAATCCCAGTTTTAAACCAAAGATTTTTTGTTATAACCTACATTATTATAATCTACTGATCTGATTTTTATTAAATTTTCGGACTTAAAAAATACCACGGATCCCTATAATTCCTACAGATCTTCTTTTTCAATTTAAAAGGTTGCAGTTCCCTATTAAGCTCAGTTTTGCAATAACAATTAATAAAGCCCAAGGGCAAACGTTACAGGTAACGGGGGTCAACTTAGAAAAACCGTGCTTCCTCATGGTCAGCTGCATGTAGCATGTTCGCGTATGTCAAATGCCCAGCATCTCCACATTCTTTCCCCCGAATGGAAAAATATATAACATTGTGTACAGTAGCGTCTTAAAATAGTGTTCAGTTAGTTTTTTTCCCACAATAAATTTTTTCACGTGGTAGAGCCATGCTGCAGTTATATTAGTAGTATAGTTGTAGCACGAATGGGTCGGCTCGACCGGGGAAGGACCACGCTCTCACAGAATACCAGCGTGAAATAGTAGCTTAATGCTGCTGTATTTCGTATGGTGAGTGTAGAGAACCGGAGACCCTTGTTACTGGAAATGAGGCATTCCATCTCAGTCCTCGCGGGTGACAACGCATCTGCATTTTGATTTGTAATGGAAGATAGATGTAGATGTCTATGGGCCGCAGCAACCACTTACCATCAGGTGGACTGTGTGCTCGTTTGTCACCCTATTCTATAAAAAAAAAATAATCAGAATTCCCACAGATCTTCCCTTTCAATTAAAAATTTCCTAGTTAGCTCAGTTTCTTTTTAATTACAAATGCTGCACCTACTACGGACCTATTAAGCTCAGTTTCCTTTCAACTCAAGAGGCTGCATCTCTGACGGATCTTTTATTTGGCTCAGTTTCCTTTCAATCCAGAAAACTGCATCTCTGACGAATCAATTTAGTTCAGTTTCTTTTCAAAAGTCTGCATCATTGACGGATAATTATGCTCAGTTTCCTTTAATTAAAAAATATACCATTTCCATTTGGAATAAACAGGCTATTTCCACGCTTTCCTATACGCTGCGTTTCAAAACATTTAAATAGGCTGACGAATCAATTTTGCTCAGTTTCCTTTTAATGACTGCATCTCTGACAAATCTATAAAATTCAGTTTTCTTTCAATTCAAAAAGCAATGGATATTTCATTTCCCAGTGACCATGCGGGCGAAGCCGCGGGTAACAGCTAGTATAATATAAAAAGAAGAGAAATAAATGTGGCACAATGGGCGGTCTTATCGCTAAGAGCGATCTCTTCCAGACAATCCAGACTATGATATAGAATGGTACACAAGTACAAATAAAATACATACGTATTTATTATTATATACATATACATTTTTTCTAACTATAAATATATAAAATTACAAATATATATTTTGAAACTGTTATATATAACATAAATACATATGAACAAAGAGTGTATCTAGATAAAAGTAGAATAACTATGTACATATGAATTAGAAAAAATCAAAGTTGAAAATGATAATTATTTATATATTACTTAAAAAACGGTAGGGATTGAGCGCTTCTTGCTGACAACGGCAAGTCATTCCATAATAATCAGACAGTTTGTATTGTAAATGATCTGTCCAAAAATTTGGTAGCATTTATTTATAGGATAGGGTGAGCTGGCATTTTTATTATTAAAATTTACTGATGATCTCAAATATCTCTAACGTGAGTCTTGGAGGAATTCAAACCGATTTTTATGTAAGTAGGGCAGAAAGGATTAAATTATAAAGAAGCGAGAGAATATAAGCATTCCAGCGAAGGCGAATTGGCTACCACGCAAACCTGAAACGAAAATGTGACACACAATCATATTTACGCACACGAAATATGAATTTTATTTAAAGATTTTTAAATCGCTTAAGTTTATCAAGTTGCATTTCAGTGAGATCAAAATGGCTGACATCTGAATAATCGAGAATTGAAAGCAGAAGAGTTTGCGCAAGCACAATCTTAGTGGCAGTTGGTAAAAAGTGTCGTAGTCTTCTCAAAAAATGAGCGGCTGCAAAAAGTTTACGACTAACTTCCTGTAACTGAGGACCCCAAGAGAAAGTCTTATCAATGTATACACCCAAGTTTTTGACAATGTCACTAAACAGGATTATCTCATCATCAATTACAATTTTGGTTGCTTTTGGTAAATTATATTTTGTAAGCATTTGCGGAGAACCTAAAATAATTAATTGTGTCTTCAGTGGGCTAATTTTGAGACCACAATATCTGCTCTAATCCGAAATAATCGCTAGATCACAGTTTATGGTATTAATAGTTACAGTTTAGTCACTAGGAGTAGCTTGTGTATATATCTAAAAATCATCTACATATGAGTGATAGGAAGAATGTATCTTAGTGTATATTGAGTTAATAAAAACTGAAAAAAGCAAAGGTGATAAAACGCCACCCTGTGGGACACATTCCTACACAACTTATTACAGTATATATATATATATATATATATATATATATATATATATATATATATATATACATAAAATAAGTCCTACTCTTTACATTTTTTCGACTGGTTCACGGCAGTGCACAAAGTGCTATTTGGCGACAAAGATTAAACTTAAATTTTTTATCTTTGTCGCTAAATCACCGCAAAATTTTAAGTTTAGTAGAAAGCCTGGTAGACTCGTCTTCAGCAATCGCCGTTTCTCACTTTTGCGGTGACAGATCCGCTTGTTAGTCTGAACACACCCAGAAATAAGGAGAGGCTTGTTCCAGCTGTAGTACGTGTATAGATTGATAATGATGACTGGTGATCCGGCTCGTGGTTTCAGAGAAAATAAAACAACGTGTAAGCACGAGCACGGAACAGGAAGTGGTCGAAAAGGCTTTCTTATCTGGCTTAATGTTACGCACTTATTATATTTCTAAGGGGGAGCCGTGGTTGCTCAGATGGTTAGCGCTCGCTGTTAATTTCACAGTACGCGAGCAAACCGGGTTCGATCCCCGCCGGCACCAATGAAATTGTTAATTGCAATTTCAAATGCTGATATACCACTGCTCGCCGGTGAAGGAAAACATCGTAAGGAAACCTGCATGTCTGAGAAATAAAAAAATGTTTCGAAGACATGTGACGTTCGTCAACACGCAGCAAACACGCATTGGGGCAGTGCGGCGAACAATTCCTTGCCCTAAAACCCTCTCAGAAATTAGCAGGAGGCCTGTGCCAAGGAGTGGGCATATATAGGCTGTAACAATTACTCATTATATTTTAAAAACGTTTCAGATAGTTTAGATAAATTGAATAAATGACTTACTAGGGAGTACACACCATTTTAGTTAACCAAAATATTATACTGTGAATGTATTTTAAGCATTAACTAACATTAATATAGAATAAATACGAGTATAAAAATTAAGTGCTATCCGTTAGTCTTAATAAAACTCGGAAACAGCTCAACTCACTTTAACCAAATTTTTTATGTGCATTAAAGTGGGTGGCCTAACTCTCACTTGGACTCGATAGCCGCGGTGGTTCGCTAGTATTCAATATTCATAACTAAAAAAATTGAGTGTGTTCTTATGACCACACGATAGATTAAAAACTTATGATTTTATATTTTATTTGTATTATACAATTAATTATAATAAATTTAAATAAATAAAAATCTTTTTGTTATAATATAATGGATTAATTCGGTGGATCAGAAACATGGTGATATTATCATTGATATGTAAAAATATTTATTTTTATTTCTATAATCATAAAGTAATATTAGTTACAAATTATTCAATAATATTTGTGAAACATAATTATTGGATCGATTCTTTCCTTTTCAGATAGAAAACTTGACTGATGACGATTGGAGCCGAGTATACACGATTCAGTGCGTCACCAACCCGAGTGCGCTTGCTGTCGTGTGGAACCAAGTAAACCCGATTCAGCGTCACCGACCCGAGCGTGACGGTTCAATTTCATTCGCTGTTCAGAAAGAACTCTCCTTAAAATTATCACCGAAAAAAAAACTGAAGTTAAAGACTCAGATAATCATACAGTAAGTCATACTCCGCGGTGTAGCACCGAAAGAACTGGCTTTGTTTCCTCGCTTAATGGTTAGCTATACTCAGGCATTTTTACGTGGTAGAGCCACGGTGCAATTAAAATATAGTTGTAGCAAGAATAAATCGGCTCAACTGGGTTTGGAACACGAGTGTTAACTAGCACCATAATGCAGTTGTGTTTCGTACGGTGAATGTAGAGAACCGGATACCCTTTTTACTGGAATCGAGGCATTCCATCTAAGCCCTCAGTGGTGTGTCAACGCACCTGCTATTTGATTCTTAATTAAGGATAAAAATGTAGATGTCTATGGACCGTAGCATCCACTTACCATTAGGTGGACTTTGTGCTCGTTTTTCACTTTCTTCTATAACAAAAAATAAATAAAACAGAACCAGCCTTCTTATCACCAGCAGCGGCGGCAAGCCATGAATACAATTCCTTTAGGAACTTAATCGCACGTGGACTCCATGGAATGATATGAGTATGTCAATATTAGTCATTTTGGTCCATTTATATCAATGGACCAAAATGACTAATATTAGTAAGTTTGTTATAAACTTAAGTACAGGGCCATACTTCTCATCCTAGCAGGTCTATACTCCATCATCTCAACAATACAATATATTGTGTGAATACGACTTTAGTCAGTCAACTAGTTCTAAACTAATGTAACAAACGTACCAACATATAATAATTAATATTCGACATGATGTAGGCGTTGAGATTGACAGTTTAAAGAATATGTTTTCATATTATTTTTGGTTGAGTAGGCCGATCTTCAAAGGTATTAAGACATTATACATGCCTTTGAGATATCTAATTTAACTTTAAATTCTTCCAAAATTTTCACATGAATTAATTTCAAAATAGATCGGTTAAAGAATTTTCTGTTGCGGGAGGCAAATGTTTTCATATTGTTAAAGAAAAATTATGATACTCGCATTGAAATTACATAACGAAAGAAATAAGTGGTCTCCCCCGAAATATCTCTGATACAGAGGAATTAGAAGTATTTCTTGGATTGAATTTATTTAGAAAAATAGAACATTTATAAAATTTATGTAAGAAATTATATAAATTTATACTTTATTGAATTTCATTACGAAATTGGATAAATAACATCCAATCCATAATTGAGTTCAAGAAATGAGATATATTTTCCATAAATTCCAAATTTCATTTCTTTTTCTCTCATATGACTTATTTTTTCTCATAGGAGCAGATTATCGATGTCGTTAACATAAAAAATGTACTTTAGCACGAAATTTTTAATTGCAATGTATATGCCTTTATTTCCTACTCAAGCAAAATTATAATTATTATATACATATATCAAATCATAGAATTGATCATATCATGAAGTGCGTGACCATTTCATTAAACGTAACTGTATTTCATGACAAACCTACTTATTAATGACCATATCTTATAAATTTCAACGTTTGTCGATTTACGTTTGGCCACATTATAAATACGAAAACTAACTAATAACACACAGGGACAGTAGCAAACTCGCGTAAATTTAATTATTACATAAATTGGGCCCAAATTCATGTAAACTATGCTAAAAATGCGTTACCAGCGCTGCTAGCGTTAAATAATGAAAATACTTTATTATAATATAACCATGAAATATTCGAACATATCATGAAATAGCCTTGAGTCAAGTTGCTTATGTTATCAAACCTAACTAATTTGTTGAAGTTATATCATGATATGATCAAAGATCAGCGTAATATTTCAAGAAAATAACATTATTTCACGAAATGTTGACTACTTGATAATATCAAATAGTCAACATTTAGTGAAATGGTGTTTAATATGATTAATCTAAGATCCGGCCACGACTTCTGCAAAAGCATCAGGGATAGTTAACAATTCCATAAATTAATGTCGTCCTGAGTTGAACCGTACGAGTGACAGCTTTTGAGCAGAATCATTATAAGTATCACCCTAATTTGGTCAGAAAAACTAACTTACTAAAACTAAAGGCCGTCTTGTAGTACGGTATGTAGGCATGAAAATGTTACTTCAGCTCTAAAGCGGGGAAAGTTTTAAAACAAACAGCTTATGCTCAACCTCGATGATATCTCGGCTGGCACTGGACGAAGCCCGGGACAGGCGCGCGCGCTTGAACTGTTCAATTTTGTTTATTTTATCAAAAACTAAATTATATTAAAATGTGTATGTGTGATTTTTTTAAATAATACTGTAAATTTTTATATATACGGTTTTATTATACAATCTCTGCGAGGTCCATATTTAAATGACAATTTAGTATAATTTTTATGATGCGTTTTTATTCATATAGCCCTTGTACATATGTATATTTTTTATTATATAAAATTATTTTGATAAAGATATTAATAGTTTTTTTAAATTTATTTATCAGATCAAAGAAAAATTACATTCAGATATAGGTTTAATTAACATCTAAAAACCACAGAGGTTTGCCTTGATGCTAAATAATTAAATTTAAGTAAGCGAATTATGTATAATCACCACCATCATCATTACAGCCCTTCACAAGTCCACTGCTGAACATAGGCCTCCCCCAAGTAATACCACAAAGCAAGGTTCTGAGCCTCCTGCATCCATCGACTTCCTGCATATCTTACCAGGTCATCACTCCATCTAGTGGGGGGTCGCCCTACACTACGCCTACCGGTACGAGGCTGCCACTCGAGAACCTTTCTTCCCCATCGGTTATCGGTTCTTCGAGCTATATGGCCGGCCCATTGCCACTTCAGCTTACTAATCCGTTAGGCTATGTCGGTCACTCTGGTTTTACTGCGGATATCCTCATTTCTGAGTCTATCACGCAGAGAAACTCCGAGCGTAGCCCTCTCCATAGCTCGCTGAGCGACCTTGAGCGTCCTCATACGGCCAGCAGTGAAAGACCACGTCTCAGATCCGTAAGTCACTGGCAACACGCACTGGTTATACACTTTAGTTTTCAGAGATTGAGGTATACCTGACGAGAAGATGTGTCGTAATTTCCCGAACGCTGCCCAGCCGAGTTGAATCCGTCGATTGACCTCTCGGTCGAAGTTGGACTTACCTAGTCGGACTATTTGTCCGAGGTAAACGTACTCGTCAACAACCTCGAGCATATTGCTCCCTACAACTACCGGCATAGGTGTGACATGGACATTAAACATGATCTTTGTTTTGTCCATGTTCATCTTAAGACCTATCCGTTGGGAGGCACATTGAGCATAGTGTTTAAGTCCTCCAGCGATTCTGCCATAAGGACTATATCGTCGGCAAATCGAAGTTGAGTAATGTACTCGCCATTGATGTTAGTACCGTATCTTTTCCAGTCCAGCAGCTTGAAAACCTCTTCCAATGCAGCGGTGGAGAGTTTCGGGGAAATAACGTCACCCTGTCTTACACCTCTGCAGTTGAATTTTCTGTTGGATTGGAGATTTCGAGCTCTGGTTCTGTATTCGGATAGCCATCGTAGCCCCACTGAATAAACACACTACTTCAGCACTTCGATATACCGACAGTCAACTTGGCACCGCTGAAGGGACTGTAGCACCGCCCAAATTTCGACGGAATCAAAGGCTTTCTCATAGTCCACATATGCCAGGCAAAGTGGCAGATTGTACTCTTCGGTCTTCTGTACAATCTGCGGCAGGGTAAGTATGTGGTCTATGATACTGAAGCCTTTTCGGAAACCGGCTTGTTCGGGAGGCTGGAAGTCGTCGAGTCTTTTCGAGTCGAGAGACGATTCGTAATGACTCTCGAAAACAGCACGTAGACGCGGCTCAGAAGGGAAATCGGTCTGTAGTTCTTCAAGATTCAATTATGTATAAAACATGGTCTAATTCAATAGTTAGGTATATAAGTAGGTAGAAGGTATACGAGTAACAAGAATATAAAGACTAAAAAGGTAAGTTAACAACTTAGTTAAGGTCAGAAGTAGCAAGGTAAAAGTAAGAGCTAGGCAGGTAGTACATTATTATTAAGTAGATATAGTATGTAATTATAATTTAGATAGGAAAAAGCTTTTGAGTTTAGTTTTAATGTTTTGTTTTGATACTTTTTCGCGTATATCAAAAGGTAAGTTATTTATTAAATGCGGTACCTCAAAAGCGGCTGTCCGTTGCCCGTACACATTATTAGCAGTGATGTGCCGGAGTCGGTTTTGTGTCATAGCGCGCGTACGTACTGGATGTTCTATATTTGATTTTAAACTGTCGCAAAAGAAATATTGTTTTAATAGCATAAATTTAATTTGGTCATAAACTGGTAAGATTTTACAATGTTTGAAAATCGCATTTTCATCATCATCAATTAGGACACGTATATTAGGGGATACAATATTTTTGAGAATACTAAATTGAAGATCATAGATCTGTTCAAGCCATACTGAATATAAGATTCAGCCAGGGAGTTAGTCTAGTAATAAGTCTTACTTTGAAGGGTATACAATTTTTTAAGATTTTTATATTGGCTAGAAACTGACGCAACTTATTACACACATGTTCAATGAAGTAGCTCCAGTTAAACTTTGAGTCGCTTATAAGACCAAGGTATTTTTGTGTAGTCATAACTTCGATTATAGTACATTGGCAAGCTCCTAGTTGATGGAGTCAGTCGTGATTATGAGCAATTAATGGTTTTGGAGTAGGATACCTCATATATGGAGATTTGATAATCATGACTTTGGTTTTATTGGCATTACTAGACCACCGTCATGACACCATCGTATCAACATGTCTAAATCGGAGAGCATTAGACGCATTTGAGATATCCTTACCCGAAACGAGAAGACACGTATCATCTGCGATTTGGTAACAGGAACTGTGTTTCAGACAGTTATTCATCTCGTTGACATAAGAAGTTACTTTGCAACCGGATAGTTTAACTATTAATTTGTTTATTATAATGGATTTCCGCAAAGTTACGTTCGATTTTATCAATATTATTTTGTTCAAAAAAGTTAGTAAGAACTACAACGTCACCTTAAGATATCGGTAACGTAAAAACAGATTTTCTGTGGTAAAAACAATGGGCGAATCTTGTTTTATATTATTTTCTATATATTAATTTAAAGCTATAAGTTAGCAATATAAAATATAAAATTAAATTCATATCACTTAAGGAAAAAGTACTTCTCTATGCACTCGCTATTCCAAAATCTACTGTTTTGCCAGTGTCTCGAAGGAGTTTCCACTTGAACCGCTAAGGTATAGAAATGTGACAAGGAAATAAAATGGTTCAAGTCAAGTTAAAAAGAAGCATTTACCGGGGTGGGGTTCCTTGCAGGCTCGTGGACGACGCTCCTGACCTTGTGGTGCGTTGGAAGATGGCACTCGATGGCAACGGGCACTCCTTTATGCGTCGGCTATTTTACCACCTCCATCTCGGCGGGGTGCGTTTTCATTGGCCGAAAATCGCGTCATATTCTAGACCCCCCCCTTTCAGTGCGTGAGGAATGGAATGCGTAGTGGGACGGAAAGAGACACTGGCAAACAATAACCAACCGAACAAAATGTGAGAGTACCAGATTCTTTTTCCGCGCGGAATAATATATAGTGGCAACATATAAAGCTGCAAGAAATCGATGCAATAAGATGGTGAGAGCTACTTAACGCCGATATATCCACGAACAAGTACTTAATTCATCTTCGGCTGATATATGGAAGTTTCTGAATACGCTTGGATATGGAAAATGGCAATTTGACAATAATAGCATCATCTCTTCTCCTGACGTTTTTAACCGTCATTTTCTGACTTTTCAAATAGTTTCTGTTAATTCTAGAGCTAATGCTATCTCTCTCATATCTTCCATGCCTCCTTATTCCCATCAAACCTTCACTTTTTCTCCTGTGGACAAAGACGAGTTAGGCAAAGCACTTTCCTCTATTAAATCGAAAGATATTGCGTGTGATGATGTGAGTAGGGTAATGGTTTTGCACGTGCTGGATTCTGTTTAACCCGTGATAACTCATATAACTAACTTTTTGCAGATGAATGGTGCTTTCTCAACTCCCTGGCGTAAAGACTTTATTATTCCCATTTCGAAATCTACCAAATTCAGCGCTATGTCTAATTACAGACCAATTTCTATCCTGCCTTTTCTCTCTAAGGTTCTGGAAGATGTTGCTCATAAACAAATTTCTTCTTTTGTTTTCTCAAAGAACATTCTTTCCCCTTATCAGTCTGGTTTCTGTCCTGGTTATTCTACAACTACTGCTCTTCTCAAGGTGACGGAAGATATGCGTGAGGGGATGGAAAAATCAAAACTGCCTGTTGTCATCTTAATAGATTTTTCTACCACATTTAACTATGATCATGGTATCTTGTTAGTTCTTCTTTCTCATTTGAATATCTCATCTTCAGTTCAGGAATGGTTCACATCATATTTTCTAAGACGCAAACAGGCCATGCGTACTGGCCATATACTATCTGACTGGCGTGATGTGTCAATTGGCATCCCTCGAGGCGGTATTATCTCTCCTCTTCTGTTTTTCATTTTTATAAATCTCATCGCAGTAAACCTCAAATGCTTTTATTATTATGATATATGCCGATGATCTGCAGTTATATGCGCAAGTCGAACCTTCAAATATCTTTAGTGCTATATCATTGTATCAAATGGTGATTTGAAATATATCTCAGGATGGTCCACGGTGTATGGCGATAACGTGAACCCCTCTAAATGCCAACCTCTCTCACTCTGGAACGACATCCCTCTTGACATTAAAAAAAAGTCAAGAAAAAATCGTTGAAAGTTTGAACTAACACAGCTTATTTTGGTAAATATTTCATATTTGTTCTGACATAGGACAATATTTATACGTACGTGTTATATATGTATATATATATATATATATATATATATATATATATATAACTCTTTCTACTTTGATTATTGATGCACCGCCTCCTAAATGTCTATCTCTGTGTAGCCTAATGGTCGCCTTGGAGAGAATGCCCTATGGCATTAAGTCCGCCATATGTACTTCATTGTGCATGAAGTGTAAATAAATATATTAGTAAATTTATATAGACTGATTTTTTAAGTAATCACAAATGTTACACTTTATATTCGCAACTAATACTTACCTTGTAATCATATAATACGGAAGAGCGATAACTTCCTAATACAGATATTTATATACTTAAAAGGAATGTTATCAAAATGTGTTGGTAAACCTGGTACCTACGTTACAGAAAGAAAGCATTTTGATTTTTGATTTTTTTATTCGTTTTATTATGAGTTTTGTATTGATGTCCTAAATAATGTAGAATAATCATTGCAGCTAGCAGCGAAAAATAAAACAAAAATGGAAGATTTTATGAAGATCACTAAACGCCCTGCTAAATCCGGTCGTAATAATTCTTGTTAAAATAATTAGTCATATCTTTACTAATACAACAATGTGAATAAATGTGCGTTACAACATATTGGACATGTTTTTCTTGAATAACTTTGATAATGTCCCTTCGGAAAATAGGCCGATCTACCAAGGTACTTACATCTTATTCTTTGTGAAACAATTTAACTTTTGTATCCTTTAATATTTTTTCACGGAGTTCATAAATATATTGTTTACAAAATGGTTTCGATATTATGTAAAGATAATATTATTATAGTTATTATCAACCGTATAGCTTACTCTAATAGACGTGTTATTAAATATTATGTTTCAGAAAACGCCAGTGGCAAAAGTGTAAGCGTACTGAGACTGTAATATATTATTTCAATATTTATTAACATGCTATACGCACATGGTAGTACGCATGGAATAGCTGGTGATAATTAGTCTTCATTCATTCTATATGGAGAGTTTAGGTAAACTTTAACAATATTATAGAGTTAAAGACATTAAAACATAAGAAAATCGCATCCAAAAATTTTGAATTATGTTTTAGCATAAATGTTAGAGTCATCTGCGTTTTGAAATCAGGGCTTGCCAGTTTTCTTGTTTTTATTCTCTAACTTCAGTCATACATATTACATATCATATTTGATATGTGAAATGAAAGCATTAAAGAGTTTTATGTATATCCATATATTTTTAATGTTTGTTCCATGTTGATTTCTATAACATTACACGTTGTAAAAACTATTTATAAGGATTTTATCGCGTTGAACTAACTTATCTTTAATTCTTTAATTCCCAACGTTTCGGCTGCTTTACAGCCATGTACACGTGGAGGGAGGGGACTGAGATGTTTGATGTCCCAATATATATTTTTCAATTATTAGTCAATTTTTACCATGTATGAAGTGCAATATCCCTCTATAAGATTCAGAAAAACAAAAATATCTTTAAAACCCGCGTCGCCCCTACCATTACATCAGAATTGATGGCCCATAAATCCTCGCAAAGGAACACCAATTCCTACCAAGGATGATACGCGAGGCTATTGAAATTAAAAAAACATGCTAATTTCAATAGAGAGGATGAATGCACTCGAAATGCCGGTAATTAAAAATAAGTTAATTAAAAGCGGTAAAATCCGTATAAATAGTATTTTTCAAAGTTTATTACAATTCAGCTCGAGGCTAGCTAAAAACAAAAACAAAAAGGTTCTCGCTGAGTGGCCTTAACTGGCTTTGCTCACGCCTTATAAAATACGCGCTTACGTTGTCAGGGAATTCTGTTCATTCAGACGCTTTCAATACCTAGGTTACCTTATAGCGATGAGGTAAGGTGAATCCGTCGGTAAGCCATATTTAAAGCTGTATTTTTAGTTGCGATCAATAAATTTATAAGGTCAAATATAAAACTATAATTTTTTCCCACCACTAAGTTTACAAAAAACGAACTTACGCTTTTGATTAAACAAATACGACGACTCTCTTACGTAGATAAACCCCTAGAGGTTTATATGCTAGTATTGTACTGGATAATGTAACAAAATTATGAATAATAAATTTAAAAAAATACGATTTTTCCGTAGAATGCCACAGTGTTTATTAATATGGGGTATATTATAATTGTTTTATTAATCAGAATAGATCAATTAATATTATATAAAAGTGTTTGCTTTTTTCCCGCCCAATTTTCCCTTCAATATATAAAGGTTACTGGTACAGTAGTCTGTGTCCAGTATTCATTCTGTTTCATATCCGTGTTACATAATAATAATATCCTCCAGACCGAATTTCGACCACGGCGGCCTGCCTCAACGGAGACTAGCCATCGGCGCAGGACAGGATTATAGTGCCCAAGTGTATGCGCAAGCACGAGTGCACTCTCTATACTCTCACTCTCATAATCCGATGGGATGGTAAACCGACACGACCGGAGAGAGATCAGGCGCAGGACTAACGGTTTTACGTGCTTTCCGAGGCACGGGGGTGAGACACCGCACACTTCCTGGCTCCGGGCAACCACTAAGAATTTCTTGACGGAAAAACTCAATAATTAATTTTTGGCCCAACCCGGGATTCGAACCCAGGACCTCATGATCAGCAGCCGCACTACTACAACAACTAGACCAAATAGGCAGTCAACCGTGTTATATATACCACCTCTATTAAACACACATCTTAAATACACAAACTTATCCACTTGCTCAACCAACTCTTATTTTATTCTTATTTTACACATTGTTTTATTCTTCTGTTTCGAAAACCATTATTTTTGTAAAAAAACATTAACTCTATGTTTTAATGAAACGTTCATTATGTCACCATGATTGCAGCTCGCCCACCGACGACGCAGTTATAACATCATGATCGTCGGCGTACAAGAGGATAATTTGACACCTTGGAAGTAATATTCTGTGTTGTTAAATTAGCCTATTGTACTATTGTATTTGTACATTAATAAAATAAAAAGTGGTGGACAAGAAGTAGACGGAGAAGGCCTTCCATCTGAAAGGCATTCCATCTTAGTCCTCAGAGGTGACAACGCATGTGTCTGCGTGAGCCTTCTTTTATTGAAGTTGGCTACTGTGGTCTATGGTCACCGTAGACCACAGTAACCATTTAACATCACGTGGACTGTAAGTATGTTACTTCAGTAAAAAAAATCTGAACAGACCGGATATGCTGCCGCTTCTTGCTACACATACGATGCAACCATACGTGTCCTAATTTTATTACTCCAAGAAGGTTGAAAAGATCGTGGATTGTATTAGAATAAAGACTAACTAAACTTATCAAAGTTTAGTTGGTCTTTACTTTATTTTAATGACCATCAGGTCGAAAGGACGAAGTCGCACCACAATATTTACTAAAATTCATCTAATGTCTGGTTACCGACTTACCAAATTGGGAGATTCAGGTAGGCAGAATACTGGTCGAAGGGCGTCGTGTAACGACGTTTTCGCGAAACGCAGAGAGACACGATGCCAACCATTTTATTTTATAAATTATAATGTTTGTGGAATATGTTTACGTCATTGATGTCTAAAATAAAAAAAATCCCTTTTTATTAAGGAAAATAAATTGACGCGCAAAATATGTGTTGATGGAGAACGAAATGAGAATATGAACGTGAAAATGAGATGCCATTACGCGAACGAGCACGTCAGATGTCAGAACGGTAGTCATAAGTAATATAAGGTATAGGGTATAATATTGATAATTGACAATAATACATTTTTTCCATTTCATATCTTACCTTTGATGGTCTATATGAGCTCTTTTGTACATAAAGAAACAGTAATGTTGCAGTTGTGAGAACGTATGTGCCTTTTATTTTAATAAAGCTCGCATCTAATGTACATAAAAAACAAGGGTATTTTCAATTCTCATGTTCATAAAGAAATATTAAGTGCCTATTTAGGTGTTATACATGAATAAAATTCACGACAAAGGCAAAATATTTTACGTGAATTACGTTTGATTACATAAAGAAAATCAAAGAAAAAACAAATTCAATTTAATTAAATAATAAATTGCAGTTTTTATGCTCCTCGGACGAAGAACATTTTGGGAAACCTGTATGCCTAAAGAATAAAATATTTCGAGGACAGCTGAAGTCCGACACGCACTGGTGCAGCGCGAAAGTCTAATTACTTCAAAATTCGCTCATAAATAATTGGACACCTGTGTCCAGCGTTGAAACGTATAAGGATGTAACTTTACTTATTTAAAAAATAATAATTTCTAGAAGTTACGATATACTGTATCTAATAATAAAAATGACGAGACTAAACCAAAACGATTTTTAAATACGTTAAAAATCCACCCATTCATCTATTACATACTATAAAAGTCCACTGCTGTACATACGCCTCCCTGATAGATTTCCTCATACTGGAGATTTTGCCAAAAGGTTTGGCATTATTTTGAGTTGTTATCAAGAAGATGCTGCTGCAAGCCTTCTATTTCAGTTTCCCTCTGTCGCCACTTACGGCACCCATGGCACGATATGGGGTTGTGGGTATTCTTATTGCGTCACTACAATGTTAAATTTTATTTTGTTAAAAATAGTAAAAGCTGTCTCCAAGTTAACGTATTGAATTCGCTCGTTTTACTACGATGAAGTATTTTGGATTCGAAGTTCTTTTTACCTCTACTCGAAGGTGTGCAATAAAGGATTAATAAAAAAATAAATAAAGAGAACGTAAATTCTCATAATAAAGTGGGAAATAACACTTGGTAGGTTCAAGAAGGACAATAGTGTCATGTTCGTAAATGTACAGAATCATTCGCACTCGTAGTACTTTTTACTAGAGTAATTACTACAACTACTAGTAGCTGGGTGCTACAGTTGACTTGATTTTATAATTAAAAATGCAAACTAAAGAATGTAAGATTTCACGATGCTGCGAGCTCTTTCTTTGTAGATTGCACTAAAATTAATAATCCAAAACCCTAAAGATAACCCATGTCACCATGGAACGCGATTTAATCTCTATAAATTAAAAATTAAATATGTAAATAACTATCATAGAAGTATTCAGTTTTAGTCTTTTAATAAAAGCAAACGTTATACAAAGTCTATGCACTAAGACTTCTATTCTGTCTAGAAGTCCGTCTGGGTAGACAGCACCCTCTTACTTATTTTTGCCGCCATGCAGTGGTGTGTGCACTATTTTGTTCAGGCTTAAAGGGTATGGAGAACCAGTATAGTAACAGGCCATGAGGGTTTCCATATTTGTAGTCTTCTTTTAAAGCTAGTTGCAGGTATCTACGTACTACAGTAGCCACTTACGAGTACTATCAGGATGAGTTTAAGTTCGTTTGCTACTAGAATTTTATTTATTAACCTATGTTCGGCAGTGGACTTTTGATAGACTGTAATAACAATGAATGAAATGAGAATCATGAACAAAAGTATCGTAAAGCGATTCAACTATGGCAAATATTTTAGGCAATCTTTAACGGTTAATCTATTGTCCAAACTATCAATGAGATATAATTTATACCAATCTAGTAATATTTCCACATATAAACTTATTATTTATAGAGCAATTTCTTAATCCTAGTACTTTATAAGAACTAGGAAACGAGGCCACATTAGTCAAAGCAAAGCTGTGGATACGAATAAACTCGTAAAATGTTAAGCTAAATTAATGAACATAAGCTTAAATTAAGCTTACCTCAGTGAATCTTCATTTAAAGGAGATACTTTGCACGGTGAAAATATTTGTTTTCGTTTTAATTAATATACCTATAGTAAAGATAATAATATAATAAGAAATAATATAGATATAATACAATAACAAAGTTAATATTACTTGTTCTTAAATAACTTATGTGGATTTTTCGAAACTATGAGTAGTATTTTCCTTAATCGTATATTTAACTTTATCATTAAGACTTGTGGTAAATCTAAGCTTGATAGGGCATCGTGTATTTGAGAGGAGACGTTAACTAGTTAATAGTTAATCCTTGTTATAATGATATTTACTTTTTTGTAGTTTATTTTAGATATATTTTATCCGTTAGTCTAACTAAAACTCGAAAACAGCTCGAACTATTTTGATGAAATTTTATGTGTCCATTTGAGTGAGTGGTTTCAATTCTCAATTGGACTCGTTAGGTATTGTCGAGATCCAGAAGTTAACCTCGCGAGGAGTCCATCACAAGTATGAAATATTTATACCCAAAAAATTGAGTGTGTGCTTATGACCATACGATAGAATTAAAAACTTCTGATTTTATATTTTTATTTGTTTAATATAGTTAATTATAATAAAGAAACATGGTGATATTATCATTGATATATAAAAATATTTATTTTTATTTCTATACTCATAAAGTAATATTAATTACAAACTATTGAATCATATTTATGAAATATAATTATTGGAACTGTTCTCTCCTTGTCAGAAAGAAAACGTAGCTGAGGACGATTGGAGACGAGTATATATGATTCAGTGCGTCACCAACCCGAGCGCGCTTACTGTCGTGTGGAATCGAGTAAATCCGATTCAGCGTCTCCGACCCGAGCGTGACGATTCAATTTCGTTCACTATTCAGAAAGAACCCGCCTAAAAAAGTTTTAACTTAAAAAAACTAAAATTAAAGACTGAAATCATTATATAGTCAGTCATATCATAGTGCAAAATGCACTATTAACGCTGCAATCGTTAAATAATGAAACTATCTTACGATAATGACTATAACATATTTGAACATATTATGAAATAGCCGTGAGTTAAGTTGCTTATATTGTAAAACAATATACTTTCTTACATAACATTATATAAATGTTCTATTTTTTCTATAAGTTCAATCCAAGAAAGGCATGAAATGGCATGAGAACAATGAAATTTAATATTTTGCGGAGATCACTTTTCTTTCTTTCTGAAAGTTCAATGTTCAATATTCCTTTAACATTATGAAAACGTTTGCCTCCCGGAACAGTAAATTCTTTAATCGATCTATTTCGAAAGCATTTCAGGTAATATTTCTTAAGGAATTTAAAGTTAAATTGGATATCTCAAAGGCATGTAAAACGTCTGGATGCCTTTGAAGATTAGCTCACTCACAAAATTACTTTGAAAATATAATCTTTAAACTGTCAGTCTCCACGCCTGTTTACGTCGCATATTAATTTATTAAAAATACGTCGGTGTGTTTGTTACGTTACTTTATAATGAATTGACGGATTGATATTATACTTATCCTTGCATATTATATCCTTGCTAGGATGCGAAGGGTGACTCTGTAGAACTTAACTAAGTTATTAACAAATTTTGTATTAATGGACCAAAATAGTAAAGTACCACCACCAGTACTAAAGTACTCCATGGCTCAATATGTCAATATGAGCCATATTGACATATTGACCCATGGTGTGCCCATGTGGTGAAGTTCATAAAGAAATTATACTCATAGAATTTCGTCGCTGTGGGTGATAGAAGGCTGGTTTTGTTTTTATTGAACAGCCAAGTATATCTAGCCATTCAGCGAAGAAACACCGCCAGCGCTTTTGGCGCTACACCGCAGTGAGTAGGACTGAATGTACGATAACTTAAGTCTTTAATTTTAGTATTTTTAAATTGAAAGCTTCTTTAGACGAATTCTTTCTGAACAGTAAATGAAAGTTAACTGTCATACTGGTATCGGTGACGCTGAATTGGGCTTACTCGGTTCCACACGATAGCACGCACTTGGATTGGTGACGCATGTCCACTGGTTTCCAAACGTCATTAGCCACGTTTTCTATCTGAAAAGGAGAGAATCACAAATATGATTCCATCATGAAATATAAATGTCTTAATTTATTTATTTAAAAAATCTATCGTGTGGTCATAAGCACACACTCAATTTTTTTGGTTATAAATAATGTATATTAGATCGATACGCCCTGGCCTTGCACGGGTGACTTCTGGATTTCGAAAACTGCGTCACCTACCGTGTCCAACTGAGAATTTAAACCACTCACTCAAATGCACACAAAAAAGTTCATCAAACACGTTCGAGCAGTTTTCGAGTGGCATTATAAATTGAGAACGGCGATAACAGCATACAAGTCCAAGGAAGGATTTAATGTCATTATTGGATTTGGGAATAGGAAATTGAGTTACCGCTTTTGCCTTTTTAGGATTAGGTTTAACACCATCTTTAGTTATTTGATGGCCAGGATAATTATGCGACTTCACGTTGGAGAAACTCGCAATTGTCAAGTTGGAGTTTTAAGTTTTAAGTTCTAACGCAAGATCAAGGGTTGAGAAGTATTTCCTAGCTGATCTAAAGTTTCGGATATCAGTGATATAGGATAGCTGTCTCCAACAGTGATGTCATTTAATTAAGGATAACGGATAGCATTTCATTTTTATATATATTCTATATTATTATTAGTTAATGCTTAAACATACATTCACAATATAATATTTTGACTAACTAAAATGGTATGTACTCCCTTGTAAGTCAAACGATCAATTCACCTAAACTACGTAGCAAAATGTTTAATTACCTGAAACGTTTTAGAATTATTATGAGTACGTAGCATTAAGCCAGAGAAAAAAGCCTTTTCGATCACCTCCTGTTATGCGCTCATACTTACACGCTATTTTATTCTCTCCGAAACCACGAGCCGTGTCATAATCAGTCATCATAACCAATCTATACACGTACCACAACCGAAACAAGCAGATACTTATTTCTGAGAATGTTCAGACTAACAAGCGGAACTATCACCGCAAAAGTGAGAAATGGCGATTGCTGAAGATGAGTCTTCCAAACTTAGCAATCACTGCAAAATTTTAAGTTTTACTTTTGTTGATGTAACGATGCAACATAATTACAGACTTGGTGGCATTCCAGCTTATAGGATTCCATTCGTTTCACTAGTGTAGCATATAAAACTTTATTTTCTTAATGTTAAAATAAATAACGTGCGAGGTGTACGTTACTGTAATCGCTAAACCTACAAGTGTGTCCATTACGGATTTATGAAAAACCCTATTGGAGAGAGTCATGTCTATCAGTAGATTACCAAGAAATTATAGAGTACAAGGAGAATTAAATAAAAAAAAACTTAAATTCATGACGATGTCTTTACGTCTGATATCTCCGAAATTACACTTTTCAATTAACAACTGTCTCCGATTTTCTAAGCAATTCTATAATATTTATTTTAAATAAACTTAAAAATACAAAGGATCTGAAGGTAGTTCAACGCTTGCGTGGTTTCTTTGTGTAAAAATCATATGAGGATACCCGCAGTAGAACAAGAGTAACCGCCATAGCCCAACAGATCAGTAAATTGAAGTGGTAAAGAGCTGTTCATATAGCTATAAAAAAAAAAAAAAAAAATATATATATAATGATGGGGAAGAAATCTTCTCGCAAGGCAATTTTGTACCAATAAGCTAAGTGTAGGGCGGCTCCCCATTAGATGGAGCAACCCCCCTGGTAATACAAGTAGTTAGATGAATGTGGCTCAGAATCGTGCTCTGTGACATTAATGGGCCTCTTTGTATAGCTGTGGGCTTATGAATATGTAGTTATAATGATAATGACGATAATAAAATGAAGTATATATTTTAATACATTTACTTAATTCACATATTAAAATACCTTATTTATTACAATAACAAAAAACTAAAGCTAAGAACTAAAATTAAAATACAATAAAAAAGACGGCAGTAGTAGTTAGAATAAGAGTGTAATTCTTAATTTATTTTATTAATTATTTAAAATAATGTTTTAAGTGCTACATGAATTTTGTGTAGCTTTGTGCTACATATATACTCAAGGATCATGACTTTCGGTTTTTAGATATATTTTTATACAATATTTATTTTAGATAATACTTTTATAGAAGATTCCGTCATTTTTCGATTTGATTTGCCCATAAATAAGTGGCATAAAAAAAGTTTGTTTTAAGCATATTTTTAAGCTGAAACTTCCACCAGCTTATATTCATTCAATTTGACCAGAGCGCTAAATATTTGCCACCCTTTCATTAAATTGATTGCGATTTTGCTAAGCATTTTTTAGTCATTTATTTAAATGCCGTTTAACTAATGGCCTAGTCATTTAATCAACTGACTGATAAACCTACCGGACTTTAACTTTTCGCAACATATAACTTTTTTAGTTTCTTAGTAGTATTTAATTTAATTAAACATAATAATCAGTAATATGAAAACCATTTTATTTAACTGTTTATCTTATTTCAGACCCTTTCTTAAAAATTTTAGAATAAAATTAATTCACAAGTTCTTGAATACGTTCCATCATTGTTGTTTGTTTTACATTAACTTACACTATTTCGTTTACTTTAAGGTCCATATTCAGCAGTCTTGAGATGCTGTAGTGATGATATAAATGACCATAAAAACTTATCGTCAATATAATCAATGAGGAAAGTTACCTAGACAAATATGTTTAAACAACCCTTGATTGACGTTCGCTTTCTGTAACTGAAGATCTGAACATCGAAAGAAGATTGCAAGGTACAAGGCTACTGCATATTTTCTCAGACTTTACAGCCAATCTTTGTCAATATTGGCTGAATGAGCTCTATGTGGCCCACATTATCTTGAATAAAACATCGGTCTACATATTAACCGTCTCTGGATATTTCACTAATTTCATCAGTCTGGTACAATCAGTCATATGTAGGATTAACTTCATATGTATAAAATATGAAAACATTTTTCACAAATGCTTATTCACGTAAAAGATTATTTATCTTTTAAGAACATACTGAATAATGGATTCGCATGCATGTCAACAAATATTAGAGTGGCAATCTGCAGAGGATATTTATTTTAACTTATACTCGTAGAAGCTTTTTGATCAGTAAAAAATATACGATATAAACTAGACGTTAGTAAAATTCATTTAAAATGAAGTAAATAATATTCGAATAAAAGTTTTGTTAAAATAAAAAATAATAAATTGAAAGCTACACTTAACACATTCTGAATTCAAAACTTTGTTTGCACAATGCAGGTGACTATAAATTGTAAATACATAATCTATAAATTCTAAGTATGACCAGCCCTCTCTCACTGTCACACACAAACAAACACAAAAATATATATATATATATATATATATATATATATATATATATATAATGTATAAACGTCGTTCCTACTATAATTGTAGCGTGGATGGATGCTAAATGACTAACAAAAGATATTCAGATATATCGTTCTTCAAGTTACCGAAGGGTTTTAGTTGGAAGTTATGAAAGGTGAGTTTATTTCATATTTAATTTTTTACATAATTACTTATGGGAAAAAAGAATTAAGTAACAATTTAACTACAGAAGCAATACCTTAGTACTTTATTAGAAAAATTTTGTTGAAATTTACTTTACTATCCAAGTAGGTAATTAAAATATTTTAAGTTATAATAACACAAAATACTGAAATTAAAACTTTGTTTACTTCCAAGATTTTTGCCTAAGTAGAATACAATCATATTTATTTCTGTCAGGAATCGTTTTTCAGGTTGATTTGTTGCTTACAATCTCTACCTATTTTTTCCGAACCAAGCATCGCGATTCCCGACGAATGGCCTTGCAAGATGCATTCGTTGGGCATCACAGAACTTACATATTAGCGAAAATGTGGTCAGTCGATCATAGTCAGAATAGGTACTTCATCTAATTAATATAATTACCATTTCTCAAAGTATTTTTTAACTCTATAATGCGCCCTTGGTAACAAAGGAAAGTCCGTCGTGACGTGGGAAGGGGAAAATATGCAAAGTAATAGGGGCACTCGCGCGCAGCGATAAAGTTTTGTGTAGCTTGCGTGTACGATTTATTTAATTAATAATAATTATGTAGGCTATTAAGCAGTTCAGCAAGCAGTCAACATCAAAGGAGTGCAATTTCTGTACGTGGTACTATTAACTATTCCGTGGGATGGCATATTCGTAGTGGCTAGTTTTTGTAACACAACACTAGCTAATTTCCTCCAAAGTGAACATACCCTAATCACTTTTTATAGAATAAGGGTGACAAACGAGTACACAGTCCACCTGATGGTAAGTGGATGCTGTGGCCCATAGACATTACATTTATCCTCGATTAAGAATGAAAACGTAGATGCGTTGACTCCCCTGAGGACTAAGATTGAATACCTCGTTTCCAGTAAAAAGGGTCTCCGGATCTCTACACTCACCATTCGAAACACAGCAGTATTAAGCTGCTATTTTACGCCGGTATTCCGTGCGAGCATAGTCCTTCCCCGGTCGAGCCGACCCATTCATGATATAACCATAATATAGCTGCTAATATCGTAGCTCTACCACGTATATAAAAATGTTAATATACCTCGTTAATTTTCTCAGAGCGGTTAATGTTTGTGACTTTGCTATGGCGTTTACAAGCAAAACTGTATTTCTAATTTATTCAAATTGTATTAAGTATATTAATAACCGTACAGTGGCGGTGTAAGTATACCCACTACCCCGTTTCGTCTCGTGGGTGCCGTTAGAGGCGACAGAGATAGAAAAAAACTACAAGACGGACGGCAGCGTCTCCCTTTTAACAAATTAAAAAAAAACTGAGGTTGCCAACGTGCTTAACATCCCCCTTATGAGGCATTATATGGGGACGCTGATGTTTAGCAGAGGACTTGAATAGGTAGTAATGAATTCTGCTGTAATGAATAATGGATGACATTATTTTCACGTAACATTTTGATCATTCCATCCCGATTAATAAGCCAAGACGAACTTTTTCTTTCAACTACTTTTATCATCTTTGACAGCATCACCAAAAGTGTGAAGTAAACGAATTTTTAGAATGCGTTTAGAAGTTTTAGACTTTGCCTCCTTATGATGATTATAGTAATACCATAGATTTATAAAAAAAAATCATATTAATAGAATCATTGGTCGTGTAGGTTTAATCGGTAGATTTAATCTTCATTTTCGTAAATCGACTATCGACTGCTGAGCTAATTATTTAAAAATAAATTTTAAATTTCCAACTAATTCGTTACTGCTCTCTATTCTACTAATGATTCAGCTGTAATGAATAATGTAATAACATTAGTTGTTTTCACGTAACATTTTGATCATTCCATCCCGATTAATAAGCCAAGACGAACTTTTTCTTTCAACTACTTTTATCATCTTTGACAGCATCACCAAAAGTGTAAAGTAAACGAATTTTTAGAATGCGTTTAGAAGTTTTAGACTTTGCCTCCTTATGATGATTATAGTGATACCATAGATTTATAAAAAAAATCATATTAGTAGAATCATTGATCGGGTAGGTTTAATCGGTATATTTAATCTTCATTTTCGTAAATCGACTAACGACTGCTGAGCTAATTATTTAAAAATAAATTTTAAAGTTCCAACTAATTCGTTATTGTTCTCAAGTTCTAATGTCAGCCAGTATAATATATGTAAAAACATTAGTTGTTTTCTTATGTTTACTGAAACTACGCGAAGGTAATTTATAGAGATTAAATCGCGTTCCATGGTGACATGGGTTATCTTTAGGGTTTTGGATTATTAATTTTAGTGCAATCTACAAAGAAAGAGCTCGCAGCATCGTGAAATCTTACATTCTTTAGTTTGCATTTTTAATTATAAAATCAAGTCAACTGTAGCACCCAGCACTAGTAGTCTACCTCATCATTCATTTTTTTTCTTTAATCATTATTTCTTCTATTTATCTTTCTTTTCATTTCTGTACCCCAAAACCCCAACTAAATTTTACCAATGTCCCAAAAAAAAATGTAATCGTAAATAAAGTATATTTTACTTTTTACTTTACTTTAGTAGTTGTAGTAATACTCTAGTAAAAAGTACTACGAGTGCGAATGATTCTGTACATTTACGAACATGACACTATTGTCCTTCTTGAATCAACCAAGTGTTATTTCCCACTTTATTATGAGAATTTACGTTCTCTTTATTTATTTTTTTATTAATCCTTTATTGCACACCTTCGAATAGAGGTAAAAAGAACTTCGAATCCAAAATACTTCATCATAGTAAAACGAGCGAATTCAATACGTCAACTTGGAGACAGCTTTTACTATTTTTAACAAAATAAAATTTAACATTGTAGTGACGCAATAAGAATACCCACAACCCCATATCGTGCCATGGGTGCCGTAAGTGGCGACAGAGGGAAACTGAAATAGAAGGTTTGCAGCAACATCTTCTTGATAACAACTCAAAATAATGCCAAACCTTTTGGCAAAATCTCCAGTATGAGGAAATCTATCAGGGAGGCGTATGTACAGCAGTGGACTTTTATAGTATGTAATAGATGAATGGGTAGATTTTTAACGTATTTAAAAATCATTTTGGTTTAGTCTCGTCATTTTTATTATTAGATACAGTATATCGTAACTTCTAGAAATTATTTTTTTTTTTAAATAAGTATCGGGCTATCGGGCGATCAGCTTGACCAGTTTAGCAAGTAAAGTTTACTCGAAGGTTTTGACACGTAGGATGCAAGAGAAATCGGAAAGATTCTTATGGGAGGCACAATGCGGATTTAGACCTGGAAGAGGATGCACGAATCAAATGTTTTCTCTCCGCATGATCACGGAAAAGCTTCTGAGTGTTAACCAGAGGATTTTCTGTGCTTTTGTGGATCTGGAGAAAGCATTTGATAAGGTTATAAGGAAGAAAATGTGGGAGCTGTTGCCGGGATATGGTGTGGATGGTCGATTTTTAAGGGCTGTGCAGTTACTTTACTATGACTGTAAAGCCTCTGTGCGGGTAGGGCATGACCTGTCATCCATGTTTAGCGTCCAAGCGGGCGTAAAACAGGGTTGTGTCATGTCTTCCTGGCTGTTCATACTGTATCTCGACAGCTGTTTACAGAAGCTGAAAAATAGCTGTTTGGGTATGAAATTGGGTGACATTAAAGTAAATTGTCTGCTGTATGCTGATGATGCAGTGCTTATTGCACCATCAGAAGCAGAACTGCAGGCATTAGTCACGTGTATGAAAGAGGAATGTGAAGTTAAAGGTCTCCGTTTGAATGCTAATAAAACTAAGGTTCTGGTATTCGAAAAGGACGAAGAGAGAACGAAATGTGAAATATGGGTAAATCAGGGAATGTCTAGAATGATGAAAGATGTGATTTAGATGTGGATAGGCGTGTCGCTGCCGGAAACAAAGTAAATGGTGCCCTAAATGCATTAGTCAAAAGGGAAGGCCTGGTGAAGAGTGCACGCCTTGCAATACATAACGCAGTGTTGGTACCGACTTTGTTATATGGCAGCGAAACCTGGGTATGCCAGAAGAAGCATAAAAGCAAGTTGAATGCAGTGGAGATGCGATCTCTTCGTAAAATGTGTGGCGTTACCATAGCCGATCGAAAGCGAAACGAAGAGATTCGCAATATGGCAGGATTGAAAGATGACCTTATCACAAAACTTGACAGGGGCGTCCTCCAATGGTTTGGGCACGTTGAGCGAATGAGTGAACACCGAATGGTGAAGAAAATATATAGAGCGAAAGTAAATATTAAAAGATGTCGAGGTAGACCGAGACTAACTTTCGAAGACCATGTGAGCAAATTGCTCGAAGAGGGGAAGGTTAAGAGTACTCGGATACCTAGACGTGCATGTATGAAGAAGTTAATGAACCTGAAAGAAGCGAAAGAGGTATGTAAGTCGACACTTGGCGATCTGTTCTCTCTGGCTACCCCGTTAGGGATTGTGCGTGAAGATAAGTAAGTAAGTAAGTTTAAATAAGTAAAGTTACATCCTTATGTGTTTCAACGCTGGACACATGTGTCCAATTATTTATGAGAGAATTTTGAAGTAATTAGACTTCCGCGCTGCACCAGTGCGTGTTGGACTTCAGCTGTCCTCGAAATATTTTATTATTTAGGCGTACAGGTATCCCAAGATGTTCTTCGTCCGAGGAGCATAAAAACTGCAATTTATTATTTAATTAAATTGAATTTGTTTTTTTTCTTTGATTTTCTTTATGTAATCAAACGTAATTCACGTAAAATATTTTGCCTTTGTCGTGAATTTTATTCATGTATGACACCTAAATAGGCACTTAATATTTCTTTATGAACATGAGAATTGAAAATACCCTTGTTTTTTATGTACATTAGATGCGAGCTTTATTAAAATAAAAGGCACATACGTTCACACAACTGCAACATTACTGTTTCTTTATGTACAAAAGAGGTCGTATAGACCATCAAAGGTAAGATATGAAATGGAAAAAATGTATTATTGTCTATTATCAATATTATACCCTCTACCTTATATATATATAGTCTATTATAATTATAATCTTGAGCTACCGTTTATACTATTACCGTTTGGCATTTAGAGGGGTTCACGTTAACGCCATATACAGTGGACCATCCTAAGATATATTTCAAATCACCATTTGATACAATGAGATAGCACTAAAGATATTTGAAGATTCCACTTGCGCATATAACTGCAGATCATCGGTATACAAATAATAAGAGCATTTGAGGTTTACTGTGATGAGATTTATAAAAATGGAAAACAGAAGAGGAGAGATAATACCGCCTCGAGGGATGCCAATTGACACATCACGCCAGTCAGATAGTATATGGCCAGTACGCATGGCCTGTTTGCGTCTTAGAAAATATGATGTGAACCATTCCTGAACTGAAAGTTAGAAAAATCAATTAAGATGACAACAGGCAGTTTTGTTTTTTCCATCCCCTCACGCATATCTTTCGTCACCTTGAGAAGAGCAGTAGTTGTAGAATAACCAGGACAGAAACCAGACTGATAAGGGGAAAGAATGTTCTTTGAGAAAACAAAAGAAGAAATTTGTTTATGAGCAACAGCTTCCAGAACCTTAGAGAGAAAAAGCAGGATAGAAATTGGTCCGTAATTAGACATAGTGCTGAATTTGGTAGATTTCGAAATGGGAATAATAAAGTCTTTACGCCAGGGAGTTGAGAAAGCACCATTCATCTGCAAAAATACAAAACGGAACATAAGGGAAAAGCCCAAAAAAAAAGAGGATATGAGAGAGATAGCATTAGCTCTAGAATTAACAGAAACTATTTGAAAAGTCAGAAAATGACGGTTAAAAACGTCAGGAGAAGAGATGATGCTATTATTGTCAAATTGCCATTTTCCATATCCAAGCGTATTCAGAAACTTCCATATATCAGCCGAAGATGAATTAAGTACTTGTTCGTGGATATATCGGCGTTAAGTAGCTCTCACCATCTTATTGCATCGATTTCTTGCAGCTTTATATCTTGCCACTATATATTATTCCGCGCGGAAAAAGAATCTGGTACTCTCACATTTTGTTCGGTTGGTTATTGTTTGCCAGTGCCTCTTTCCGTCACACTACGCATTCCATTCTTCACGCACTGAAAGAGGGGAGATTCTAGAATATGACGCGATTTTCGGCCAATTAAAACGCACCCCGCTGAGATGGAGGTGGTAAAATGGCCTACGCATAAAGGAGTGCCCGTTGCCATCGAGTGCCATCTTCCAACGCACCACAAGATCAGGAGCGTCGTCCACGAGGCTGCAAGGGGGTTCCTTACCCTACCCCGGTAAATGCTTCTTTTTAATTTGACTTGAATTTTTTTTTTATTTTATATCCTTGTCACATTTCTGTACCTTAGCGGTTCAAGTGGAAACTCCTTCGAGACACTGGCAAAACAGTAGATTTTGGAATAGCGAGTGCATCGTCTAAGACACATAGACAAAATAAGTCTAAGTAGGTAGTGGAAATAACTAATTACGAGCTATACGATATAGATTTAATTATTGGGCAACCGATGGTTAATCAACCGGGTATAAGTTTGGTACTACTTCTAGCTCTGCGAAGTTTGGAGAAAATTTAGTAGTTGTTAATTGCCTAAAGTGTGTTAAATTGGAAAATCTAGACTTCAATTGTAAATTCGATGTGTACCTAAATTGTGATGTCACTTTACCAGCACAAAGCGTCAGCCTAATTGATGTGACGGTGAATATTGAATCTAAGGACAATTTGTACTTCCTGACGAACACATAATTCTCATATGATCGTGAAAAATTTTGGAAAAAAAATCTCAATCAACAATAGATTTCCTTTAATTTGACTTTGTTATTATTATTGAGATTCAATTCTTTTTATAATTGTTAATTGATTTTTTTTAACAGAATTATCTTAAAATGAAAAGAAATCACCTTTGATATTACTTTAATTTTTAGGTATTTGTACTCAGGCATTGTCCAAAAAACTAGTCTTTTTTACCTAACTCGTTAATTAAAAAAATTCTCAACAGATTTATTTCGTTTTCAAAAAGTTTTTCATTTAGTCATAACCAGTATTTTAATTTATCGTACACCGAATTACACATTCAGTTCACTCCATAAAGTCCAAGACGTATAAGTATATTTAAATAAAAATCCTATGTACTTTTAGCGAAACAATATATTGTAATGAAAATCTGTGATTATTTAATATTTTTATTATTATTTATATATTATAATAATATCTAACCTTGGTCAATTATGTATCAAATTTCGTTTCTGGGTTATTTTGTTTCTCTACAGCTATCGATATTTTTCATCACGAGCCGTTGTAAACAAACGATACTGTAACCCACTCATGACAGTGGTCGAGCCCGCAGTGAGTTAAAGTGTATCTGTATTAAGTAAAATACATTATTACGAGGCAGCTTAAACACCAAAAATTTCGGAATAATTCAGCCGAAAAAAAAATTATTTTAACGAAACAAACACAAAAAACATTAAACAGCCATTTACATTCCATGCATGATATGTGAAGAGATTAAAAAATGGATTGAGTTGAACAATTGATATTTTCAAAAGTTATCGTTTTCAAATCGACAACATAAGCCAGTAAACCATGCCAACATCGCCAACAAATCAAAACGCCAACAATGACAACATAAGCCAACAAACCACTCTTTTATTGATTAAAACTACTTTTACGGATTTTATCGTGTTTTATTTATATTAATTTTTCTCTCGACTCTTTTATTGTAAAAATGACAATTAATCGATTAAAAAAATGTACAACAATCATTTATCTTTCTAACAATATGTTTTTTATAACACTTATATACTCAATACACTTATATGTTCAATATGACTGTTAGTTACGATTTCATTTGACAAAACGTTGGATACTTGACTTTTAGGCGCTAGTGGAACATATCTACGCACTTTGCGCTTAGGAAATGCAATTCGGTGGACTTTTGATCGGCTGAAATAATAACGAATGAAATGAGAATCGTGAACAAAACTATGATAAAGCGATACCATTACAAACCAGAACGTCGCTCGCATTACACGAACAGCCATCTCGTACCATATGGAATGAAAACACCCTCCCTGAATTGCTTGCACTAACTCCATTACCACTACTCCCAACTACACTAGAAAAAACACTACCATCAGTAATACGACATGTGTTTTTCCTCAAAGGAAGGCATTATCCGGAAATAAATAACTGCAGCCATCAACTTCCTGTGTCGCTTACCAGGTCGTAACCTCATCCAGTATGTGGATGCCCTACACTTCACTTACCGGTGCGAGCCTGCCACTCGAGAAACCTTTTTCCCTACCGGTTGTTGGTTCTTCAAGCTACGAGTTCAGCTATGAAATTAAACATGAAATTATTTTACAATCTCATTTTGAGATATTTTGCACGATAAAAATTATTGTTATTATATATATTTTAACTAATATACCTATAGTAATTATTACAAAAAATGAAAAATTTAATATTTTTGGTTGATAATAACTTAAGTGGATTTTTTTAATATGAGTTCTGTTTATTAAACTATGTTTTTGTTAATCTTATATTTAACTTTATCATTAAGACTTCTTATAACCCATAAATATTTATGTAATTTTTTTAAAGAATTCTGTTACAAAAAAACTAATCCACAAATAGTAAAATTAAAACTACGTGCCTAAAACTACCACTATTTGGATTCTAAACATCTTACCCAAGTAGTAAATTAACATAAAATGAAGTACTTTTTCCTTAAGTGATATGAATTTAATTTTATATTTTATATTGCTAACTTATAGCTTTAAATTAATATATAGAAAATAATATAAAACAAGATTCGCCCATTGTTTTTACCACAGAAAATCTGTTTTTACGTTACCGATATCTTAAGGTGACGTTGTAGTTCTTACTAACTTTTTTGAACAAAATAATTTTGATAAAATCGAACGTAAATTTGCAGAAATCCATTATAATAAACAAATTAATAGTTAAACTATCCGGTTGCAAAGTAACTTCTTATGTCAACGAGATGAATAACTGTCTGAAACACAGTTCCTGTTACCAATTCGCAGATGATACGTGTCTTCTCGTTTCGGATAAGGATATCTCAAATGCGTCTAATGCTCTCCGATTTAGACATGTTGATACGATGGTGTAATGACGGTGGTCTAGTAATGCCAATAAAACTAAAGTCATGATTATCAAATCTCCATATATGAGGCATCCTACTCCAAAACCATTAATTGCTCATAATCACGACTGCCTCCATCAACTAGGAACTTGCCAATGCCCTACAATCGAAGTTGTGACCACACAAAAATACCTTGGTCTTATAATTGACTCAAAGTTTAACTGAAGCTACCACATTGAACATGTGTGTAATAAGTTGCGTCAGTTTCTAGCCAATATAAAAATCTTAAAAAATTGTATACCCTTCAAAGTAAGACTTATGTTTTACAACTCCCTGGCTGAATCTTATATTCAGTATGGCTTGTCGAGCTATGGTCGAACATACAAATCATATTTAAAACAGATCTATGATCTTCAATTTAGTATTCTCAAAAATATTGTATCCCCTAATATACGTGTCCTAATTGATGATGATGAAAATGCAATTTTCAAACATTGTAAAATCTTACCAGTTTATGACCAAATTAAATTCATGTTATTAAAACAATTTTTTTTTTTGTGACAGTTTAAAATCAAATATAGAACATCCAGTACGTACGCGCGCTATGACACAAAACCGATTCCGGCACATCACTGCTAATAATATGTACGGGCAACGGACAGCCGCTTATCAGGTACCGCATTTAATAAATAACTTACCTTTCGATATACGCGAAAAAGTATCGCAACAAAACATTTAAACTAAACTCAAAAGCTTTTTCCTATCTAAATTATAATTACATACTATATCTACTTAATAATAATGTACTACCTGCCTAGCTCTTACTTTTACCTTGCTACTTCTGACCTTAACTAAGTTGTTAACTTACCTTTTTAGTCTTTATATTCTTGTTACTCGTATACCTTCTACCTACTTATATACCTAACTATTGAATTAGACTATGTTTTATATATAATTGAATCTTGAAGAACTACAGACCGATTTCCCTTCTGAGCCGCGTCTACGTGCTGTTTTCGAGAGTCATTACGAATCGTCTCGCATGCAGACTCGACGACTTCCAGCCTCCCGAACAAGCCGGTTTCCGAAAAGGCTTCAGTACCATAGACCACATACATACCCTGCGGCAGATTGTACAGATTGTACAGAAGACCGAAGAGTACAATCTGCCACTTTGCCTGGCATATGTGGACTATGAGGAAGCCTTTCATTCCGTCGAAATTTGGGCGGTGCTACAGTCCCTTCAGCGGTGCCAAGTTGACTGTCGGTATATCGAAGTGCTGAAGTGTCTGTACAGTAGGGCTACGAAGGCTATCCGAGTACAGAACCAGAATTCGAAACCTATCCAACTGCAGAGAGGTGTAAGACAGGGTGATGTTATATCCCCGAAACTGTTCACCGCTGCGTTGGAAGGCGTTTTCAAGCTACTGGACTGGAAAGGATACGGTATTAACATCAATGGCGAGTACATCACTCACCTTTGATTTGCCGACCATATAGTCCTTATGGCAGAATCGCTAGAGGACCATAGCACTAGGCTCAATGACCTCAATGGTGTCTCCCAACTGATAGGTCTTAAGATGAACATGGACAAAACAAAGATCATGTTTAATGTCCATGTCACACCTATGCCGGTAGTTGTTGCGAGCACTATGCTCGAAGTTGTTGACGAGTACGTTTACCTGGGACAAATAGTCCGACTAGGTAAGTCCAACTTCGACCACGAGGTCAATCGACGGATTCAACTCGGCTGGGCAGCGTTCGGGAAATTACGACACATCTTCTCGTCAGGTATACCTTAATCTCTGAAAACTAAAGTGTATAACCAGTGTGTGTTGCCAGTGATGACTTACGGATCTGAGACATGGTCCTTCACTGTTAACCATATGAGGACGCTCAAGGTCGCTCAGCGAGCTGTGGAGAGGGCTATGCTCGGAGTTTCTCTGCATGATAGACTCAGAAATGAGGATATCCGCAGTAAAATCAGAGTGACCGACATAGCCCAACGGATTAGTAAGCTGTAGTGGCAATATAGCTCGAAGAACCGATAACCGATGGGGAAGAAAGGTTCTAGAGTGGCAAGTCGTACCGGTAGGCCTAGCGTAGGGCGACCCCCCACTAGATGGAGTGAAGACCTGGTAAGACATGCAGGAAGTCGATGGATGCATTTGGCTCAGGACCGTGCTTTGTGGAATTACTTGGGGGAGGCCTATGTTCAGCAGTGGACTTGTGAAGTGCTGTAATGATGATGATGACGATAATGATGATTATACATAATTCGCTTACTTAAAATTTAATTATTTAGCATCAAGGCAAACCTCTGTGGTTTTTAGATGTTAATTAAACCTATATCTGAATGTAATTTTTCTTAGATCTGATAAATAAATTTAAAAAAAAACTATTATTATCTTTATCAAAATAATTTTATATAATAAAAAATATACATATGTACAAGGGCTATATGAATAAAAACGCATCATAAAAATTATACTAAATTGTCATTTAAATGTGGACCTCGCATAGATTGCATAATAAAACCGTATATATAAAAATTTACAGTTTTATTTAAAAAAAAATCAGACATACACATTTTAATATAATTTAGTTTTACCTTTAACTTATGATAAAATAAACAAAATTTAACAGTTCAAGCGCGCGCGCCTGTCCCGGGCTTCGTCCAGTGCCAGCCGAGATATCATCGAGGTTGAGCATAAGCTGTTTGTTTTAAAACTTTCCCCGCTTTAGAGCTGAAGTAACATTTTCATGCCTACATACCGTACTACAAGACGGCCTTTAGCTTCAGTAAGTTAGTTTTTCTGACCAAATTAGGGTGATACTTATAATGATTCTGCTCAAAAGCTGTGACTCCTACGGTTCAACTCAGGACGACATTAATTTATGGAATTGTTAACTATCCCTGATGCTTTTGCAGAAGTCGTGGCCGGATCTTAGATTAATCATATTAAACACCATTTCACGAAATGTTGACTATTTGATGTTATCAAGTAGTCGACATTTCGTGAAATAATGTTATTTTCTTGAAATATAACGCTGATCTTTGACCATATCATGATATAACTTCAACAAATCAGTTAGGTTTGATAACATAAGCAACTTAACTCAAGGCTATTTCATGATATGTTCGAATATTTTATGGTAATATTATAATAAAGTATTTTCATTATTTAACGCTAGCAGCGCTGGTAACGCATTTTTAGCATAGTTTACATGAATTTGGGCCCAATTTATGTAATAATTAAATTTACGCGACTTTGCTACTGTCCCTGTGTATTATTAGTTAGTTTTCGTATTTATAATGTGGCCAAACGTAAATCGACAAACGTTGAAATTTATAAGATATGGCCACTAATAAGTAGGTTTGTCATGAAATACAGTTACGTTTAATGAAATGGTCACGCACTTCATGATATGATCAATTCTATGATTTGATATATGTATATAATAATTATAATTTTGCTTGAGTAGGAAATAAAGGCATATACATTGCAATTAAAAATTTCGTGCTAAAGTACATTTTTTATGTTAACGACATCGATAATCCGCTCCTATGAGAAAAAATAAGTCATATGAGAGAAAAAGAAATGAAATTTGGAATTTATGGAAAATATATCTCATTTCTGGATCTCAATTATGGATTGGATGTTATTTATCCAATTTCGTAATGAAATTCAATAAAGTATAAATTTATATAATTTCTTACATAAATTTTATAAATGTTCTATTTTTCTAAATAAATTCAATCCAAGAAATACTTCTAATTCCTCTGTATCAGAGATATTTCGGGGTGACCACTTATTTCTTTCGTTATGTAATTTCAATGCGAGTATCATAATTTTTCTTTAACAATATGAAAACATTTGCCTCCCGCAACAGAAAATTCTTTAACCGATCTATTTTGAAATTAATTCATGTGAAAATTTTTGAAGAATCTAAAGTTAAATTAGATATCTCAAAGGCATGTATGCATACCAACCATCAACCAAAAATAATATGAAAACATATTCTTTAAACTGTCAATCTCAACGCCTACATCATGTCGAATATTAATTATTATATGTTGGTACGTTTGTTACATTAGTTTAGAACCAGTTGACTGACTAAAGTCATATTCACACAATATATTGTATTGTTGAGATGATGGAGCATAGTCCTGCTAGGATGAGTAGTATGGCCCTGTACTTAAGTTTATAACAAACTTTATATCAATGGACCAAAATGACTAATATTGACATACTCATATCGTTCCATGGAGTCCACGTGCGATTAAGTTCCTAAAGGAATTGTATTCATGGCTTGCCGCCGCTGCTGGTGATAGGAAGGCTGGTTCTGTTTTTATTTATTTTTTGTTATAGAAGAAAGTGAAAAACGAGCACAAAGTCCACCTAATGGTAAGTGGGTGCTGCGGTCCATAGACATCTACATTTTTATCCTCAATTAAGAATCAAATAGCGGGTGCATTGACACACCACTGAGGGCTTAGATGGAATGCCTCGATTCCAGTAAAAAAGGTATCCGGTTCTCTACATTCACCGTACGAAACACAACTGCATTATTCTGCTATTTAACACTCGTGTTGCAACCCCAGTTGAGCCGATTTATTCTTGCTACAAATATAATTTAGTTGCACCGTGGCTCTACCACGTAAAAATACCTGAGTATAGCTAACTTAATGGTTAGCTATACTCAGGTATTTTTACGTGGTAGGCGAGGAAACAAAGCCAGTTCTTTCGGCGCTACACCGCGGAGTATGACTTACTGTATGATTATCTGAGTCTTTAACTTTAGTTTTTTTTTTTGAGTGAAACATTTTAAGGAGAGTTCTTTCTGAACAGCGAATGAAATTGAACCGTCACGCTCGGGTCGGTGACGCTGAATCGGGTTTACTTGGTTCCTCATGACAGCAAGCGCACTCTGGTTGGTGACGCACTGAATCGTGTATACTCGGCTCCAATCATCATCAGTCAAGTTTTCTATCTGAAAAGGAGAGAATCGATCCAATAATTATGTTTCACAAATATTATTGAATAATTTGTAACTAATATTACTTTATGATTATAGAAATAAAAATAAATATTTTTACATATCAATGATAATATCATCATGTTTCTGATCCACCGAATTAATCCATTATATTATAACAAAAAGATTTTTATTTATTTAAATTTATTATAATTAATTGTATAATACAAATAAAAATATAAAATCATAAGTTTTTAATCTATCGTGTGGTCATAAGAACACACTCAATTTTTTTTTAAATACTGAATACTAGCGAACCACCGCGGCTATCGAGTCCAAGTGAAAGTTAGGCCACCCACTCAAATGCACACAAAAAATTTGGTTAAAGTGATTTGAGCTATTCCCGAGTTTTATTAAGACTAACGGATAGCACTTAATTTTTATACTCGTATTTATTCTATATTAATGTTAGTTAATGCTTAAAATACACTCACAGTAAAATATTTTGGTTAACTAAAATGGTGTGTACTCCCTAATAAGTCATATAATCAATTCATCTAAACTACCTGAAACGTTTTTAAAATATAATGAGTAATTGTTACAGCCTATATATACAGCCCACTCCTGGGCACAGGCCTCCTGCTAATTTCTGAGAGGGTTTTAGGGCAAGGAATTGTTCGCCGCACTGCCCCAATGCGTGTTTGCTGCGTGTTGAAGAACGTCACATGTCTTCGAAACATTTTTTTTTCTTATTTCTCAGACATGCAGGTTTCCTTACGATGTTTTCCTTCACCGGCGAGCAGTGGTATATCAGCATTTGAAATTGCAATTAACAATTTCATTGGTGCCGGCGGGGATCGAACCCGGTTTGCTCGCGTACTGTGAAATTAACAGCGAGCGCTAACCATCTGAGCAACCACGGCTCCCCCTTAGAAATATAATAAGTGCGTAACATTAAGCCAGATAAGAAAGCCTTTTCGACCACCTCCTGTTCCGTGCTCGTGCTTACACGTTGTTTTATTTTCTCTAAAACCACGAGCCGGATCATCAGTCATCATTATCAAACTATACACGTACTACAGCTGGAACAAGCCTCTTCTTATTTCTGGGTGTGTTCAGACTAACAAGCGGATCTGTCACCGCAAAAGTGAGAAACGGCGATTGCTGAAGACGAGTCTACCAGGCTTTCTACTAAACTTAAAATTTTGCGGTGGCAAAGTGCTATTTGGCGACAAAGATAAAAATTTTAAGTTTAATCTTTGTCGCCAAATAGCACTTTGTGCACTGCCGTGAACCAGTCGAAAAAATGTAAAGAGTAGGACTTATTTATATATATATATATATATATATATATATATATATATATATATATATATATATATATATATATATACTGCAATAAGTTGTGTAGGAATGTGTCCCACAGGGTGGCATTTTATCTCCTTTGCTTTTTTCAGTTTTTATTAACTCAATATCCACTAAGATAAATTCTTCCTATCACTCATATGTAGATGATTTTTAGATATATACACAAGCTACTCCTAGTGACTAAACTGTAACTATTAACACCATAAACTGTGATCTAGCGATCATTTCGGATTAGAGCAGATATTGTGGTCTCAAAATTAACCCACTGAAGACACAATTAATTATTTTAGGTTCTCCGCATATGCTTACAAAATATAATTTACCAAAAGCAACCAAAATTGTATTTGATGATGAGATAATCCTGTCTAGTAACATTGTCAAAAACTTGGGTGTATACATTGATAAGACTTTCTCTTGGGGTCCTCAGTTACAGGAAGTTAGTCGTAAACTTTTTGCAGCCGCTCATTTTTTGAGAAGACTACGACACTTTTTACCAACTGCCACTAAGATTGTGCTTGCGCAAACTCTTCTGCTTCCAATTCTCGATTATTCAGATGTCAGCCATCTTGATCTCACTGAAGTGCAACTTGATAAGCTTAAGCGATTTAAAAATCTTTAAATAAAATTCATATTTCGTTTGCGTAAATATGATCGTGTGTCACATTTTCGTCACAGGTTTGAGTGGTAGCCAATTCGCCTTCGCCGGAATGCTCATATTCTCTCGCTTCTTTAATCCTTTCTATCTACTTACTTAAAAATCGGTTTGAATCCCTCCAGGACTTACATTAGAGACATTTGAGATCATCAGTAAATTTGATAATAAAAATGCCAGCTCACCCTATCCTATAAAAAGAACACTACCAAATTTTTGGACAGATCATTTACAATACAAATTGTCTGATTATTATGGAATGACTTGCCGTTGTCAGCAAGAAGCGCTCAATCCCTACCGTTTTTTAAGTAATTTATAAATAATTATCATTTTCAACTTTGATTTTTTCAAATTCATATGTATATAGTTATTCTACTTATATCTAGATGCACTCTTTGTTCATATGTATTTATGTTATATGTAACAATTTCAAAATGTATATTTGTAATTTTATATATTTATAGTTAGAAAAAATGTATATGTATATAATAATAAATACGTATGTATTTTATCTATGTACTTGTGTACCATTCTATATCATATTCTGGATTGTCTGGAAGAGATCGCTCTTAGCGATAAGACCGCCCATTGTGGCACATTTATTTCTCTTCTTTTTTATATTATACTAGCTGTTACCCGCGGCTTCGCCCGCATGGTCACTGGGAAATTAACTATCCATTGCTTTTTGAATTAAAAGAAAACTGAGTTTTATATTCCCAGGAACAGCTGATTCGTCAGCCTATTTAAATGTTTTGAAACGCAGCGTATAGGAAAGCGTGAAAATAGCCTGTTTATTCCAAATGGAAATGGTATATTTTTTTTAATTAAAGGAACTGAGCATAATTCCGTCAGTGATGCAGACTTTTGAAAAGAAACTGAACTAAATTGATTCGTCAGAGATGCAGTTTTCTGGATTGAAAGGAAACTGAGCCAAATAAAAAGACCTTGAACATGTTCGCAGTCTGCGAACATGTTCAAGATCGTCCCCACCATTACATTAGATTTCATAAACCACAAATTCTCGCAAAAGAACACCGATTCCTACCAAGGATGATACGCGAGGCTATTGAAATTAAAACACATCCAAATTTCAATAGAGAAGATGGTTGGGTGCTACCATGTGCTTGGGATCCTATAATTAACAAAACTAAACCCAAACCCAAGCATACCACTGCAAGACTTCATGATACTATAAGATCGTTTTGCGTAAATCGAAGCCGGACTAACTATGACATTGGGACGTCAAACATCTCAGTCCCCCCCGTGACCATGGGTGCTGAAAAGCACCCGAAACGTCGGGATAATAATAAAAATAAATTAAAGTAATTATATAAATCCGTATATATCGTGTATCGTATACCGATACCGTACGTATCCGCGATAAAATCCGTAAACAATAGTTTTATTCAACCTAAAACAATGAAAACCAATTCACGATTCTAAATAAACAAAATCCAAAATCAAAGCCAGAGTCTAAATATGTATAAAGGAATACCAATCAAATCAACAAAACCGATCCAAAAAAATACACAAATCCGAAAATGAAAGCCATTATAAATCCATTCAACCTTAACCAAATCACAAAGCAAATAACAAACAACCTAAATCGAAAGCAGGTAGTCGAATAAGCTACGAAATAGAAACAATTTAAGCGTATAGGTACCGTATGCGCTATAAATTGACGCGCGGCTCAACGGCGGGAGTTAAGTACATGTCAGGAAACATTTCGTTGCCGCGTTTTAAAAACCTAGTAACGACATCGATCTAGCGGAATCAATTTAAACTATGTATACGTTAGTTAATAAGAACTCTCAAAAAATATTTTTCTTATAATTTTGCACAATTTTTCTTATTGTAATACCGATTCATTCATAACCACATATAAGAACTGTATTCATTTCCGTTCATTAAATATTACTAAGGCTTATTAATAAGGCTTACTAAGAACTGTTTCTATCACAGTTAAGTAATAGTTAAGGGTGAAAGCGTGACAGGTGGTGACAGTATTTCTGATCCATTCTTATAATCACGCCTGTAACCCGTGCGGGGTAGGCAGAGCATCAACGGATTACTTAATATCGTCTGCGAGGTTATCGCATATTCTGTGAATTACAATGCACCAAAACGTTTGAAGAAAATCAGCTGGTGAATTTTATGTCTTTTATCGCTCTCGTCCCGGTCCTGCTTGGAAAAATACAGATCCATACATTTTTTTATCTTAATTTTGGTAAAAAGTCATAATAATCCAGATATTCTGACCTTCTGTGTTCGTCCATCGTACCGTCGTCCGTCTTGTAGAATCACGGTGGCGCCACTTAGCTGAATTTAATTTTGCAACATATTCGATTTTTCTACGGGAATGATATGTTTTTCCGCTGAAAAAAGTAGCCTATGTCACTACAGCCCCCGAACTATCCCCATACTAAAATTCATGCCATGCCGACGCTCTGTTGCGACGTGAAAGAAGGACAAACATTTGCAACATATTCTATTTTCCCACGGAAATTAGATGTTTTTCCGCGGAAAAGAGTATCCTATGTCACTCTACAGCCACCGAACTATCCCCATACAAAAAATCATGCCATGCCGACGCTCTGTTGCGACGTGAAAGAAGGACAAACAAACAAACAAACAAATTCATTTATCAACTCATTTTCAGAAATACAACATTTAATATGCATTTAATATACAGCGAATATTTGCTTTAAAATATCCTATAACATATCTCTATGTATAACAAGCCATAAAATAATAACATCTATTATTGTTCGTTGAATTTCATTACTTTGTTATGTTACATGTTAGTCTCCTGACAGTCATGCGTTGTGATTAAGGGCAAGCGGTAAAGGTTTTACGGCTATGACGTTACGGGTATTATAACTATCCGCATGAGGATTCATTTATATATACATTAGGGATCGTGCTACGCTTGCTGATGCAATATTAAGAGTGTGGAAGGTTACATTTGTTTCACTAGTGTACGATATAAAACTCTATTTTCTTAATGTAAAAAATAAATAACGTGCGAACCGTACGTTACTGTAATGGCTAACCCATCAAGTGTATCCATTATGAATTTACGAAAAACTCTATTAGAGAGAGTCATGTCCATCAGTACATTACTTAAATGGTAAAGAGAATAAGGGTAATGAAATGAAAACAAGCTTATATTCATGACGGTATCGTTAAGTCTCCTATTTTCTAAGCAGTTCTATAATATTTATTTTAAGTAAACTTAAACTTAAACGCTCAGCGAAACTATAGAAAGTGTTAAGTTTGGAGTTCATTTGCGTGATGAAAACATCGATATAAGTATACCCGCAGTAGAACAAGAGTAACCATGATAGCCCAACAGATCAGTAAAATGAAATGAAAAGTAATGAGCTGTTCATATAGCTCGAAGAAACGATAAATGACGGGTAAGAAATATTTTCGTAAGACAGTACTAATGAGCGAAGTGGTTCCCCATTGGCATTTATAGGCATCTCTTTATAGTTGTGGACTTATGAATATATAGTTTTAATGATGGTAAAGATAATGAATTTTAACATATTTATTTACAAGTGAAGTCATTTTACAGCTCAACAGAACCAAATATCTGGGTACCCGAATCCTTGGCTGAATAGAAATATAAATAATTAAAAATTTTAATGAATTGAATTGAAATATAAAAAATAAGAAAATATGAACGCACATTTGCTTTCAGACTATTTCCAGTCAAAAACTTCTTAATTAAAATCATTTATATCAATCGCATGAAATTAATCACTATGATTCTTACAATTTCATGTCAATTTAGATCATAATATCTTAAATTACTTTCTTGTGTGTAAGGTAATGTAAACCAGAAAAATTTCCATAAATTTAAGTTACTAAGATATTCAACGCATTTTAATAATAGAGTTTTGTTCACATTGCCTCTTCTTCCAACAAGAATGAATAATACAAGGACAAAATTTACCAGTTAGAATTTTATTCAATATTTGACCTAATAATGCCCCAGTCATACAATAATTATTACTTATCTGCTGCCCTTTTAAATAGTTATTTAATGATATTCCCAAATTTTGGTCTATATCATCACTAAACTCAATACATTTTTTATTATCTAAATTACTAATATAAATTAATATAATTAAATTATATATTCTTTTTTGTGGTACTGACTTAAAGTATAGATGAAGAAAATCAGTCAACACTGCTTATTATGTTATTAACATACACTGTCCTTTAAGATATTTTAATATTTTATATTTTAATAAGTCATTTTGATATTTTAATAAGTAGTCGAAACGTTCTTCGTTATGATTACATGACTTTATCAGATTATTCATGGCCAGTGTGTGTTTTTTTATCTCATTCTCTGTTGATTTATATTTATTCGACATAATTTGTAACGAGATTTAAAATGATAAAATATCTGAATTAAGACACTCTATTTCACTCTCATAACAATTTTCTACTTTTTTCTAATATGAAATTAATAATTAAAAAAATATTATTTTATTTTATAGAAGGATATAACACCATCCTTTATCAGATATCTGTAAAAAAACATAAGTCATCATTATACTCGTATTGTAAAAGTAGTGCATTATTGTCGTAATAAGTAGTATATTGCGATACTTTATTATTTTGTTTATATAAAGAAATGCTAAGTATTCTAGAAGTTTATGGTTTGTTTCAAAAGATAATTGAGAATAATTCCGTTGTCTATTTCAGCAACTGCTTATTTTTGTTTCGAAATGAAATGCCGAGTAGCAGAGAACTTTCTTCAAAACATTTTGAATTATGCTCTTTCTTATTTTTATAATCTTACAAAGCCACTTATAAGAAAAAATAAGTGACGAAAAGTTTTTCTTTGTTAACTTCCTACATGAAATTGTATTTGTAGTACAGATTTGTAGATATGTTTAACATATAGATAAGCCTATTAAAGTCAACTGCTGAACATAGACCTCCCTTATTGATTACCACATAAGGGGCATAATTGCCAAACTTGCCACGCTTGGAAAGCGGGTTGGCAAAGGCAGCTTTTTAGTTTTAGTCGTTATTAGGAAAACGCTGCTATCTACCTCCCGATTTGATATAAATCTTTTACGAGTGCTTAAAGCTTACATCATCCAACCTTATGGCACAGATTGCATAAATGACTAAATAGAAAAATGGAAATTGCAGATTTGATACCTCTGTCTCACAAATTCGAAACCATGTAAAACCTAGTAAAAATATATTTATACGACCCACCAATAACCCACAATTCCAGAGGTCTATTCTCATTTCTGAAAAAATAAGGGAACAATTAGTCTATCATACGTACTCATACAAGTTATATCTAAAAAACAATTGCGTATAATTACATGTAAAATATATATATCATTTTAAGTAAATTATGAGGTGGCAACACTGATTATTAATAATTATTTTATATTTTTTTTTTAATTTTAATTAAAATAACAGTTTTATAAGAATGTAACAATTGTCTATCACATTATATACATACGAGTTATAGCTAAGAAGAAAGTGCGTATAAATAAACGTACGAGTATATAATATTAAATATGAACTATCGATTTTGATGTGTAATTAATATGACGGGTGGCAACACTGATAATAAATAATTAGATTGTATTATCAAGAAATGAAGTTTTTTTATTGTACTAGTTTTCTACGGCGATTAAAAAAAAATTTTCAAACAAAGAAATTACGAAATTTAATTAAAGACCTTGAAGTAACCTATTTTGACGGCCCATTATTATTGTTCATCCATCATCATCATCATTACACCTCACAAAACCACTGCTGAACATAGGCCTTCCCAAGGAAAGCCACAAACCTCGGTCCTGAGCCACCTGCATCAATTGACTTTCTGCATGTCTTACCAGGTCGTCACTCCATCTAGTGGGGGTACGCCCTACACTACGAGTAGCGGTACGAGGCTGCCACTCGATAACCTTTTTTTTATTCATCGGTTGTTGGTTCTTCGAGCTATATGGCCGGGCCATTGCCACTTCAGCTGACTAATCCGTTGGGCTATGTCGGTCTCTCTGGTTCTACTGCGGATATCCTCATTTATAAGTTTAACACGCAGAGAAATCCCGAACTTAGCCCTTTTCATAGCTCGCTGAGCGACCTTGAGCATCTTCATACGGCCAGCTGACGGCAACGCACCTGTAATTCCCCCGGTGTTGCGACTGTTCGTGGGCTGCGGTAGTCATTTAACATCAGGTGAACCGTGTGCTCGTTGGCCCCCTCTTCTATAAAAAAAAATCTAATGATTATACTGTGTGAAAAGAAACAATGGATCCCCTTTTAATAAATTAACATGGCATAAGGCAATCTTTTGTTCTTTTATTAATTAGTGTAAACAAATTTTATTATAGCTCCTTTGTCATACAGAATATTTAAATATGAAAGGATGTCTCATAATAAGATCAAAGTAATAATTAATGCTTAAATCCTATTATCTAAATAAAACTTAAATTTAAAAACTTAAAACTCTTTTAACATGCGGCATGATTAAATACCTCTATGATGTCTTAAATAAATATTAAATGAATAATTAAGGATTGCATCATCATATCGACTTAATAATTCTTCATAATTATTACTGACCATCGTAAGTCCACTACTTAACAGAGACCTCCTCTAAGGTTTGCTACAAAATCACCTGCATTCGTCGACTTCCCGCATCTTTTACCAAGTTGCCAATTCATCTACTATCAGGTAATCATATACTAACAGGTACGACGTTACCCTTCGGAAACCTTTCGTCCCTATCGGTTGTCGGTCTTTTGAGCTATATTCAACCAATTCCCAATTAAGTTTACTGATCCGTTGAGCTATATCGGTAACTATGGTTCTACTGCGGATAATGAGGATCATTATGGCATCTCCGAGCAGAGAGAGATCTACTCTCTATAGCTCTCAAGCTTTCTTACACGTATAACAGTAAAGGACTATATTTTCAGCATTATAGATCTAAATGTCATCACTAAGATCACACACCTGTTGTGCACTATACTTGTTTTGGTATATATATAACTAGCAAAATGGATTATGACTTCTTCCACGCACACACACAACACAATGCATAATATAGAGTAACTACAACTACAAAGCAAAGCAAAAAAACAATATACACAAATACATTGGGTTTCGGCAACGAAAAATGATGCAGCTTAGTCACGGCCACAGCACCATTATTCTGTCGCTGCCTCTTATTACAGAGCAGCTATCTGACACATTTCTGTTCCATAAAATCTTAATATCAATAAAGTATAAACAATTGCGTATAATTACATGTAAAATATATATAACTTTAAGTAAATTATGAGGTGGCAACACTGATTATTAATAATTATTTTATATTTTTTTTTAATTTTAATTAAAATAACAGTTTTATAAGAATGTAACAATTGTCTATCACATTACGATACGAGTTATAGCTAAGAAGAAAGTGCGTATAAATAAACGTACGAGTATATAATATTAAATATGAACTATCGATTTCGATGTGTAATTAATATGACGGGTGGCAACACTGATAATAAATAATTAGATTGTATTATCAAGAAATGAAGTTTTTTTATTGTACTAGTTTTCTACGGCGATTAAAAAAATTTTTTTTCAAACAAAGAAATTACGAAATTTAATTAAAGACCTTAAAGTAACCTATTTTGACGGCCCATTATTATTGTTCATACATCATCATCATCATTACACCTCACAAAACCACTGCTGAACATAGGCCTTCCCAAGGAAAGCCACAAACCTCGGTCCTGAGCCACCTGCATCAATCGACTTTCTGCATGTCTTACCAGGTCGTCACTCCATCTAGTGGGGGGTCGTCCTACACTACGAGTAGCAGTACGAGGCTGCCACTCAATAACCTTTTTTTTATTCATCGGTTGTTGGTTCTTCGAGCTATATGGCCGGCCCATTGCCACTTCAGCTGACTAATCCGTTGGGCTATGTCGGTCTCTCTGGTTCTACTGCGGATATCCTCATTTATAAGTTTAACACGCAGAGAAATCCCGAACTTAGCCCTTTTCATAGCTCGCTGAGCGACCTTAAGCATCTTCATACGGCCAGCTGACGGCAACGCACCTGTAATTCCCCCGGTGTTGCGACTGTTCGTGGGCTGCGGTAGTCATTTAACATCAGGTGAACCGTGTGCTCGTTGGCCCCCTCTTCTATAAAAAAAAATCTAATGATTATACTGTGTGAAAAGAAACAATGGATCCCCTTTTAATAAATTAACATGGCATAAGGCAATCTTTTGTTCTTTTATTAATTAGTGTAAACAAATTTTATTATAGCTCCTTTGTCATACAGAATATTTAAATATGAAAGGATGTCTCATAATAAGATCAAAGTAATAATTAATGCTTAAATCCTATTATCTAAATAAAACTTAAATTTAAAAACTTAAAACTCTTTTAACATGCGGCATGATTAAATACCTCTATGATGTCTTAAATAAATATTAAATGAATAATTAAGGATTGCATCATCATATCGACTTAATAATTCTTCATAATTATTACTGACCATCGTAAGTCCACTACTTAACAGAGACCTCCTCTAAGGTTTGCTACAAAATCACCTGCATTCGTCGACTTCCCGCATCTTTTACCAAGTTGCCAATTCATCTACTATCAGGTAATCATATACTAACAGGTACGACGTTACTCTTCGGAAACCTTTCGTCCCTATCGGTTGTCGGTCTTTTGAGCTATATTCAACCAATTCCCAATTAAGTTTACTGATCCGTTGAGCTATATCGGTAACTATGGTTCTACTGCGGATAATGAGGATCATTATGGCATCTCCGAGCAGAGAGAGATCTACTCTCTATAGCTCTCAAGCTTTCTTACACGTTTAACAGTAAAGGACTATATTTTCAGCATTATAGATCTAAATGTCATCACTAAGATCACACACCGGTTGTGCACTATACTTGTTTTGGTATATATATAACTAGCAAAATGGATTATGACTTCTTCCACGCACACACACAACACAATGCATAATATAGAGTAACTACAACTACAAAGCAAAGCAAAAAAACAATATACACAAATACATTGGGTTTCGGCAACGAAAAATGATGCAGCTTAGTCACGGCCACAGCACCATTATTCTGTCGCTGCCTCTTATTACAGAGCAGCTATCTGACACATTTCTGTTCCAAAAAATCTTAATATCAATAAAGTATAAATAAAAATCTGATAACAATATAGCGGGTGTTAGTAAAACGCCCCTGAAAACGAAGACAGACGATAGTACTAAGTATACCTTTGATGATGGAACGAAAAGAAAATCTATCCCGATGGAAAAAATCATTTTTTACAACGTTTAATTGGCTTAATTCACGCTTCATCATGTTAGTATAGTTAAATGAAACGATAATTTCATAAAAAAAAACATGAAAATACCTGTACATAAACCAGCAGTGACGATAGAGATATTGAAATTAATAGTAATAAGTTACTTTCATAGACTTAAATTACTTTTCATGTTTGAGGCAGAAACTAAAACACACAAATAAATTTCATCAAAACCGATCCAGCCTTTTTCGAATTTTAGCAAAACTAACGGACAACAATAGATTTTATATATAGAAATAATATAACGATAGCATAGCTCGTTCTAAAAATAGAGATAATCTGTACTAACGTACGCAAGGGTAGACATAAGTATAATTAAAATAGATACCGTGAAACCTTACAACTTTGCCCTTGGGGGACAACTTTGCCCAAACACGAAAATTAACTAAAACTACCGATAGCAATTTAATTTTAAGTCGGGCAACTTTGTATGGTACCTAGAGAAAACTAGAACATATGTTTGGCAACACTGACTACTACAACCGCAGCTAACTACATTCAGTCATCTGTCAGCAACCTTTAGAGTGACAGTGTCGAAGGTGGTGCAAAAACATTGTTGCAGTTTTGCATCCCGCATTGCCACGAAACGCTGCGCAGGTAAGATTCATTATTATTTACGTTTAGGGCATTAATTGTTGCTGCTTTTAATCATGGTCTCTTTCTTACAACTGTCTTAACGAGAAAATTGTGTGGGCAATGTTGTAAGCAATTTTATAGACTGAGGTCGACAACATTGCCCAGCTCAAAAATGGGGTAATAGGGTCGACACTATTGAAAAAAAAATAAGGAAACATGTACCTAGGCATAATAAATAAAAACCATATATAATAAATTGAAAATATATAGGTATACTTAATAAAATAAATAAATGTATATAGTACATAAAAAAAAATATATACACTATAATACTACCTATATAATATAACTACCGTTCACTGAGAACTAAACTACTGTTCTGATAACTATATAGGTAACTAGATGCTGTTTTATATATATATTAAATATAATAAATAGGTATATATATTTGTCGGGATTTTTGTCAGAAACCGCTAGATTCCCAAAAGAGAGAGCTTAAACATTCTCAGTTTCAGGCTAAAGTTTTTTAATAAGATTTATGCGTCATTTCGTTTGCAAAAAAAATTTTAAGTCTAAAAGAGAATTACGATTTTAGACATTAAAGATCGCAGACAAAAATGACCGACAAAATGGATTGGTACGCATAATAGGTGAACCACGTACATCAGTGGTAACAAAATCGGTATAAGCTGGCCTCGTATTATATTAAATAAGTATTGTCGGCGTCTACTTTTCCTTACCTCAACTATCGGAGTTAATTTCTGAGATAATTTTCTAAAAGTACTTACCTAGTACTATTCTATTTATTTGCAGGATGGTGAAACCTAAAAAGCAAAACCGAAGACGCCTCGGTGCCAGGTATTACAAAAATTATACTGATGAGATGTTAGATCTCGCAGACTTGGTATACCGAGACGGCCCCTTCTGAAGAAAGTTCAAGAGCTGCACCAAAAAAAAATAGGAGCTCCAACGCGACTTACTGAGGAAGAAGAGAAGAATATAATAAAAGTGGCAGTTGCAACTGGCGATTTTGGTTGTCCATTATCAAAACTTGACTTGCGAATAATCATATATGAATATTTTAAAAAAATGGGCGTGAGGCAATTTTTCATGGAAATCAACCAGGAGAACAATGGATTTCGAGTTTTTTTAGAGCGAAATGCTTCAGAACTAACAGTAAGATCTTGCCAAAACATAAAAAAACACAAGCTGAAAAAAGTGTTGAAGAATTTTTAGATTATTTCAAAAATTTAGAAGAAAGTATGACAGACGTTCCCCCGTCAAACATATTAAACTTAGATGAAAGAAATTTAAGTAATGATCCTGGATCATTGAAATGCATTTTTCATAGAGAGGTGAAGTACCCTGAAAGGGTATTAAATTCAACGAAAGGAGCCATTTCATTGATGTTTTCGGCAAGCGTAGACGGAACGAACCTACCACCATATGTTGTGTATAAATCAGAAAATCTTTATTCAGAATGGATAAGAGGCGGTCCACGAGGCCCAAGATATAACCGCACTAAATCTGGGTTGTTCGATTTGTCCACTTTTGAGGACTACTTCAAAACAATAGTTTTAAAATGGGCGGAAGGTTTGCCGGGAAAAAGGTGGTCATATGTGATAACCTGTCAGGATGCACACAACAAATTATAGACTTAAATGAGAAGAGAGAAGAATTAAATGCAAACAACTTAAATATAAAAAAGTACAAAAATACTAAATACAACGAAAAGTTACAAGACTCAAAACAAAATATTTTAACCGAAATAAATACTTCTACTAATGAAACTAAAGTTAATTTGGAGACTGACAAAAATACTGGCAAAGAAAACAAAACTTTTAGACATACTCATTTAAATAACGAAATAAGCAAATGTGCAGATAGGAAAGTAAACAGCAATCGAAAGTCCGGAAAAAAAACTAATAAACCAAAGAAAAAAACAAAAATCAACAAATCAACCATTGAACGAATATTAAAACCAGCCTGGAAAACATATAAGAGAAATATAAGTGAAACAAGTAATAGTGATATCAACATTAGTATTCACATTAAATCAGATATCTGTGACATAGAATCTGATAAGCCCGACAAAGACATTCAAAGTTTAAATACAAAAAAGCCTAAAACACAGTCAATGAAAGATAATAAAACAAAAATAGCAGCGGAAACAGAAAAACCTTCATCGAGCTACGACGACCATTTAAGTGAAGCTTGTTCTAAGGTCAATTATGCTGTTGGGGATATTATACTAATCAGATACTTTTAAAATAAAAATTGATTATTTTGTCGATGAAATCATAGCAAAAGTAGGAAATGGTAAAGTAAATGTACTCATTTTTTCAGACGAACAGGTAGAAAAGACAATACTAAGTTTATAAAAACCAAAAAACAAGAAGTAGAAATAATTGAGTGTAAGAATATTGTCAAAACCGTAAATTTACTGACAATTAATACCAATGAAACAGAGTTTGTTCTACATGATGATGATGACTACTTATATTTTGATTATTAGATCTCACTTAATTTATCACAATATAATGTAGGTAGGTAAAAGTAAAAGGTTAAACCTTATTTTTAAATATTTTATCACGTACACCTAAAATTTATTTACAATAGGTACAACAATGTTGATTTCGAATAAGATTTATTTTTAATTATATGCAAATGTGTATTTAGAGGATGCTCGATTTAGCATTATAATGTCAACATTGTAGATTTATAGACTGTTCTGGAAAACTCTTATGATTTCAAGAAGACTGAGTATTATATAATAATTGTAACTGAGTATTATATAAAAAAGTATAAAATAATTTACTTAAAAATTAAAACGCAAATATGAAACGTAGTAGTAGTAGTAGTTTTTTTTTTTTTTAAATTTGTTAATTTCAGAAGGTAATTCTTGAACTAAGCACTATAAGGATAATGTAGTAGGCTGTTATATGTTAATTTTGGTATATTTTGTTCTAGAAGAGATATCTTGTTATTTTTTTTTTTTTGGATGAGGAGCGATAATCTGCCTTGGGTGCGTGTGATAAAAAAATTTCTGCGCTGCTTACTTTTTTTTAAACTAATACTCACGCAGGTAACTAACAGGCACGCTTACGTTAGCAGAGACCTTTTTTATTTTTTATTAATATTTAATAGGTACGTTACCTACCAACTACCTATAAACATTGATTTTCTTGATTTTTGTTGTTGTTTAATTCGTTGTTGTTTTTAATTTTAAAAATAAAAAATACAATGCCTCAAAATCAATTTATTATTTTCCTTTCATCTGAGGCACAGCCCTAGCACCTCAAATCTCTTAGTATGAAAGTGTGACTAAATGTGGTGATAACATTGCCCACCGCCATTAAAACTTAAAATGGACTTCAATTTATTTGAAAATGTATTGGTATTCAATATCGTCGATTTGCTAACAATATATCTTAAAATCAAAGTCATAGAGCTTATACTTGCTGAGAAATTTAAGTTGAGCAAAGATGTAAGAAAGTGGAGATAACTTTGCCCGCGTCTGTTTTTTTTTCTCATCATCTGTTGGGAATTAATTCACCTGGTTTTGACAGTTTATTTGTTGTATATAGTGTCGTTTAAAACTTTAGCAACCATCAAAATAAAGTAGATATTTTTTGAAAAAAGTAATAAAAACCGAAATATGTGGGCAAAGATGTAAGGTTTCACCGTACATGACATTATTTTGTTTATTTTTAAATTTCGTATTAATATTTTTAAGATACTTACAAAATGAATTGGGCTGCCGAGAGGGCGGAATTTTTAGATCTAGGGGTTCCAGGCAGCCAATAATACCACGCCACTGATTACATGGCTTAAAATTTGACTTTATTGGCTTCCATGTAGCATGTATGTTGTTGTTACTGCTAACAACAACATTCTAAATACGACAGCGTCCCAAATTGACCTTCATGAAACGAGATACTCGTTTGATCATTGGAAGTTATTTAACCATTTCTTTGTTATATACCTACTTACTTCGTATTTTTCCCAATCTGTTTTTATAGCATAAGGGTAAAAACAAGCACACATTCCATCTGATGGTAAGTGGTTACTGTAGCCCATAGACATCTACATCTATCCTCGATTACGAATCAAAATGCAGATACGTTGTTACCCGTCAGTACTATGATGGAATGCCTACTTTCCAGTAACAAAGATCTCCGGTTCACCATACCAAACACAATAGCGTTAAGCTGCTATATTACGCTGCTGGTATTCTGTAGAGCGTTCCTTCCCTGGTCGAGCCGACCCATTCGTGCTTCAACTATAATGCTAATATATCTACAGCATGACTCTGTCACGTAATTTTCACTTAATTCTACCAATAATATATTTAACTTAATTATTATTACATTTCATTTTCATTTAATTACATATTATGGATGAGCGATGGCAGCTCAATGAATAATCGTTCACCTTATAATTAAAAATAAGAAACGATAATTGCATAAAAAAATCATGAAAATAATGAAACATAAAACCAGCAATGAAAATAAACCTGAAATCAGCTAATTATGGGGTCAAAAAACGCGCGGGCGCTGAACTCTTTTTATCTAGCTCGGTGCGAAACAAACTGTATTCACGCTCATTCTATCCTTCCCTTTCACTCACGCGCTGCTGCCTTTCGACCAACTCGTGTCGCCTCGCAATTTACACCTATTCAGCATTGCCAACATGTGGGGAATTCCCCAAATTACGGGGAATTTAAAATTGGTTGGGGATTGTTATTTTGCGGTGATTTTGAAAATCGATTGCCTGGGTCAAGTCAGACACCCTTTTTCAAGAAATCTAAATACTTATCTTGACATTTTTGTTAGGTTACTTATGAATATCGAATGACTCTTTCTTAACTATCATCTTGCACTACATTTAATTTTTGGATTGCTTTGGCAACTTTTGTCTATCATTTAATACTTTTCAGTTCCTTACTTTTTTGTGGTCCTTTTTAATGGCAACAAGGGAACGAATTAAAATATTTAGTTATTGAGTATGCTCAATTGTCAACAAAAGATTCAGTTACATTACAATAGTTTATTTATTAGTCTATAGTAGAATGCTAAGATCACAAGAGAGATTATTATTATTTACAGTTTTCTTTTAAATAAATTCTTTAAGAAAAGGAAGTTTACAAAAATATTACTGCTCGGTATTTATAAATTTTACTGATAGATTATGTGGGAGTCAATAACGTCGTAATGTTAATTTTGTGCCGGATACGCATTAAATATATAATTCGATAAAAATAATATATAATAAAATAATTTTCGACATTTTTAGAAGAATTTCCCGGCAACGCTCGGAAGCCAGGATCTATTCCGCCAGTCAGCAGAGTACACCACGTGCAGGTGAGGTTTACATAAAAGGTATATTACTAGATTTTGATTAAATAATTTATGGATTACTTTTCAACCTAAACAAGAGCGAAATGTAAGAAACATGTTCAATAACATTTTATTGCAAACCTTCTTTATTCTTTATGCCATATTATGCGGTCTGTTTAATGCTATCTCATTTTCACGCTTTTATTCTTATTTCATACATCGTTAACTCTTATGCGTCATGAATACTGTAATTATTTATTAAAAAACACATATACGAGTATTAACATCGCGCGAGTATTATAAAATTTAATGATGTACTTACTTTACGAACAGTGCCACTAGGTATCTTAAAAAGGTCGTTATTGTATATATTAAAATACCTCTAAATCGTAAATGATTATACAGTTATTTATATATGTACATTTTTTATAAGAATAAAGTTATTTAATTATTTTTTTTGTTTTTTAATTTGCCAACGTGATTATATTAATTGTATAGTTGTAGCACGAAGGGGTCGGCTCGACCGGAGAAGGACCACGCTCTCACAGAATACCAGCCTAAAATAGCGGCTAATGATGCTGCTGTGTTTCATATTGTGAGTGTTCGTGTGCGTGTGCGTGTGCGTGTGCGCGTGCATGTGCGTGTGCGTGTGCTTGTGCGTGTGCGTGTGCGTTTGCGTGTGCGTGTGCGTGTGCGTGCGCGTGTGCGTGTGCGTGTGCGTGTGCGTGTGCGTGTGCGTGTGCGTGTGCGTGTGCGTGTGCGTGTGCGTGTGCGTGTGCGTGTGCGTGTGCGTGAGCGTGTGCGTGTGCGTGTGCGTGTGCGTGTGCGTGAGCGTGTGCGTGTGCGTGTGCGTGTGCGTGTGCGTGTGCGTGTGCGTGTACCTGTGCGTGTGCCTGTGCGTGTGCGTGTGGGTGTGCGTGTGAGTGTGCGTGTGCGTGTGCGTGTGCGTGTGCGTGTGCGTGTGCGTGTGTGTGCGTGTGCGTGTGCGTGTGCGTGTGCGTGTGCGTGTGCGTGTGCGGGTGCGTGTGCGTGTGCGTGTGCGTGTGCGTGTGCGTGTGCGTGTGCGTGTGCGTGTGCGTGTGCATGTGCGTGTGCGTGTGCGTGCGCGTGCGCGTGCCGCGCGTGCGCGTGCGCGTTTGCACAATTTAATTAATTTTGCCAGTAGTAGTATTTAATCAATTTTGCAAAATAATTTTGCCGTGGGTGTCGTAAGAGTTAACGGAGAAAAACTAAAATAAGAGATATACATCTTTCTGATGATCTATAGAACAACAAACACAAACAAACAATCTATAGAGGAGACTGTGCATGTGCGTGTGCGTGTGCGTGTGCGTGTGTATCATCAGCTTCTACAATCGCCTGTAACCGTCGTCGTTGTCGACCAAAGTTTTCGAACGACCACGGGGTTTATTTTTCAGGTTGAAATTCTCGGAACAGAAGCGGCAATCCATTAACAGGTGATGCGTTCGTTTGTAGTATTCGCTCCGTAAACGTCATTGATGTAGGGTGCCGCTTGCGCCATGTCTTCTCTCGCCGGTGTTGAGGGTACAAATACCATAGCCATAAGAGATAGCTGAACTAACAGATATAAAATTTTCTATTAAATTAGCAAATGTTTTATATCATGGTAGTGGATTGTTATTGAAATAACTGACTTTTCATGTATGTGCAATATTTGTGTTTCACTTCAGGTATGAAAATGCTGTAATTTTATAAGTTAAGATGAAGTATTATTTTCAAGGTATTGACTTTTTATTTCGAATCGAATTTGTAATTGAATTAACAGCAACTCAAAAAACTTTCCACTTTTTTGACTCTCGTCATCTATGTATATACAACACGTAACATAATTAACGCACTTTGAGAAAGTAGTTTGTTCAGAATCGTTTACTGAATCGATTCCTATCATTTTTAATATAGGTAATTTTTTTAACCCAAAAATAATTAAAACTTCGTAAATTACAGTCACACTAAATCTGTACAGTCAAAATAAACTGAAATGTACCGTAGCTTAAGGCAATAAGATTTTTAAGAGCGCAGTTTTATTTGTATTATTACTAATTCTGTCATTCAATAAAAATAAAGAAAAATGAACTTTATTTCAAGCACGTTAAATCTTTGCGTTCGTGGATTTGTACTGTGACCACAACATAAATAATCAGTGCATAAAAATGTTTAGCTAGAAATTCAGTGTATGTATTATGATTATAACATAATATACTAATTGGGGTGTCTGAGAGTGTGCGCTTATTACATTACATATTGTATATCAATAAGTCAAAACAAAATTAGAACTAATCTTATTTCAATCAATTTTAGAGCTGTATTAAATATAATATTTTCTGACATACTAAACTAAATATATGTGGGAGGACATGCTGGATTCACGCTCTAATGAAATGGTCTTGACCTACTGAGAGTAATTTTTTTTGTATATAATAATTTTAGACCATTTGGAATAAAATAAGTTCAGGTGAATTTGCTTACCTCTTTAGCTGTGTATGTCTCTATTCTTCTTTCCTCGATGGTTGGGTTTGGCACCTGCCACAGATTTGATAATATCTTCTCTGCTGGTATAGATACTGCTGGAAGCTACTGCATTCCTAGTATGTTGTTTTTGATTGAGACAGGTTCCAATGGTGTAAACTGTATGTTTGTTTTAGATTTATGAAGATCTTTTGACATTTTTAAATCTGTACGCTCTGACAGCGCGCGACATGTTATACTCCCCGTTCGCTCGGGACCTTAATGGTGGGAAAATTTGTAAGTTAGAAAATTTTTTGCTATATTGCAAATTTTGCTATATTTTCACTTTGAGACAATATTTATGGATAAAACTTACAGGATTTCTTGTTGAATGTATAAACTATCGAATAAAATTATTTTTGGTTGCTAGAAATTGTAATAAAATACATAAATTACCCTGTATAGCATAGTAGTAGTACATACTTCAATTTTAGTGACAAAATTACTACTAATTTGAATTCTACACTTTTGTTTTGGAGAAATTTATATGAAAATGTTTGGAAATATGTATATTTTTATGTTTTATGTGTTTCTATTCGTTACTCTCACCAAAATATTAAAATATTAAAAAAATTAAAAAAAAAAAGAATATTATTTTATCTGTATGACATTTCGAACAATATTTCAAAAATAGTTTTGTGTGAATTTGAAATAAATACAACGTCAAGTTATTTAAAATATGTAAGAAAACTATTTTTACTTACATTTTACACTAAAAATAAATGAGAATTTGAAAAATAACACATTTATGACCCAACCGCCAAAATGGGCCTTCCGGATTTTGAAGTACTTTTGGCAATTTACTTTTCACTTTTTCTACCACAAATTATATATCTACGTGTTTACTATATTACAAGGAATATAAAAAAGTATAATACTTTCGTTTTTAGTCCAGACACAAATATAAAATTCTATAAAAAAAGACGGAGCACATTCATCAAAGCGACACGTGGAACGCCGAAAGTTCAGAGTGATTTCTTTTTTTTTTTCTAAGAAACATTGCCAGGTTATGGTTTAAAATAAAAGAGCATATCTTTGTCTTTGATACTATTATCTATTGCATAGTGTCTTTGGTTTTGTTTAAAACGAAAAAATAGTTTTTTCATAGGTACACAATTTTACATAATTCTGATCTAATTAGTGCTCTTCTGGAGCGGACGTAAGGTAGGTATTGTACGATTTAAAGTGCGCATCTCTCGAAGCAACAGGACGAATTCTATACCAAATATGTATATAAGTCACTTGGGTTTCCTTAAGAGCTTTCTTAGAGCAGTAACTCCTAAAGGAGCCTCTAAATTTTATAAGCCACATAACAATCTGAAGCATTTCATTTACAGCATCATTATTTTCTTTATCAGTCTTAATAAGACTTATACATCATCATCATCATCATCATCATCATCATCATTACAGCACCTTACAAGTCCACTGCTGAACATAGGCCTCCCCCAAGGTATGCCACAAAGCACGGTCCCGATCCACCTGCATCCATCGACTTCCTGCATGTCTTACCAGGTCGTCACTCCATCTAGTGGGGGGCCGCCCTACACTTCACCTACCGTAACGAGGCTGCCACTCGAGAACCTTTTTTCCCCAACGGTTGTCGGTTGTTCGAGCTATATGGCCGGCCCATTGCCACTTCAGCTTTCTAATCATCATCAGGCTCATTTCACACATAACCGTCTATCTCTGGTTTGTCTCTTGTTGAAAGAAATAAAGTTTATCACTATTTGTAGTAAAAAGAATATTCATGTGAAACAGAATCCAATGCCTGATTCACCACCTCGTGGCACCGCAAGGCAGATATATAATGTACAGAGTCTCGTCCTCTCTCATACATAGATTTTTATAGTAAATATGAACGTATGAATATTCAAATAAAATGAGATTCAATGCCTTCTGTACGGCACCGCACGGCACATAATATGTAATGTATAAACTCTCGTTTTGCATCATACATAGATTTTATGTTGCGATTTTATTACACTAAGAAATTATATTATTTTTTATTTGTTTTTAAAATCATATTAATTAGAAAAAATATGTACAGACGTTCGTTCTGTTTTATAGGTAGATTTCATGATTTGCATCGTAATTAATCTACCCTACAAGTTATTTAAATGTAGAAATTACGTACATACTCGTAGTAAATCGTCCAAAACTTTGCTGAGTGTTTCAATAAATTTTCTCCTTTTTCTAATAATAAAATCCAGAACTTTCACTTTAAAACCAAGTTTAAACTTTTTTAATTTGAAGATGCGACTAGGTAGCTGATTCGACACGAAAAATTTACAATGACATGAGGTGTACAGTGTTGCCAGTGGGAGCTCATATATTCATCATCCCAGATTCACATCATATGGGTTGTGATACCAGTAGAAATAATATTTTTCCCCGGAAGGTTAAAACTCGTGTTATTCGATCTGTCAACTCATGACTACATAGTATACAAACACAAAGGAGGCGTAAACGAATATAATTGTAATAATAGTATACATATAAGGATTGTTAAAAACGGTCAATTACTATTAATACATACTTATTTTTGAATTATACAACGAGTTCAGCTCAGAAATTTTGTATAGGTTTTACTTATAACCAGTTCTAAGCTTGGGTAAATTTAATTTTATATATTTTGTATTGAAAAAGAGACGTGAATTTCTTGAAAACGTATATCATCATCATCTTCTTAATCATCATTACAACCCACCACACATCCACTATTATAATTTCCAGTATTACCGTAGAATTTTAGAACAATTTTATTCATATATGGTAAAAATTGTGAGTTTCTATTCCCGTTGCCTTAGGATTTCGTATATAAATACATCAAAATGACTTATAAATGGTCCATTGCTGAACATTGGCCTTCTCCAAGAAATGCTATGAACCAATGTCATGTGTCACTTGCATCCGTATTCCGGCATCTTTTATCAACCTAACGTTAATAAAATAAATGCAATTTTTTTTAAAGTAACAGTCTTAACTCCACAACCCTGGAAGCGATCAAACTGTCAGAAGAAAAATTCACGAAATCAACTTTCATGCTCATAGATCACTTTGGATTCTAGAAATTCTTTGCAGTTTCTTTTCAATAAATGTGCAACTAAAATATCTCTAGATTGTGTTGATGTGTATTATTATGTTACATTACTTTCTTCTTAAAATGTATTATCTTATCTCATTTCTCTTAAATACCCAATCTTCAAAAGCTTACAGTTCAAAACACTTGTATTGGAAATTGATGAAAGAAGGACCGAACGGCAGCGGTACTTACGGGCAGTTAAGCAATCGTATTGGTACGTTATTGATGTTCATTTTACGTTAGTATCGTAAGTTTTTATGACATTAATGTTTCTATTCTCAATTTATTTCTTCTAGTTTTACAAAATATAAACCAAACAATATATAAAAAAACTAATAAATACTATAAAGATAAGACCATAAATAAAAACTAAACCAAGAAAACATTATTTGTACTTATTTTTATAGCAAAGGTATCAATGGTAAGTGCATGCCCATAAAAGAGCTGCATGCCCTTAAAAGAGATTTTGAATGTTTAAATATATATTTTTCAATATGATTAGGCGCCTTCATGTGATAAAGATCTTATACTTTAACAGAATATTATCAAATTTTTAAGTATCAAAAAAAAAATAAGAATCCTATGGAAAAATAAAAAGCAGACAGTACGATTAACTCGTTGTTCCGATGAGCAAGAAAATACCTGCCTTTGAAAGTCAACAAATATTTTTTTAAACAACTGAAATAATTTGTCTCGTTACTTAAAATTGCTTTATTTCTATAATGTTGGCTTAATACTAAAAGACTTTTCAGAATAGCCAGGTTACAAAGATAATTTTATTATTCAGACTTATTTATTCCATTGTAAACCATTTCATTGAACAATATAAATTCTTGAAACAAAAACTTTTTTATTCAATGTAGATTATAACAATACTTATTGAAAGTCACTTTTTTAATTTACCACTGGTTTGCAAAAAAAACCTCTGCCCTGGGAAGAACCAGTAAGAAACCCAGCGGGACTATTTTTTTCCCAATAATAGCTTACAATTATGTTTACAATAAACAACACAAGACAAATTAGAAATAGCTTGGTAGCGATCACCCTTCCCAGCGGTTATTATCATCCATAAATTCCTTAATATTATAATAACCCTTTTTATACAAACTTAGTTTAATAACATTTTTGAACTTGGTGTATGACAAATTTTGTATATTTTCTGGGGTTTTGTTGTAAAAGCGTATACATCGCCCCAAGAATGAATTACTGACTCGGTGGAGTCGAGTAACTGGTACTACTAGCTTATGTCTGCTCCTAGTATTTATAGAATGAATATCACTTATTTTCGCAAAACTACTTTTTTTTTGTATACATTTCAAAATGTATTGAGAGCTTTTAATATATTGATTTCCTTACATTTTTGTCTCAGTGACTCTTTTGGTTTTAAATTATATATTGCTCTAATGGCCCTCTCCTGCAAAATAAATATAATTTCAGTGTCAGTCGCGTGTCCCCATAGCAAAACACCATACGACATAATGCTATGGAAATAACTAAAGTAAACTATTCTAGCTGCTTCAACACTGGTAAGACTTCTAATCTTTTTTACAGCATATGCTGCAGAACTAAGTCTGCTAGCTAGTTTTGATATATGGGGGAGCCATTGAAGCTTTCATGAAAAATGGTGGTATCAACAAGACTCAGTTCCTCCCCATTTAAAATTACATTAGTATTGACATGTTTAACATTAGGAGTGACGAATTTCATACATCTAAATGTGTAAATGGAACTAAAACTAATTTTAGTTCCATTCAAATGCAAATTATTAACATTAAACCAATTGACTAACTTAGCTATAGCATTATTTACTTCGTCGTAATTTAATAACTGTCGTTTTAATTTGAAAATTAATGAAGTATCATCAGCAAATAATACTATATCATGGTTATCCCCTATTATGTAAGGTAAGTCATTAATATATACAAGAAACAGAAAGGGGCCGAGACTTGTGCCCTGAGGCACGCCCATTTGTACAATCGACCCGGAAGATATACTATTGATAACAACTTTTTGCGTTCTGTCACTTAAATATGAAATAATTAATTTAAGAGCATCGCTTCTTACACCGTAGTGTTGAAGTTTCCTGATTAATGTTTCATTGAGAACACAATCGAAGGCTTTGAATAGGTCACAGAACACACCCAATGCATCCTGTGAATTCTCCCATGCATTAAATATATATGTAATCAGCTCAACACTAGCATCAGTTGTCGAGCGACCCCTTGTGAAACATTCTTAAAAACATTATTGTGACAAATTAGCAAACAATACTAATTATTAGTAGCTACTGCAGCACCTGATAATGTGGAAGCAGCTTAAAATAAAGTAGTTGAGGTTGGTAAATAAGTTGTATTATCACCTCAAAGGACTAAGATAGAATATGTCAGTACCATGTCACAAATTATAATAATTATACTGTCACCATACTACACAAAATTTTGTCACTAAGACAGGCTCTATAAAACGCGGAGTGCTATAATAATTAATAATTGCCGATATAAGGCGCCGAGACTTTGGCATTTTAAAACGACGTGTCATTGTGAAATGTTCTTTACTACCTTGTGTTTATTATTTATATTCGTATTTTATAACAATAACCATAATAATAATAATAAAATAGTATTCTATTTTATTCTTAGAACAGAAAAACATTTATTTAACAAACAAAATAAAAGCAAAACAATAAGTGCGCCTTCGGATGTACCGGCACTATCTTAGTGAACAAACTATAAGTAATTTTGTAACTGAATTGTCATTGGACTTGTTCCACGTATTACGAAATACGAAGCAAACCGTTTGATTCTAAAACGTATAATATTGATACCAAAGGGCTCCGAGGAGGTGTAGGTGAAGAGTGAGGAATTACGGTATTGCAAACCTTAATAATGCCTTAATTCCTCACTTCCCTTTCTATTTTATCGCACACATTTAAATTCAGGGTTCATATTATACCAAAAGGCTGGCTACTCTGTGCCTGTACTTAAAACTCCCAAGATTGGTATCAACCAAATCAAGGTCATCAATAAGTACTTATCTTAGTATACCTCTTTATCGAGTCTAGTTTGTAGCACCAGCCCATATGTAACAGCAGTACGAGGGCGGCACTGAAAATTTCAGGAATCAAAGAAGTAACACAACATTACTAATTAAAAATGTATTTATTGCTTTTCGAAGTATTCTCCGCGAAATTTGACATATTTTTCCATACGATGGAACCAATCATTGAAGCAACCATTCCATTCGGAAGTTGAGGTCACCAAAATGGCCTTTTTGTAGGCGTTCACAGCTTCTTCAGGTGATGAAAATCTCTGTCCACGCAATTTATTCTTTATTTTAGGGAAATTATATAAATCATTAGAGCTTAGGTCGGGGCTGTACGGCGGATGGTCTAATAATTCTATGTTTTCTTGCTCTTAAAACTCTTTTGTTCTGTGTGGTGTGAGAACTCGCGTTGTCGAGATGGAGGATGATGCGGCGGTTGCAGTTCTCTTTACGGAGTTCAGAAACGACCTGTGGCAAACAAATGCTAGCATACCATTCTGCATTAACCGTTCTTTGTCCCTCAAGAGGAATAGTCGTAACATGGCCGGTTTTGGAGACAAACGTGGCCACCATATTTTTTGCAACACTACGTGAACGAACAATTTTTGTTTGCCTTAAACTCATTTTCGAACACCCAAACTCTTGACTGGTTTTTTGTTTCGGGTTCGTACGCATATATCCAGGATTCGTCATATGATACGATATTGTATACAGCATTTGAGGATCCTGCGTGGAATCTTTCGAGAGTTCTGACGCACGTAGTAACGCGAGCCGCTTTTTGCTCTTCACAGAGCGAATGCGGTATCCATCGAGAAAACAACTTTTTTACACCTAATTGTTCATGCAAGATTATTTGTATTTAACTCATGCCAATATCTAAAGTTACCTGAAGTTCACGGTATGTCACATGTCGATCTTCCTCAATCAGCTTACGCACAGCATCAACGTTTTCTTGGGTGACTGCAGTTTTTGGACGACCTTAACGGGGATCATCACTGAGCTTGACACGTCCACGTTGAAATTCAGCAAACCAGCGATTAATTGTGGTTTTGGATGGGGCTTCATCACCAAATGCAGAAATCATCCGGTCAACACACTGTTTTTGTGTTAAACCACGTCGAAAGCCATAATAAATCATCGCTCTTGAATTTTCTCGAGTCAATTCCATTTACTCAACGACTCTTTTTTTAAATAAATAAATGGTATTCGATTTTTAAAACCAAGGAGTTTTCAATCAAAAAGATTTTAATATAACAGGAACAGTGGAAATATCCCATTCCCGATACTTTTAGTGCAGCCTGTGTACTTCACGTACTTGCTTTACAAATGGTAAAACGCTGTCCCAACGTGAAGTATCGCCGCACTCTTGCAAGGACATCTTCCTTGCAGCTCTTTCAACTGGATATGCTTAATACTCTCTTATATGACAGTTTGCTCCGATAAGTTGCCTCTGAAAGGTGTCAACTATAAAATGGTCTACATTCCCCTATTAAAGTCTCGTGTCAATAATTTGAATGCTTATGAGAGTTTATTTAACTGAAATAAAATGAAGTACAATTGTTTAATTTTCAAAGTAAAGAACTAATTTAGACGTCAAACCGTCGCATGAGCGAGAAGGTAAGGCACCGTAGTGCTTTATTGAAAAATTAAATATTTAAATACTAAAGCCAAACTCTCCTGTCTTCAGCTATTGTAGTTTTTCTCATAGATACAAATTATTAACCGACTTTAGAAAAAGTTTTCTAATTCGATAAATTTTTCTATGTATGTAAAGCAATATATTCGCCGATTAAAAATGAATATTAAAGATTTTTCTTAATAAAATATACATACCTCAAAGATGGTCCCATTTATATTTCAAAAAATTTCACCTAAAGGGGCTATGAAATGGTATCAATATTTATTGTTAACAATAAGACGACATTATATTTGTTACTTTGTGCTTGCGATATTGCTTAATTCAATTTATTCGAGTGTGTTTAAATTCACTCAAAAGGATCTAATTATAAAATAGTGTCGTTTATTGTTTTATTTTTATTTTTGAGAGCCCTCTCAAAGGGGTTTTAATTCTTCGAAACACTAGGCCTGTCTTAGCGACAACTTAGAACCAATTAATAGTTGTGAACTTTTTATTACTTTGAAGTTTTGCACTCGTTTTAATTTATTTTGAACATAAATTTATTAATATAAGTAGATAAAGAATTACGATTTAAAGTTTTAAAGTTATTTTGATAGCATGAAATTATTATCAACATTACCGTATAATTTCAGAACAATTTTATTGAAATATGATAAAAATTGTAAGCTCCCATTCCAGTCGCCAATTATACAACTTATAGATGGTTGGATCTACATAATATACTGCATTGATTTTAATATAAATTGAACAATTTAATATTATAATATTAGTTCGTGGTTTTTTGCGTATTTTCACAACTTGACAACATTCGATAGAACTTTTTGTAGTCCAGGATAAAATTAGTCAGGAGATCATCAACTTATACAACAATTTTTCAATCTAGCGTATCGATAAACAGTTAAAGCTAAATTTAATTATCTTTGTTTTTTTTCTGATAATTCGTAATTAACATAAAAAACTTAACTTGCCTGTCAATCTGGATTAGGATAAAGTGGAAAATCCTGCTTATTATACGGAAGCCCCATGTCCTAGAAGAGAGCTTATAGCTGATGAAAATTATCCACTTTTAATTTAAAAAAAGCTATTTATTTTTAATGTTGTTGAACGCCCATCTTATAATATTTATATAAATGCTTACATTTTGATTGCTAGATTTCTATATATGTAATTTTTTTATACTGTAAAATAACTAAAATACGTTTAAAAATAACTGAAAATTTAATCAGACTCAATTTACACATTTTTTTGTTTAAACACGCTAATATCCAGAGATTAGTTAAACCGATTCCACCAATCCGATTTGAAAACTTATATGATAGCCAATGTGAATCTGTCATGAGGAATAATAATAGGCTATCTAACATTAGGTTACACCTCTCAGCTAGAATATTGATATGATATGCGCCTCCAAACTGCTTTATCTGCGTGCGCTGGCGAAATAGTTAGTGATAATTAAGTAAATACAACGTTCTACACAAATATTGACCTAAACTCCACCAAAAAAATAATCTGCGATTTCATATGCCTATTTCTTATACATTAGTCACAATAAGATAATAATGCTCTTATAACAGTATTTTAAGAGTGGATATTATCAAGCATGAAATATTGATCCTTACAAACGAAATTAAATCACCAATTCGTGGAACAGGGTGTTTATTGACTTCTAAATACTTATTAATTGTGAGCTTAAAATCCCCGCAAATACGAATCGTACCGTCCGCCTTAACTACCGGTACAATTGGTATAGCCCATTCCGAAGTATCGACTGGTGAAATACCTTCTCGCTGCATACTTTCTAAAGCGCGCTCAACCGGTTGCCTCATCGCGAACGCGAGACGGCGCGCACGCAGGAACACAGTCCGCGCTTCGGCTCGCACGCGCACTCGGAATATTTATTGTTAACAATAAGTGGACATTATATTTGTTACTTTGTGCTTGCGATATTGCTTAATTCAATTTATTCGAGTGTGTTTAAATTCACTCAAAAGGATCTAATTATAAAATAGTGCCGTTTATTGTTTTATTTTTATTTTTGAGAGCCCTCTCAAAGGGGTTTTAATTCTTCGAAACACTAGGCCTGTCTTAGCGACAACTTAGAACCAATTAATAGTTGTGAACTTTTTATTACTTTGAAGTTTTGCACTCGTTTTAATTTATTTTGAACATAAATTTATTAATATAAGTAGATAGAGAATTAAGATTTAAAGTTTTAAAGTTATTTTGATAGCATGAAATTGTTATCAATATTACCGTATAATTTCAGAACAATTTTATTGAAATATGATAAAAATTGTAAGCTCCCATTCCAGTCGCCAATTATACAACTTATAGATGGTTGGATCTACATAATATACTGCATTGATTTTAATATAAATTGAACAATTTAATATTATAATATTAGTTCGTGGTTTTTTGCGTATTTTCACAACTTGACAACATTCGATAGAACTTTTTGTAGTCCAGGATAAAATTAGTCAGGAGATCATCAACTTATACAACAATTTTTCAATCTAGCGAATCGATAAACTGTTAAAGCTAAATTTAGTTATCTTTCTTTTTTTTGATAATTCGTAATTAACATAAAAAACTTAACTTGCCTGTCAATCTGGATTAGGATAAAGTGGAAAATCCTGCTTATTATACAGAAGCCCCATATCCTAGAAGAGAGCTTATAGCTGATGAAAATTATCCACTTTTAATTTAAAAAAAGCTATTTATTTTTAATGTTGTTGAACGCCCATCTTATAATATTTATATAAATGCTTACATTTTGATTGCTGGATTTCTATATACGTAATTTTTTTATACTGTAAAATAACTAAAATACGTTTAAAATAACTGAAAATTTAATCAGACTCAATTTACACATTTTTTTTGTTTAAACACGCTAATATCCAGATATTAGTTAAACCGATTCCACCAATCCGATTTGAAAACTTATATGATAGCCAATGTGAATCTGTCATGAGGAATAATAATAGGCTATCTAACATTAGGTTACACCTCTCAGCTATATTGACATGATATGCGCCTCCAAACTGCTTTATCTGCGTGCGCTGGCGAAATAGTTAGTGATAATTAAGTAAATACAACGTTCTACACAAATATTGACCTAAACTCCACCAAAAAAATAATCTGCGATTTCATATGCCTATTTCTTATACATTAGTCACAATAAGATAATAATGCTCTTATAATAGTGTTTTAAGAGTGGATATTATCGAGCATGAAATATTGATCCTTACAAACGAAATTAAATCGCTAATTCGTGGAACAGGGTGTTTATTGACTTCTAAATACTTATTAATTGTGAGCTTAAAATCCCCGCAAATACGAATCGTACCGTCCGCCTTAACTACCGGTACAATTGGTATAGCCCATTCCGAAGTATCGACTGGTGAAATACCTTCTCGCTGCATACTTTCTAAAGCGCGCTCAACCGGTTGCCTCATCGCGAACGCGAGCCGGCGCGCGCGCAGTAACACAGTCCGCGCTTCGGCTCGCACGCGCACTCAGACCGGTGCGTCGGTGAACCGCCCTAGCCTCTCGGGAAACACATCACAATATGGAACTGAACGACTCCAAATTGAATGTACATTCTTCAATTTTTTTACAATTTACATTCATTTTGCTATTGTTTAACCAACTATTATCCACAATTTTTAACTTTTCTAACTAATGTCTTCCGATTAAAAACGTTCGAGCTCCTTTAACTATACATACATACGGGTAATATGCATGTAACAACATTATACTGGACCTTAACCATTTATTTTTATCAGGACTCTCACCCTTTCCCCGGTGTGATATCTAAGAACTAAATTACTAGGTTCTAATATACAATTCGAAAATTATTTTATATAACAATCTTCACTAATACATGAAACTGAGCTACCAGTGTCAATAGCCATTTGTAAAACAATGTCATTAATTATTATATTTAACAAATATGGTTTGAAACATTCTAAACTGTAATATGTATGGTTACAAAGATTATTTATTAATCGTACCTCTTCATTTTCGTCGCTGTTTTCTGCCCTTTCCGCCAACTCAATCTGTTGGACATTGATAAGTTCTGCGAATCTGCTTTGCGGACAGATCTTCTTTAAGTGACCCTGCCTATTGCAAAATTCTCTTCGCCCGTAGCCCGCAGACCAGCTTATCCCGTAAATTTTCATTAATTGTACTTTTGAAATCGCAAAATTTAGTCATTTTTCTTAACTCCGCTACATACTCCGATATGTTTTCATCTTCATTTTGCTTTCGTTGCCTAAATTTATATCTTTCCGCGAAAATACTTGGCTTCGGTTGCAAATGGCTGCTCATGACCTTGATTAGTACTTTAAAGGTCAACGAAGACGGCTTTGATGGAGTGCATAAATACACTAATAACCCGTATTTTGGACCTCCCATAACTGTTATTAATGTCGACACCTACATTTCATCTTTAACACCGTTAACGATGAAGTATAGAATATAGAAGATATATAACAACCAGTAACCGGAACTTAATTCAAAGTTTTCTATTTTACCGAGTGACATCGTGTAAGGCACAATCACTATTATTTATACGCGTGAATCCCATCCTCGTCGCCAATTTGTAGGGTCGACCGGGGATCCGACCACCACCAATATATATATATATATATATATATATATTATAAGGGAGCAAAATAACACACGTCTGTACAGCTTAGCGGTTTAATCCGAGTGAGCGAGCAACATAGCAATCATGTAGGTATTTGACAATTGCGGTAATGCCATATTTTAAACTAACTACCCTAAAATACACATATATATATTACTGGCTTGGCTTAATATCAGACAATATATCTAGAGACTACTTGATACTGTACTAAAGAATATATTATGTTTGTGTCGTACATTTTAATAGTGTTCAATTATATGCATCAATTTTACGAAATCTGTGAATATCTTTATATTATATAAAAAACATTTGCTATCCGTTAGTCTCGCAAAAACTCAAATATGGCTAGACCGATTTTGATGAGTTTTTGTGTATGATTAAGTGGGTTCTTGGACGGTTTAAATACATTTCAAATGGACGCGGTAGGTGGCGCAGTGGTCTAGATCCAGTAATAATCGTGCAAAGCCGGGGTAGATCGCTAATTTGAAATAAAACTAAATGTAGTTTTATAAATTATTAAATAAATGTATTGAGATCAAGCAGTGATCTATTAACTTAAATTCTATAACAGTGGAAAGTATTCTTAATGAAGTACAGGTGATCATTTTTGTATCTAGTTTCGTCATTGACATACAACTAAATATTATTTCTGTTGAAAACGAAACTTAGCATATCAACGGCACGTATCATCATCATCATCATTACAGCCCTTCACAAGTCCACTGCTGAACATAGGCCTCCCCCAAGTAATGCCACAAAGCACGGTCCTGAGCCACCTGCATCCATCGACTTCCTGCATGTCTTACCAGGTCGTCACTCCATCTAGTGGGGGGTCGCCCTACACTACGCCTACCGGTACGAGGCTGCCACTCGAGAACCTTTCTTCCCCATCGGTTATCGGTTCTTCGAGCTATATGGCCGGCCCATTGCCACTTCAGCTTACTAATCCGTTGGGCTATGTCGGTCACTCTGGTTTTACTGCGGATATCCTCATTTCTGAGTCTATCACGCAGAGAAACTCCGAGCATAGCCCTCTCCATAGCTCGCTGAGCGACCTTAAGCGTCCTCATACGGCCAGCAGTGAAGGACCACGTCTCAGATCCGTAAGTCATCACTGGCAACACGCACTGGTTGTACAATCTAGTTTTTAGAGATTGAGGTATACCTGACGAAAAGATATGCCGTAATTTCCCGAACGCTGCCCAGCCGAGTTGAATCCGTCGATTGACCTCTCGGTCGAAGTTGGACTTACCTAGTCGGACTATTTGTCCCAGGTAAACGTATTCGTCAACAACTTCGAGCATAGTGCTCCCAACAACTACCGGCATAGGTGTGACATGGACATTGAACATGATCTTTGTTTTGTCCATGTTCATCTTAAGACCTATCCGTTGGGAGGCACTATTGAGGTCATTGAGCATAGTGCTTAAGTCCTCCAGCGATTCTGCCATAAGGACTATATCGTCGGCAAATCGAAGGTGAGTGATGTACTCGCCATTGATGTCAATACCGTATCCTTTCCAGTCCAGTAGCTTGAAAACGTCTTCCAATGCAGCGGTGAAGAGTTTCGGGGATATAACGTCACCCTGTCTTACACCTCTCTGCAGTTGGATAGGTTTCGAGCTCTGGTTCTGTACTCGGATAGCCATCGTAGCCCTACTGTACAAACACTTCAGCACTTCGATATACCGACAGTCAACTTGGCACCGCTGAAGGGACTGTAGCACCGCCCAAATTTCGACGGAATCAAAGGCTTTCTCATAGTCCACATACGCCAGGCAAAGTGGCAGATTGTACTCTTCAGTCTTCTGTACAATCTGCCGCAGGGTATGTATGTGGTCTATGGTACTGAAGCCTTTTCGGAAACCGGCTTGTTCGGGAGGCTGGAAGTCGTCAAGTCTGCGTGCGAGACGATTCGTAATGACTCTCGAAAACAGCACGTAGACGCGGCTCAGAAGGGAAATCGGTCTGTAGTTCTTTAAGAGAGCGTTGTCGCCTTTCTTAAAGAACAAGACCACCGCACTTCTGCTCCACGCCTCTGGAGTAGTGCCACCATGGAGGACGGAATTGAAGAGCTTCTGAAGGACTTCAAGTACCGGTGTTCCACCCGCTTTCAGAAGCTCCGCTGTAATTCCATCCTCGCCTGGGGCCCTGCCGTTTTTAAGGTGCTGGAGAGCCATTCTAATCTCGCTTAGACTGACGTCCGGGATATCATCGGAATAGTGTCGGATAAGACTTGCTCTTGGATCGTTACTCACACTTGCGTGTGGCTCCAACGATGATGTGTACAGCTGCCCATAGAACCTCTCAATCTCACTCAAAATCTCAGGTGTCCCGGAAACGATGTTGCCACACTCAGTCTTCAGCCTTGACAGTTGGCTCTTTCTGGCAGACAGATCTCTGGCAAAGACTTTGGAGCCCTGGTTCCGCTCGATCGCTTCTTTAATACGAGAAGTATTAAAGTTGCGTAAGTCTCGCCGTATGCATTTGGAGATCTGTCTGTTCAGTTGCCTGTATGCTGTCAAATCTGTTGACGATTGCAGCCTCATCTCCCGTCTAACAGCCATGAGATTAAGAGTGTGATCGGAGAGTTTTTGTGTTCTTCTGCGGCGGGTCTTGCAGAACTTAGCTCCGACCGCATGGACAGTTTCCACGAGCTTGTCGTTCATATCGTCCACTGCATTGCAATCTTCTAGGCACTGGAAGCGATTACGTAACTCGAGCTGAAAGGTTTCGGGATTCTGGATTAGAGCACGAGGGGGACGGAGCGTTGACTTCATTAGACGAGATCTCTCCAACTTAACGTTTAGGTTCAGTGTGCCTCTAACCATTCGGTGATCGCTGCCAGTTTTCACCCTTGCGATCACTGAGACATCACTGAACAGTTGGCGTCTGGTCGTCATAATGAAGTCAATCTCATTTTTTGTCGAACCGTCGGGGCTCGACCAGGTCCACTTCCTGTGGGCCGCTTCTGGAAGAAAGAGTTCATCATAAAGAGTTCCTCTTTCTCCATAAAGTCGGCCAGCTGCTTGCCCCTTCGGTTCCGTTGCCCTACTCCAAATTTCCCTACCTTCAGCTCACCGCTTTCTCTTGTGCCCTGTTTTGCGTTGAAGTCTCCCATCAACACCGTGTAGTAGGTTTTGGAGGAATGTATGGCTCTGGAAATATCCTCATACATTTCCTCCACCTCCTCATCGGGATGTGCCGAGGTTGGTGCGTAAACCTGAATGACCTTCAGCGAATACCGTTTGGTGATTCTGAGTATCAGGTACGCGACCCTCGTCGACACACTCCCAATCTTTACAACGTTGTTGACGAGAGATTTGTGGACGATAAATCCGGGACGTATATGCTTGAAAAAATAAACCACAAATGAAATGGTAGGCAATCTCATTTTAAGCTCTTAGAATTAAGCACTACCTATTACTACGTAGTAGAGTCATGCTGTTGCTATATTAGTAGTAAAGTGGTAGCACTCTGTCAGTTGTAGGCTCGATCGGGGAAGAACCACGCTCTTACGAGTACAAAACACCAGCGTAAAATAGCAGCTCTATGCAGTGGCGAAACTTCCATTAAAGCCGAAAAGCCGGGCTTGCCTTATTAAGCCTGAATCAATCAATAATATCAACTAATAAAATAACTCGTAAAATGTTTCAAGCTATTTCAAATTTCCCGCGCACTCCACTGTTCGACACATGTCGACCAATGACCTCGTATTGCCTTAGCGATACTGCTGCTGTCATAAAAAATGAGTTTTAATAGAGCTAATAGTTGTCTCCCTCGCTCGCGTGGGCTTTTTACGGGGCTTTCGAGAAGACGATCGCTCTCTTTCTAACCTATGGCAAAATATTCTATAATGAAATATAACTACGATTGTATATGTAACAATTAGTATAGAGATATAAAGACAGGCTTTTGGGAATAAATTTGTGAAAAGCGGAGGCGCACGGGCAATACGTTTGCAAGTTCATTTCACGTTTCAATGTTTATTTACTCTGTGTGCTTATCTTTAAGCGATTTAATATTACGAGTTCAAAATTTATGCTTTTTTAAAGATTTTTAATGAAAATGGAGGATAATAGTGTTCCTTGTGGAAATAAAAAAAAATGAATTGAAGTGTGTTAAAGTGATAATCGGAGAGGAAATCTTTAAACTTTGTTGAGATAATACACAAGGTTAAGAGTGTATTTCAGACTTATCAATTATCGCAATTAAAAACAGTTATTGGTACAACTAAAATGTTCACCAACATTTTACGTGGACGTAATTAAATCTTTCCATAAGAAAGCGAGACGATTCCACTTATCTTATCTTATCTCTTATCCATTAGAATGTAAATATTTTTTTTTAATTTTGTACATAGTTTGTTTGAACTTTGTTCGTGTTTTACTTTTGTTCATGTATTGTATTGGATGGAAATATTTTTTTCTTTCGCTTAAGCGACCCAAACGGCTTTCTTCAAAGCCACCGAAGCTATGCAATTGCTGATATATAATACAATCTCTCTAGCAGTGGTATGCCTTCTGTGTGCTTTGTTAAATACGTCCTTGACAGCACTGAATATGAAACTGAAGCGTGGAGATAGATCAAGATTGGTGTATTTTTATAAAACTGCTAAAAACAACAATCTATATTTTTATCAATTTATATCTTGGGCTTGCCCTAGCTTGGAGCTCTAGCTTCGCCACTGTCTATGTTGCTGTTTCCTATGGTGAGTGTAGATAAGCGGACACACTTTTTATGGGTTACGAGGCATTTCACTCTTTTTGTAAAACTAGCTTTTGCTCGCGACTTCTTCCGCGTGGAGTTCGGTTATATCGCGCCCATGTGTGAAAAACAGTCTACTGGCACAAGCCATAATTATAACTGGATGTCGCCGACTAAAGCTAGTAAACTACAAAACTTCTTTATACACCACATTTTTTGCTAATCTATTACTGTGAGCCAAAATTATCAGAGTACTGGGCGAGCTAACGCGTGAGCAAGCCACATTGAATTACCCGTGTGAAAAACAATATTCTCTCATGTCTATCCGCCAAATTTTAATGTCTGCCCTTGTGATTTGTTTATGGTCATTGCAAAGCAGGCTTTGAGGGAAACTGTATTCTTTTGAATTCAAAGTGAAGATCATTCGGGATCAAGGGTATTCTTGGTACAAATACAGTTTCCCCTTGGGCACATCGTTACAATTGTGGCTTCCACTACATTACAATATAACGCTTTTACTTTAAGTCTGGTTCCGTTGCGCAGTTGAGGTTTTAAATTTCGCAACAACTTAACAGCAGTGCCCACGCGCAGAATTAGCTTATGATGTTGAAAACCCGATGGTTTCAGTTAATTAAGAAATTTGACAGGGTAGTTAATTGCGTCATCTGTGTTGGTCACAGAGTCTATTGACATGTACACCATTTCTTACCCCTCAAAAGACGTTAACAGTATATCGTTAATTGCCGCTGCTTGGTCGTTTTTCGGGGTTAGTATGATGGCACGTTCACACAACCATTCCATTGGATTACCATGGATATGAGCAATAACTGGGTAAATTTTGGATATTAACTCCTGTAATGTAAATATCCACTCGCTTGCTTTCGATTACAAAAAAAGCGTCGAACTTTGCTCTTGAAATTCGAGATTATACATGAGACGTCGCCACGCTCATTATAACTTGTTTTACAATCGATTCAAGTGGCCTAGCGTAACTTTGTTTACTGTTTTATATAGACGATGAGATAGGGAACAATGTAATGTTTGTTATTTTGGCGAAAGTTGTGGGTATAAAATTTTATATGAGACGAAAGTTAAGGTCGAGCATATTTTGGCGGCTTCAGACAAACAAACTGAAATTGCGTTAAAATTTGCAATACCTATATTGTTTTTCATCATTTTTAAAAACTAAAATAGTTATTTGTATTATTAAACAGGAAACAACAAGTGTGGTAGAAAATTTTCATAAAAAGAAATAAAAGAATCTACACGCCGCGCCGCGCCACTGCAAAATTTACCACTAAAACTAGACGGACATTAAATAGTCAATTTACAAACAACTATAAAACCTAGAACAAAAATATAAGCACGATAATAATGGACATTTTATTAGCTTCAATAAAAATATTTAAAAAATCCATAAGTATATAAACTCCTAAGATATGTGAGAAAAAACCCAAAGGTAGATTTAATTTTAAAGAAAAAGATAGTGATTACAAACTAAAATTAGGACGACATTATGCCCTTATTTAACCACTTTTAATCATGTAAGTCATCAGTCGAACTGATATCATTTCGGTCATTTTAACTGATCATTCCAACTGATCAGTCCAAACTAGGACCGTGATATTTTTTTGAATATCGTATTTTTGATACATCGATTATTATAAATATATCAATGTTGGAATTCTATATACCTTAATATATACAGTAAGTCAATATCGGAGTTTTATAAATCGAAAAAAAATCGATAATGCTAAAGAAAACCAAAGATTTTAGTTTAGTTCATTTATTATATTTATTAAGCGAATTAAATTATAAATGTACGAAAATGTTGGATTATAGTTCGTATTAATTATTGTTTAATTTAAATAAGATGATTATGTGTAACAATATTTTTCCGTAAGAGTTTTCAAAAATATTTGTTTATTTAAATGTTCAGCTGTTAAATATAGCTATACCGTTCTATCCTAAAAGCTAACAGCTATTTAGATAGAACGGGAGTAAACTGTCTACCCAGCAGACAGTCGATGACGACGTAAACTCAAGTTCATAAGACGCCTAACCGATCAAAATAACTTGAGGTTTATATTAACATCGAAGCACTTGTTTCGTCCTTTTCTCTAATAGTTTACACGCGCAGACACTTAAATCATAAAATCGCATCACTTTTACGAATCAAAATCCACTTCAAACCATTGTTTAAGCGATAAAACAGAAGCTTAATGAAGATTTGACATAAAAAAAAATTTGGCTTTAAATTAGGAAATTCAGAACATCGAATCTTTGCTTCTCGATCGTCTTCACCTACAAGATATATTTGAAAGTACTGAGCGTTATGTTTGGCTTTTGGTAAAATACTTCCAATTAAATGGTAGACCCGGCCTTATACTTTAAAATTCGATGAAAAACCATGTGCTGTTACCTGTTTACCACCAAAGGAAGTCATCTGGAAACAGGCATTATATTTACGAATATTACCCATAAAATGGTCATGATCTGTGTGTAGATCATTAATCAAACTAAAGAGTAGTTCAGGCAGTTGGTACAACTGACCAAGTTGCACTTTTCCATCGCTGCAACATATACCAGGTGTCTCATCGTTTCATTTCAGCGCATTGCACCACTGACACTTGTATGTCATAGAACCCAAGGCTACACTGCTGTCATTTCTATAAGCAATTTCAGGGTCATACTCCATGGCGAAATGGACCTTGTTTTCCATAAATGCAGTATTTGTGAATTGCTCTAGGCACACGTGGATTTGCAGTTTGGTAATTTGCAACAGCTTGCCTGTGAACATCGGGATTTTTTTCTGATAAGCGGACGCAGCTTTACGATTTGAATCTGGCTTGTTCTGCCTATATCTTTATTATGCACTTTTTATTTATCTTTTTGTTGTGTAATTAGCTCTACATTAAGTCGACGATACAGGTTGCTGGTTGGAGATGATATTTCACGGTTTACAAAAGATGTAACAGTTAAATGGTCAAGCTTTGAAAAAGGATCACGCTCTTCGTCAGGTACCTCCATGTAACGCTGTGTAATTTTCTTCGCAACTATAATCAGATAGGCGTCCACAGTAGGATATGTATAAATCATGGCTAAATCGTAATCGCCTTACTGGTAAGGTCTCATCATAACTAACAAAACGAGCCCAAACTCGGCACACCCAGCTCTACTCGGCGATGAGTTCCAATAGCGGTCACAAAAGTACACCTTCAGGTCACACTATAAAATCCGAAGGTAATGTATCATTACAACTAGCTAAACGAGGCAAAACTCGGCACTCCTAGTCACACCTATTACTAGAAAGAGAGTGCTGGTGAATTTGCGAATCTCCTACTTGAAATCGGTAACGGTGATTACCCAATAAATGACAGAATGATAACAAACGCTGATAATTTGTGCACAGTTTTATTTACGTTACAGGAGTTAATATCCAAAATTTACCCAGATATTGCTCATATCCACGGTAAGCCAATGGAATGGTTGCGTGAACGTGCCATACTAACCCCGAAAAACGACCAAACAGAGGCAATTAACGATATACTGTTAACGTCTTTTGAGGGGGAAGAAATGATGTACACGTCAGTATACTTTGTGGTCAATACAGATGAAGCAATTAACTAACCTGTCGAATTTATTAATTCACTGAAACCATCGGGTCCTCCATATCATAAGCTGATTCTGCGAGTGGGCATTCCTGTTATGTTGTTGCGAAATTTAAAACCTCCTCAACTGTGCAACGGAGCCAGACTTAAAGTAAAAGCGTTATATTGCAATGTAGTGGAAGCCATAATTATAACTGGATGTGCGTTAGGGGAACTGCATTTGTACCAAGAATTCCCTTGATCCCGAATGATCTTCCATTTGAATTCAAACGAATACAGTTTGCCCTCAAAGCCTGCTTTGCAATAACCATAAACAAATCACAAGGGCAGACATTAAAATTTGCGGGCACAGACATGAGAGAAAATTGTTTTACACGGGCAATTCTATGTGGCTTACTCACGCGTAAGCTCGTCCAGTAGTCTGATAATTTTGACACACAGTAATAGATTAGCAAAGAATATGGTGTATAAAGAAGTTTTGTAGTTTACTAGCTTTAGCCCGCGACATCCAGTTATAATTGTTGCTTGTACCAGCAGACTCTTTTTCACACATGGGCGCGATATAACCGAACTCCACGCGGATGAAGTCGCGGGCAAAAGCTAGTTGTATAATATATTCAGTGAATAAGCCTATTCACAGTATTATTGTTCAACAATTTTGAAAATTTTTATTTTTCATACCCGTTCCTCTGCAAATGCTTTAGACAAACGGCGGATGATCATAATTTTGGATTTATTTTCATTTAATAAAATTAAAAAAAATATAAAGAAAAGCAATGTTAACGATGCCTCCAGTATCTTTTTATTAACCCTATATGGCATGTAATACGATAAATAACTAACAGAAAATAATATTAATTTAAGTATACCTACGAGGGAAATACGTTGCACTAATATATTATATGCCTGTAAAAGGTCGTATAAATGGTTCTGATTTATGGATGGTAGACACCTACATGCATACAGACGTGAATATGCAGTGACAGAAACCCCGAAATAAGTTCAGTTGGTATACGTGAATCTAATACAGATGTAAAGTTTAATACTCGGAACAAAATATATCAGCCTCCTACTTTACGAATTTTCCTACAAAGCAACATCCATTAACTTCGTTTTATTACAAAAAATAAACGACTTTGATGGTAAATGTTATTATAAATTCTTTTATACAAGTACATCTCAAACTATATCTATACTTATCATTAAAAAGTACACTCTTGTTGTTTTTTTATTAATATGCCTGATTAATATGACGTTAAAAATGTCTTTTTAAGAACAGATTTTACTGGAAAACTATTTAAAGCTAACGACATAAAATAAATATACATGTTGTTTAAAATAACTCCGAAACCAACTTATATTTTATTTCTGGTACATCACGTACGATAAGTTACGAGCACAATAGTTTCAAAATATTAATTTAAAAATAATAACTATATAAAATAATTAAATAAAAGCCACTTGGAATATCTCAGGCGGAATAACGGCATAAAATACCAAGCCATTATGTGCCCGCAGGTTCGCGTAGTGTATATATTCTTTGCCGCAGGTGGATGAAGCACAGAGTACTGAAATTTTAACGAAGCTTTTAAAGATTTACTTTAAAGTAACATCTGGACATATACCGGTTTACGAGGCACTGTTATTTTACAGGGACTAAGGAAGGCTTTATTATTCTTATCATGAAATATTTAGATCCCGTTAAAGCACAAATCGATCAACTCGTGTTCGTTACAGTCACACGCGGTAGCTTTTGGATACATAAAAATGCAATTAAATTTATATTTTTTTAATTGATGCTTATAACTAAAAAACATTTTTATTATCTCACTAATCGTCCTATGAACGCAAACTCAACGCAAACGCATCGCAGTTTAGGGGAAGTGTATTTTGATTTTTGAGTGGTTGAAAAAAAAGCGGTGCGCTCACATATGCAGTCCTGCGTACGTGACGTCACTGGTATAGGACTGTAGCGCAGTGGGCTGGTGATTCTTTGGAGGAGCTTTAGTAATCATGCCTACACGTTACATCCGGAATACCGTACCGTAGAGGTGAATTCTACGGAAACAGCAGTGGTCAGATCGAAAAAGGGCTGAAGGATAGAGAAATATTTTATATGTGCCTGTCTACATTTAGGGTGCCCTCTATAGCAGCCTCAAATTAGTTCTGGTGAAAGGGTTTACATCTTAACATGTGTAACCCCAAGATCATCACGTGGGAGCAGCAGATTCTTTCAAACAGAAAGATATAAATATCGCTACTTCAAACTTCCAATAATTTTCAGGGAATGACTACCGAACACAGTACCCTCACGGTTGGCCAATTACTGCATAAATGGCAGATCTACATAGAGAATTTAATATACATTACATATATGTAATTGATGATCTTTTTTAGCGTCTGGAAAAAAATAGGATTTAACAGGTGAACGGAATAGAAGCCTATAGCTATATTTTTTTTCTTGGTGGTCCTACCTCAATTGAGCCGACCCGTTCGAGCCACAACTATATTATAGCTGCAGCGTGGCTCTACCACTTACTAGACTATATATATATATATATATATATATATATATATATATATATATATATATATATATATATATAATAAGTTAAGTGAAATTAATGAACGTAAGCTTAAATAACCTTACCTTAGTTAATCTTTATTTAAAGGATGAGATATTTTGCTCAGTGAAATATTTCATTTTGTATTTAACCAATATACCTAGAGCAATAATAAGAAAGTTAACACTATTTGTTATTAATAACTTATGTGGATTTTTCTAAAATATGAGTACTATTTTCCTCAATCGTATATTTGACTTTATCATTAAGGCTTATGATAAATCTAAGCTTGATAAGATATCATGTATTTGAGAAGAGATGATATCGGTACTTGATCATTATTATAATGATATTTACATTTTATTCCGCATACGAGTTATTTCTGATTTTAAGTCTGGGTACTTGCTTAAGTTTAAAAATAAGATATATTTTGATAGAATAATATATACTTGATTTTAATGTTTAAAGAAAGAAAACACAAAGTGCACTTAATATATATATATTTGAAAGAAAAACATAGGTATACAATTTACAATTACTTACAACTGATTTTATGCAGTCAAATGAGATTTGGAATCAAGAATGAGAAATTAAAAAAGAATGAGAATTTTTTTAGATTTTGCTTTTATCGTAGACATCATTTTTATTCAGCGAAAGATCGTCTATTTAAATCGGACTCAAACCAAGTGCATGTATTCGTATCTATTTTCAATGACGTTTATCTTGTAAACCAGTTGACATTTGTAGTATTCTCAGGGATATATATGTAGGGAAACCAATGATGATGAGGAGCAGAGGTAGCCCCTTTAGAGGCTGATCGCTAGCTGTAAATTTCAGAGTATGGAAGCTACCCGTGTTCCATTCCGCAATGTTCAAATGAAATTGTTAATTGCACTTTAATTGTTGATGGAAGAAGAAATGGATGAGGAAGAAACGTTAACAAACCTTCATGTTTGTGAAATAAAAAATATTTCGAAGACATGATGTGAATTCCGCCAGAACACATTGAGGCAGACGGTGTACATTTCCTTTCTCTAAAACCCTCTCAAAAATGAGAAGAGGTTTGTCCAAGCTGTGTTACATGTATAGATTAATAGATAAATAATGATGACTGATGATGATCCGGCTCGTGGTTTCAGAGGGAATAAAATAACGTGTAAGTATGAGAGCGGAGCAGGAGGTAGTCGAATAGAGCGGATGATATCTGTTTTTTAATCGTCTGGCTATTTTGAATTTCGTTAGATTTTAATTAATTTGTTTAATGAATTCAAACTTTTTGTTTTAATTTTTTGTAAAATATCAGTGCCACAAGCTTCTACGCCGTTCACATGTTACACCCACCTACCATAAGGATGACATATTCTGTAAAAAAGTCGTCCATGGGTCGCAGTAGCCACTTACCATTAAGTGGACTGCAAGTTTATTTATCAATAAAATTTTCAGAAATATAATACAATACAAATTTAATATAACAACGAATATTTTTCTTAATAATATTTTATTCGCAAATCTTTATGTATAACAAACCATAATATAATATAATAACATCTGGTATCATTGTAGTTTCATTGCTTTATTATGTTACGTGTTAGTCTCTTGACATGCTCATGCGTTGTGATTAATGGAAAGCGGTAAAGGCTTTATGGCTATGACAGAGCCGTTGTTACGGTTACTGTAACATTCCACATGAGGATTTATTTATATTAATATCAAGTATCCTGCTAGGCTTACTGATGCAATAGTAAGAGTGTGGAGGATTACATTTGTTTCACTAATGTACGATACAAATCTATTTACTTAACGTAAAAAATAAATAACGTGCGAGGCGTACGTTACCGTAATCGCTAACCCTACAAGTGTACCCATTACGTATTTATGAAAAACCCTATTGGAGAGAGCCATGTCTATCAGTAGATTACCAAGAGATCATAGATAACAAGGAGAATGAAATAAAAATAAGCTTAAATTCATGACGATACGTTTACGTCTGATATGTACGAAATTACAGTTTTCAATCGACAACTGTCTCCTATGTTCTAAGCAGTTCTATGATATTTATTTTAAGTAAACTAAAAAAAATATAAGAAAGCTGAAGGCACTACAACGCTCAGCTAAACTATAGAAAGAGTTTCACTGCGTGATAAAAAATCGATATGAGGATACCCGCAGTAGAACAAAAGTAACCGACATAGCTCAACAGATCAGCCCACTGAAGTGGTAAAGGGCTATTCATACAGCTCGAAGAATCGATAAATGATGGGTAAGAAATCTTCTTGTAAGGCTATTTTGTACCAATAAGCGAAGTGTATGGCGGCTCCCAATTAGATGGAGCGACACAATGGTAACACAAGTTGTTAGATGAACGTGACTCAGAATCATGCTCTGTGACATTCATAGGCCTCTATGTACATAATATAGCTGTCGACTTATGAATATATAGTGGTAATGATAGTGAAAATAATGAAATAAAATATGTATTTTGATATACTTATTTACATTACAAATAAATATACAATATCTATTATAATAACAAAAAACTAAAACTAAGAACTAAAATTAACATACAATAAAGAAATCACTTTCATTTAAAAATAGTGCTGATTATTTTATGATGCATTATTTAAAATTATAACTTGTGAATTTAATGGAATATTTACTTCTAAAACTTTTTCTTTAAACAGTCGCAAACCATTTAATGAATGACCAACAGTAGGTATTTATAAAAGTAGGCCAAAGTTGTACGAGATTTATAATGAAAAATCATAAAATTATAGAATTATATTTAGAGAGTAAGTTAAAACTTATTCTAAAATATTTAAAAAAAGTATGATCCACAGCTAATAATTTGCATTTAAGCAACAAAATTAAAACTGCATCCAACAAAATTAAAATGACGTGGAGTATAATTAAGAGTGAGACGGGCAAGGCAACCACGCAACTCTGATCTTCAACTGAATATTAACAATAATTTAAGAAGTTGCTATGGCTTTTGAGAAACATTTTACTGATGTTCCTATTTTGACAACAAAATCATTAAATTATTTTCCTACTATCGCCGAATCATTGCTTAAACAAAATGTAAAGACTTGTTCAAACACTCTTAAATTCCGTAATAGATATATCACCTTAACAAGCCACTATTCTTAATACAAGCGTCGAATCTGGTGTGTTTCCTGATTTAATGAAACATATTAAAGTTACATCTTTATTAACCTCGCCAATTTTGGACCGATTTTTGTACTACCAACATTATTTTTTTTTTTTTTTGATAAAATGTTTTACAAATTTTTTAAATATTTTGTGACCATTGAAGTCATAAATTTTTACGAGAAACAGCTTGAAAGGGACCACCACATTCCTAGAGGTTATTATCAACCTTGTATTCATTTATATTATAATAAACTTCTAGAGTTTTTGTTTAATTAAATATACTTGGTAATAGAGAGACCTTGTATTTTCTGGGACTTTGTTGTAATAGCGTATACATTGTCTCAAGAATGAATTACTGACTGAAACTACTGAAACTGGTATCACTAGCTTGTGTTTGTTCCTAGTGTTGAGTTTGAGTTTTCCTAGTGTTCAGAGTGTATATCACTTTTTTTGCTTAAACTACCTTTTTCGTGAAATTACATTAAATTTTCGTAGATATACTGAGAGGCCAAAGTTATTATATTTATTTCTTTAAAATTTTCTCTAAGAGACTCTCTCAGTTTAAGGTTGAGAATAGCTCTTATGGCTTTCTTCTGCAAAACAAAAATAGTTTCTAAATTAGCCGCATTCCCCAATAGCGAAATCCCATATCACAATATGCTATGGAAATAACAGAAATAAACTAATCTAGCTGTCTCAGCAATATGAGATCTCTAATCTTTTTTACAGCATAAGCTGCAGAGCTTAGTCTGCTTGCTAGTTAAGATATATAGGGGCCCCACTGAAGCTTAGCGTCGAAAGTGATGCCAAGAAAAACAGAGGATTCAACAAGACTCAGTTCTTTCTCATTTAAAACACATTAGTATCCGAATTTTTAACATTTCTTATCGTAAATATAATAAATTTAGTTTTATTTCCGTTTAAATGTAGATTATTAACGTTAAACCAATGCATTAATTTCTATATAGCATTATTCACTTCGTCACATTTAAAAGATTGACGTTTAAGTTTATAAATCAAGGAAGTATTATCAGCAAATAATACAATATCATGATTATCCCCTACAAGAGAAGGTAAGTTATTAATATACACTAAATTTGAGAATGGGCTGAGAATTAAGCCCTTAGAGATACCCATCTGTACGGGTCATCCAGAAGAACTTTTACCATTGATAATAATTTTCTGCACTCTATTACTCAAATATGAGTAGTTAGGTTGTACCAGTTCTGGCGCACTTGTAGAAAGGTTGTACCAGTTCTGGCGCACTGAGTCAGAAGTGGTACAAGTACGACGTTCGTCGACTCACGATCCTAAAAAAAAGGTTTTGGCATGCTCTGATCACGAATCTGCCATTTTTGCGTAGGATGCACGGTTCCGGAGATGTGCAGATCAATTAACTCTTATCTAATTGATATCCGCTGCGAGCCTCAACCGTCATTAGCGCTCCGTTGTCCTTATCTACTTATCTATTGTTGATTGACTACCGTCATTATCTATTATTCGTCAGCGTGTGGGTCGGCTTATGCTATTGTATTATACTCCTTTGTTCCTATCTACAACACTAATCTGAATCATCAATAAAACACATTACCTAATTTTGTTAAAATTTTTATTTATGGAATACAAAATCTTATTACTTATTATCTATAAAATAGGAGCGAAACATCTCATCCACTAAAATATCGTTGTACAATGTGTTCTCTGTAAATATACTCGTAAAACTATGCATTGAACATCCCTGAAACTTATATAGCAAATACATTAAGCAATATTCGCCACAAACTGAAGTCCACTCATTCTGAATCCTATCAACATTCCAGTTCCATCTTTTACAATTTCTTTTAAAAAACTCTAGATGATATCGTACAGGTGCCCGTCCGAATGAATCAAAATATTGACCGACGTCATTCGTATCGATATATAAAGCTACCCAATGTGACCCTGGTTTATCATCTGTATCCAAATTGCATATTATATACGTTGGTACGTGGGTGTACATGGGTAGTTTATTGGCAGCATAAACATTATTTTCTAGAGTGGGGTGAATCTTTTTCAGATGTTGTTGTACATCTAGTGTATCCATAATATTACTGCTATTAGTAGATTATTACAGTACCAATCTACTCAATGACTAATATAGGAATGATCAATTATAGTGATATCTAAATATTAAATTGCTTTCTTTGTGTTATACAAAACGTATTTGAGTCACCAATACACTGAACAAGACACGACAGGAAGGACGTAGGAATGTAAAGATAAGCAACAGAATGTAAGGTAAGCTTGTTGACGCACAAAGATACTATCAATTCTACTGCAGAAATTCTTTAGATTAGAATTATTACTCACTGGTACTATATAAGACCAAGCAACTGCAGTCATGGAGTTAGTGTATGGTCGTTTGACCGCAGTGGATCTATCAATACTACATTTGTGTTACTTCAACGCATCAAAGGCCATGGATGTAAGTGTTTATTCTATTGACAAACTTACTTTTCTTTCTGTTATTTTCTTACGTGTGTATGATTTAGTGTTAACAAATTATATTTAAATATTATGTGTGTGTATATGGTTAAACCGTGGTAGCTCAGATGGTTAGCGCAAAATGTAAACTTCATAGTACACGTCCCGGGTTCGATCCCCGCCGGCACCAATTAAATTGTTAATTACAATTTTAAGTGCTGATTTACCACGTGCTCAGCGGTGAAGGAAAACATCGTGAGGAATGCATGTCTGAGAAAATTTCGAAGGCATGTGAAGTTTGCCAACACGCATTGAGGTATCGCAGCGAACATTTCCTAGCCCTAAAACCCTCTCAGAAATGAGAGGAGGCCTATGTTCAGCAGTGGACTTTAATAGGTTGTAACTTTAGCTTTTTTAACTTTTATGATTAAGTGTTAACAAATTGATATTAACATGATAACTGTGTTGTTGCAGAAATCATTGAGCTTCAAAGAAAATACTTATAAACAGCATTACTACTCGCCACTCTCCCCTCAAGAAGAGAGTGATGACATCGTCATTAATAACAACACATGCGATGGTGGAAAAAGAAAATCGCAATCGATTGATCATTTTTTTGAAGCTGAATTAAAAATAAAAAAAGAGGAAGCTGTTATCATCAACCGTAGCATGAGCCGCTAGAGATGGTGTATCATACATTTCTACAATTCTAACGACGGAGACCAAGCGACGCATCTCATCAAAATTGAAATGTACGATATGAAGAAGCTATCCAAGATTCCAACTACTGATCATTGGAAACATGCTTCCACGAGGATTAAATATTACGTAAAGACTAATAAGGATAGCATCTACGACAACACAAACGCCCTCGTATACAATATTACAAAGACAATAGCAGAAAGTGAAAAAGTTAAAAAATACTTTTTTAACAATGACAGTCATTAGCTGATCATTAGTGAATGTGATTCTGTTTACTTAAATTACTTCCGTGTACTCATTATATTCTATTTCTAATCCTTTGTTAGACTTAAATATCGGACATTATTTGAAATTTGGGTATCAGTTGGTCTACCAACACTGAACTGTTACTTACTCTGCTACCTATTTTCTTCTTTACTATAAGGATGGCAAACTTCAGTGAAGTGTGCACCAGTGCTTTCTTCTCCACAACCATGGAAGAGAATACGGAACTATTCAACAGCAAATTAAATCACGAGTTGTCTAAAGTTTGTGAGGAAATGGAGAAGGATCAACTGTTCGATTCATCGTACGATGATGAGTTGTATAATCACTGTGCGATGGTTGAAACACAGTTTAAGTAAGTAAAATAAACATTCATTTCGATCATAATTTACACAATGTCTTGTACAGTTTTTAATAAATTTAAACATTTTAGTAGTCAACCACTACAACTTGGAAGAGGAACGAAGCGAACGAGCAGCAAAGAACCCAAGATCATCAAAAAACCAACAACGGAAGCAGAAGCGCCTACCTCTGCAGGGAACAGTATCAGTAACGAAGATCAAGTGGAATGTCTAACGTGTCATATATTTATCAAGAAACGGTATTTAGCTACTCATTTTAAAAGTAATGTTCACAAAAATAATCTTTTAAATTCACATAATTCTTTATCAAACGTTAGTGTTATTGAATCTGCTTTTGGAAATAGGATTTTAACTTATAAAATCAAGAGTAGAGTAGATAGTTCGACATTGGTAAATTTTGAAACTCCTGAACTATTTTTAAATTCTATTAAAGATGATATTTTATTTATTTATTTATTGAAACTAACAACTATCATGACAGGAATAACCTAATGCGACAGTGTAGTTTTATTGTATTTTATTATATTTTATTTTTAATACAAGAGTGTATTCATCAACACATAATTTTTAAAGTAAACTTCATATTGCATGCTGATTTTGTTCAACAAACTAAAGATATTCATGATACGTTCGATTTTCAAACGCTTAACTATATTATTTGTCAAGGAGATGACTTAAATATTTTTTTTCATCTTTAAATGATACAATTACTACTAAAATTAGTGCATTTGAAAAAAAAGATAGTGGAAGGAGTCTAAAAAACATAAAATCTATAGACATGAATGTTAATAAATTTAACCCCCTACGCGGTACTTCATACATAGATCTTCCTCGTGACATAAAATTAAAAAAGGCTGTTATAAATGTAAAAAGCAAGGATTATTTTTGTTTTAAATGGGCGTTACTCTCGGCGTTATATCCCGTAAGCAAAGACGCGGATCGTGTATCATCGTACGTTAAACATGCAAATAAACTTAAATTTAATGGTATTTCCTTTCCAGTTAAAATTTCTGACATAGCAAAAGTAGAGAAATTAAATGATATTAGTATTAATGTTTTTGGGTTAGAATATAATAAAGAAAAACGATGTAATTCTATAGTAGGTCCATTATTTTTAACAAAGTGTCGTAAAGATAGACATATCAATTTATTATTTTTTTCCAAAGATACAAAAAATCATTATTGTTACATAAAAAATTTATCGCGGTTAGTTAGTAAACAAATTTCAAAAGACGGTCACATCATGTACATTTGCGAAGCATGTCTACTTCACTTTCCATCTAAGGAAAGTTTAAATAACCATGAACAATACGATTGTGCCCACATTTGTACAGAATTACCAAACAGTGAAACTTTAAAAAAAAAGAATTGGTTTGGTCAACCTATTTCAAATGATAAAATTAAATTTGATAGTTATGAAAAAAAGTTGAAGATACCATTCGTAGTTTATGCTGATTTTGAAGCATTTTTTAAAACCAATAGAATCATGTTCTAACGATCCTTCCAAACCTTTCACACACAATATTCAGAAACATGAAGTACATAGTTTTGGTTATTATATAAAATGTTCATATGATGATAAATTATCAAAATATGTAACGTATTACGGACCCAACCGTGCACAAGTGTTTATGGAAAGTTTATCTAACAATCTCAAAGAAATAAATAGACTTCAAAAATATCCTCCACTTCCGCTAACAAATGAAGACAAAAACCAAATTTCAAATGCAACCATTTGTCATATTTGTGAAACAGAGTTAGCAGAACATTTTTATGATTTTGATTGGTACACCGGTAGTTTTATAGGTGTTGCTCACGAATCATGTAGCTCGAAGTTCAGGAAACCTCGTTATATACCAATATTTTTACACAACCTTAGTCACTATGATGCTCATTTTATTGTTCACGCGTTAAACTTTTGTGATGGTGAAGTCGAAGTTATCCCTCAAAATAAAGAAAAATATATATCCTTTTCCAAAAAATGAATAACCACGAAATTATATTAAGATTCATAGATTCATTTAAGTTTTTATCATGTAAATTAGAAGAATTGGCCAAAAATCTCAGTAATGATCAATTTCAAGAATTACGTAGAAATTATCCTAATGATGAAGATTTCTTTCGTTTAAAACGGAAAGTCGTTTATCCATATGAACTTATGACTAATTTTGATAGTTTAAGCCTAACATCGCTCCCCCGAACAAAAATTTTTTTATAGCTCGCTCACAGATTCCCATATTTCAAATGATGATTACAATCATGCTAAAGATGTTTGGGAACACTTTGGGTGTTGTAATATGCTAGATTATTCAAACCTGTATTTAAAAACAGACGTTTTACTTTTAACCGATGTATTTGAAAACTTTAGAAAGTTATGTATTAATACTTATGATTTAGACCCTGCCCATTATTACACAGCACCCAGTTTAAGTTGGGATGCAATGTTAAAATATACAAAAATAGAATTAGAACTTTTAACAGATTATGAGAAAATTGCATTTATTAGATCAGGTATCAGGGGTGGTGTATCTCAATGTAGTAATCGTTATGCTAGATCTAATAACAAATATATGGGAGATTATGATGCAGGGAAACCAAATTCATATATCACATATTTTGATGCCAACAATTTATATGGTTGGGCTATGTCTCAATGTCTTCCTACTGCTGGATTAGAATGGGTAAATCCGAATACAGAATTTAATGTGTCTGAGACATCGAACTTCGGTTTTATTTTAGAAGTTGATTTGGAATATCCAGATGAACTTCATGATTTACATTCGGACTTTCCTTTATGCCCCGAAAACATTTGTGCAGGCAATATTAATGAAAATAAACTAGTCCCAAATTTAAATAATAAAGATAAATATGTAATTCATTACAGAAATTTAAAGCAGTGCATAGAAATGGGGGTTAAATTAACTAAAATTCATAGAGTTTTAAAATTTAAACAGTCTCGCTGGTTGAAGATGTACATAGATCTAAACACAAAATTAAGAACGTTAGCAAAATCAGATTTCGAAAAAGATTTTTATAAATTAATGAATAATTCAGTCTTCAGAAAGACTATGGAGAATATTGAAAAAAGGGTTAACATAAAATTAGTTACACACTGGGAGAACCAGGGCAAAGCTTTAGGTGCTCAAGATCTAATCGCTAAACCACAATTTCATAGTCTTTCAGTATTTTCGGAAAACCTAGTTGCGGTTCAGTTGCGAAAAACAAAGTTAATATATAACAAACCAATTTATTTAGGGTTTTGCATTTTAGATATTTCAAAAACATTAATATATGATTTTCATTATAACTATATGGTTAAAAAGTTTAGTAAACTCAAATTATTGTATACAGATGCGGATAGTTTAATATATCATATATTTACAGATGATTTTTACTCTGATATAAAACCTGACCTTTCATCATACTTTGTTACCTCAGCTTATGATGCAAATAATATTTTTGAATATCCAAAATTAAGTAAAAAGAAATTAGGTTTTTTTTAAAGATGAAAATAGTGGTAAAATCATGAAAGAATTTGTGGGTTTACGATCCAAAATGTACGCTTTTAACTTAGAGAATAAGACTATAGCCAAGGCAAAAGGGGTAAATAAATGTATCCCTAAAAAAGATGACCATGGATAATTATAAGTCTTCTCTATTTAATAAAAAAAGTGCAATATTTTATAGTATGCTTAGATTTAAATCAATTAAACACACAATTTTTACACAAAAATTAAATAAGATTGGTTTATCATATAATGACACAAAGAGGCATATTTTAGATAATAATATTGAAACATTAGCTTGGGGTCGTTATAAACTGCGTTAAGTGTTGATAGTTTTTAATTTTATGTCTGCATGTAAATAAAATTTGTATTGATTGTAAAATAATGATAATAGTATAATATGACGTAGAGTTTATTACATATTTAATCGTTGATTTATTGTAAATAATTTAAGTTAATTGTTGTTTATATTTGCGTGTGTATGTGTGCATTTATTTGAGGTTGAATTGATTATAAAATTATGATGTACTAATTGTGTTAGAAATAGTATACAGATCATTCTGTTTTATATAATGCTTGCAATATATATTAATTGTTAACACCAACACTTTCATTTTTTATTTCACCCCTTAGAACTTTAGACGTGTGTAATGTTTCACTTTATCCATCCGTTTACTGCTATTGTGGCGGGGCCAAGTGGATGTGGGAAGTCAAATTTTGTAACAAATTTTATAAAATCAGTTACAGAAATATGTAATTGTGATTTTAATCAGATCACATGGTGCTTTGATGAAATGCAACCTTTATATAATTTACCAAATGTTAACTACCATCAAGGAATTCCAAATGTTAATATGTTTGACGGTGAAAACCCACATCTTGTTATTATTGATGATCTAATGAGAGAGTCCGATGGAAGAATTTTGGATATATTTACAAAAGGTAGTCATCACAGGAATCTTAGTGTATTTTATTTAACACAAAATTTATTTAATCAGGGTAAAGGGCAAAGAGACATACCTTAAACTCAAGTTATATAATATATTTTAAAAACCCTCGAGATAAAACTCAAATAAGATATTTAGCACGACAAGTGTCACCAGATAACCCAAAATTTATTGAAGATGCCTACAGGGATGCAACTCTAGAGGCGCATGGATATTTAATGGTAGATTTAAAACAGAATACCAATGATTTTTGTCGTATCAAGACAAATGTCTTCCCATTTAATGGTTTCTGCACAGTCTACGTCCTCACAAAAGAGTTTAAATACACCAAGAATCAAACATTTCAAATCATTGCTAAATGATGCATCGTCGACTCACAACGCATAAACATTTGCTAAACGCTTTGCATACGCTTAAACCAAAATATCAAAGAGCATTACTTAAAACGTGTGATGAAGAAGAAATTAACTGTATTTGTGAGTGTATTCATAACGTTTTACAAGGAAAAGTACCTCTTAAAGATCAAGATAAACAAAAATTGAATAAACACAAAAATATACTCCGTCAACTAGTGCGTAAATGTAAACATAAACTAAGAAAAAATATAATTATACAAAAAGGAGGGGCTTTCTCACCAATAATATTAGGTGCAATATTGAGTGGATTAGTGAGTGGACTAGCCAGTTAACATGGAAAATGCAAAGAAAATGATACTTATCGAACCTGGATTGATTGAAAAAATTAAAACAAGAAAATAAGGTTAATACGAGTAGTAGTTTATCTCGATTAGATATTGAAATGCAAAATATTATGAATAGTAAGATGGAAGACCGAAAGAAATGGATGTTATATTTACAAACACTGCAAAGATACCTTCATTTTACTGAAGAGGATCGTCAACCACTCAGATTACCAATTTATTCTGATACATCTAATGAAGATTCAAACGAGTCTAAAATTGGTTTTAAAAATAAAGATAGAGATCTAAAAACTTCAGTTGATGCTGAATCTTTGTTGGAGGAGAATCGATCCATCAAAAGTAAAGAAAATGTTGAAAATCCACTTTACACACCAGCTCAAATACTCAGTTTAATACCAAAAACTTATAATAAAAAAGGACAGTTATTATTAAACTTAGTTGAAACAAGTAAAGGTAAAATACATTGGGATAATGAAGGTACAGTCATAATTGATAATGAAAAAATTCCTGGAAGTAATATTGTTGATTTAATAAATGATTCACTAAGACCCTTAAAAAGAAGTGATCCAGTAGGGTGGGATAGATTTGCTGAAGCATTAAAAGATATTAAAGTACCACTTACTTATATTGGAAATCCAAAGAGATGTGAGTTTATTAACCAACTTCAAGCAAAAGATCTGAACAAACCCTCTGAGATTGAATTTCAAGAGTTTTCTACACCGAGCAGTAGAGATAAAAAGTCTACAACTAAAATACGTAAAAGGCTTGAGTGGGAAAAATGGACCCCGTACTAGAAGAAATTAACAGGATTTATTATGATCCATCTAATCCCGCTGGTTTTGGTAGTATTGATAAATTATCAAAAGCCATGAAGGGTAAAATGAATAAAAAGCAAGTAAAGGAATGGTTAAAATCACAAGAAACATACACATTACGTAAACCCATTCGAAAAAAATTCCCGCGTAATAGGTACATTCTATCAAATATTAATGAACTGTGGCAAGCTGATTTAAGTGATATGCGAACTTATTCTCAATATAATGATGGTTTCAAGTATATACTTTGTGTTATTGATGTATTTAGTAAATATGCTTTTGCAAGACCAATGAAAAAGAAAAACTCAGAAACAACTAAAGAATGTTTTGAAAGTATATTTACTGAAAGTAATTTAACACCTACTCACATACAATCTGATAAAGGTACAGAATTTGTTTCAAAAGATGTACAAAAATACTTTAAATCCAAAAAGATTAATTACTATACCACTAACAATCCTGACATTAAGGCCAGTATTGTTGAACGATTTCAAAGAACACTAAAAATGAAAATGTGGCGTTATTTCACTCATAATAATACTTATAGATATATAGATGTTTTACAAGATTTAATATACTCTTACAATCACAGCTTTCACTCTAGTATTAAGATGTGCCCATGTGATGTAAATTCCAACAATATTATGACAGTTTGGACTAATCTTTATGAAAGACGGCAAACAAACTTTCTTTAGAAAATCCTAAACCAAATTTCAATGTGGGTGATTATGTTCGAATAACTATATACTAATAATAATAACTATATATATATACTATAAACATGCTTTCCAAAAAGGATATGGATCAAATTGGAGTGATGAAATATTTATTATATCTTCAATAATTGATAGATCTCCATGGGTTGTTTATACAATAACAGATTTACAAAATGAACCAATAGTTGGTACTTTTTATGAAAGAGAATTACAGAAAATCACTTACAACCCCACCTCACAATATAAAATAGATAAAATAATTGACACTCGTTACTCAGGTAACAGAAAAGAAGTATTAGTGAAGTGAAAAGGTTATCCAGATAAATTTAACAGTTGGATTTTAGCTTCTAGTTTAAAAGAAATATGAATAAAGAAAGTTTTTAATTAACTTTGCTCAGCAATAGTTCAATGGAATACTTTCCTGATAACAAGACCACAAATTTTTCAACGAAATTACCGAAAGCTATTAAATTAGAAGGTGAATGGTCGGTTGAAGTTGTCGAGTTTCAATATCCATGTACCATGTTTACTGTTCAAGATCATGAAAATGTTATATACATTACAAAATCTATGTTAATGCCTAATGAAGATAAACCATCCACAGTGTAATACAAAAAACATATTCCAGCTACCAACTATGATAACGTTGAGCATATTTTAAGAGTGTTAAATGGTATTGGAGAGAACTTGAAATTTCGCTATGATGAAATAACAAAATTTGTGTCTATTTCTGTTTTGGATAAAAATATAATTTCCGTAACATTATCACCCAAATTAAGTTTACAACTAGGTTATGAACCAAATAAAAATCTCCTAGAGAGAAGTTTTGAAAAGTAACCTGCTAATTTACACTTAGGGTTACCATCTCAACTCTTTATATATTGCGACATTATCGATCCTCAGATTGTGGGTGATGTTATGACTCCTTTACTAAGAGTCATTTCATTAGATCCTACAAAATACATTTATGGTGCAAATAAAATGCACGTTTTCTCTCAACTACAACTACTTACCTGTTATGCGAAGAGAGTTCGATACGCTGGAAATAGTTATAAGATCGAGCACAGGACAAAAAATACCATTCCAGTTTGGAACCGTGTGTATTAAACTACATTTCCGAAAATTATAATAATGAATTCTCTTCGTGATCATCATAAATGTCCATATGAAAATTATTATACACTCTCAAGCTGGGTCAGGAGTTGGAGTAATTTATAAGGATGCACCATACCAACGCGGTCATGGTATTGGGAGCTTCTTAGGGGGGTTATTTAGATCAGTTTTACCTTTACTTTCAAGTGGTGCTCGAGTGATTGGTAAGGAGGCATTAAGCGCTGGAGTAGGACTTTTATCGGGTATGGTTCAAGCGCGTCCTATGGAAGCCTCAATAAAAGATCGTCTAAAGCAAGTTAGTACGAATTTAAAACGAAAGGCTGATGAGAAAATTGATCAATTTAACATGACAGGTTCTGGGTATAAAACTAAAAGAAAACGATTGACCTCGTTCATTCCACCATTAACTGCTAAATTGAAAGCTGCGAAAAAACTTGGTCTAAAGCCAAAAAAATAACAAAGATATATTTTCAAATTAAATATGTCTTTCCTTCATAATCATTCTTGCGAGTGCGTTAAGTCAGAATTGGATTTGTTTGCACTACCGTCTACACAAACTAGCATTGAAAATGGATTGTGGATTCATTATAAACCAATTTCATCTCTTGGTGATGATGGACCTATCGAGTTTCAAGTTCCTGGGACAGGCGATGACTACATAGATTTGTCTCATACATTACTCCACATAAAGGCAAAAGTATTAAATCAAGATTCAACTAACTTGATATCTACTACAATAGTAGCACCTGTAAATAATTGGCTGCATTCACTTTTTTAGTCAACTTGATGTTTATTTAAACCAAAAATTTGTATCACCACCTAATAATACCTATGCATATCGAGCATACATGGAAACCCTTTTAAACTATGCTCCTGCTGCTAAACAATCTCATCTTACTTGTAGTCTTTGGTATGATGATACAGCAGGAAAAATGGATTCTACGGATGGTAAAAACATAGGATTTGTTAAAAGACAGGAATTTATTAGTGAAAGTAAGGAAATAGAAATGATTGGTCATCTTCACGGTGACATTTTCAACCAAGATAAATTTTTAATTAATGGTGTTGAAATGAGTGGTAAATTGGTTCGATCGAGAGAGAGCTTAAATTTAATTGCTGGGTCAAACGATGTAAAGTTTAAAGTTTGCATTACGGACGCAACTCTTATTGTTCGACGAGCACGAATTAATCCAAGTGTATTACTCGCACATCAAAAAGTTTTAGCTTCTACCACTGCTAAATATCCTATTACTCGAGCTGAAGTAAAAGTTTTAACAAGTCCATCGGGTGTTCAAGGAAAAACTCTTGATAATATATTTTTAGGGCAGGTACCCAAAAGATGTATAATTGGATTTGTGAACAATTCTGCATTTAATGGTTCCCTTACTAAAAATCCATTTAACTTTGAAAACTATGGTATTAATTCTTTCAGCTTATATATTGATGGTCAACAAACACCCTCAAAAGCTTTGCAACCATCTTTTAATAATAACATATTTACATCAGCATATCATACTCTATTCTCGGGAACTGGTATTCACTTTCTTAATGAAGGAAATGGAATCTCTTGTGAACAGTATGCCAAAGGTTACTGTCTATTAGCATTTGACTTAACTCCTGATTTATCAGCCAACTCATCAGCTCATTGGAATCTCATAAAGCATGGTAGTGTACGATTAAAAGTACGATTTGAATCCTCACTAATACAAACAATTAACTGTATAGTTTATGCTGAGTTTGATAATATTATTGAGATAGATAAAAACAGAAATGTTACTGTAGACTATAGTAGTTAAGGTTATAATATGTGTTGTGTGTTAGATTTTATGAGTTATGTGTAATGCATTTTGTGTGTATGTAACTATGTGAAACATTATAAAATTAAATAAAACAAATTGTATGCAATATATTATTTTTTATTTCTTTATAAATATTGTATTTAATCTAATACAAAACTCTGTTCGAGTTTAAATTTTACATAAGCACACTGACTAAACCACTGAACATGCTGCTGCCAAGGATCATCATCATCTTCCCAATCTTTTAAGCCACCACCACAATGGAAACACTTGGTCCTGTCTGCATGGCCAGTATAAAAGAAACCGGCTTCTGCAAGATCTTCAGGTTTCTGTCGCATAACGAGAGGCCAGTTTTCGAAACTGAGCAACCGGCTAGATTTTGAACTGAAGAATGGATATTCAGCTCTTGAGTACTGCATATTCTCGTTTTCATCTCCACTCAGTGTTGTAGTTTTGTTCTTCAATGATGTGTTCTGTACACGTATGCCACACTCATCTCTTTCTTCTGCTCTTGTCTTCCTGTAATTTAAGTAAACAGAATCACATTCACTAATGATCAGCTAATGACTGTCATTGTTAAAAAAAGTATTTTTTTAACTTTTTCACTTTCTGCTATTGTCTTTGTAATATTGTATACGAGGGCGTTTGTGTTGTCGTAGATGCTATCCTTATTAGTCTTTACGTAATATTTAATCCTCGTGGAAGCATGTTTCCAATGATCAGTAGTTGGAATCTTGGATAGCTTCTTCATATCGTACATTTCAATTTTGATGAGATGCGTCGCTTGGTCTCCGTCGTCAGAATTAGTAGAAATGTATGATACACCATCTCTAGCGGCTCGTGCTACGGTTGATGATAACAGCTTCCTCTTTTTTATTTTTAATTCAGCTTCAAAAAAATGATCAATCGATTGCGATTTTCTTTTTCCACCATCGCATGTGTTATTATTAATGACGATGTCATCACTCTCTTCTTGAGGGGAGAGTGGCGAGTAGTAATACTGTTTATAAGTATTTTCATCGAAACTCAATGATTTCTGCGACAACACAGTTATCATGTTAATATCAATTTGTTAACACTTAATCATAAAAGTTAAAAAAGCTAAAGTTACAACCTATTAAAGTCCACTGCTGAACATAGGCCTCCTCTCATTTCTGAGAGGGTTTTAGAGCTAGGAAATTTTCGCTGCGATACCTCAATGCGTGTTGGCAAACTTCACATGCCTTCGAAATTTTCTCAGACATGCATTTCTCACGATGTTTTCTTTCACCGCTGAGCACGTGGTAAATCAGCACTTAAAATTGTAATTAACAATTTAATTGGTGCCGGCGGGGATCGAACCCGGGACGTGTACTATGAAGTTTACATTTTGCGCTAACCATCTGAGCTACCACGGCTTAACCATATACACACACATAATATTTAAATATAATTTGTTAACACTAAATCATACACACGTAAGAAAATAACAGAAAGAAAAGTAAGTTTGTCAATAGAATAAACACTTACATCCATGGCCTTCGATGCGTTGAAGTAACACAAACGTAGTATTGATAGATCCACTGCGGTCAAACGACCATACACTAACTCCATGACTGCAGTTGCTTGGTCTTATATAGTACCAGTGAGTAATAATTCTAATCTAAAGAATTTCTGCAGTAGAATTGATAGTATCTTTATGCGTCAACAAGCTTACCTTACATTCTGTTGCTTATCTCTACATTCCTACGTCCTTCCTGTCGTGTCTTGTTCAGTGTATTGGTGACTCAAATACGTTTTGTATAACACAAAGAAAGCAATTTAATATTTAGATATCACTATAATTGATCATTCCTATATTAGTCATTGAGTAGATTGGTACTGTAATAATCTACTAATAGCAGTAATATTATGGATACACTAGATGTACAACAACATCTGAAAAAGATTCACCCCACTCTAGAAAATAATGTTTATGCTGCCAATAAACTACCCATGTACACCCACGTACCAACGTATATAATATGCAATTTGGATACAGATGATAAACCAGGGTCACATTGGGTAGCTTTATATATCGATACGAATGACGTCGGTCAATATTTTGATTCATTCGGACGGGCACCTGTACGATATCATCTAGAGTTTTTTAAAAGAAATTGTAAAAGATGGAACTGGAATGTTGATAGGATTCAGAATGAGTGGACTTCAGTTTGTGGCGAATATTGCTTAATGTATTTGCTATATAAGTTTCAGGGATGTTCAATGCATAGTTTTACGAGTATATTTACAGAGAACACATTGTACAACGATATTTTAGTGGATGAGATATTTCGCTCCTATTTTATAGATAATAAGTAATAAGATTTTGTATTTCATAAATAAAAATTTTAACAAAATTAGGTAATGTGTTTTATTGATGATTCAGATTAGTGTTGTAGATAGGAACAAAGGAGTATAATACAATAGCATAAGCCGACCCACACGCTGACGAATAATAGATAATGACGGTAGTCAATCAACAATAGATAAGTAGATAAGGACAATGGAGCGCTAATGACGGTTGAGGCTCGCAGCGGATATCAATTAGATAAGATTTAATTGATCTGCTCATCTCCGGAACCGTGCATCCTACGCAAAAATGGACCGCAGATTCGTGATCAGAGCATGCCAAAACCTTTTTTTTTTTAGGATCGTGAGTCGACGAACGTTGTACTTGTACCACTTCTGACTCAGTGCGCCAGAACTGGTACAACCTAACTACTAATATGAAATAACTAGTTTAAGCGCTGTGTTTTAACATCATAGTATTGTAGCTTCTTGATTAATATCTTATGGTAATCACAGTTGAGAGCCTTGGAAAGGTCACAAAATATATCCAAAGCATCGTCTGAATTCTCTCACGCACAAAAAATATATATTATAATCTCAACCCCCGCAAGGGTTGTCGAGCGACCCCTTGTAAAACCAAATTGAATTGTATGGAGCAATTTATTTTTATTAAAAAAACTTATCATTTGATGTAAAACATTTTATCAAAAAATATTTAATGTCGGTAGTACAAAAATCGGTCCAAAATTCGTGGGGTTAATAAAGGTATAACTTCAATATGTTTCATTTCATTGTAAAATATTTAAAAAAAGTCATGCTGGGTTTCTTGCCGGTTCTTCCCAGGACAGAGGTTTTTTTTCGAACTAGTGGTAAAGTAAAAAATAGAATTTCAATAAGAATTACGTATAATCTATATTGATTAAAAAATATTGTATTGTATTCTATTCTATTCTATAAAAGGCGGGAGTAGTAATATCTACTCTTACTACTACTCCCGCCTTTTATAGAATAGAATAGAATAGAAGTAAGAATGTAATTCTTCATTTATTTTATTAATTATTTAAAATTATGTTTTAAGTGGTACATCAAATAGCAGCTCAATGCTGCTGTGTTTCGTATGGTGAGTGCAGAGAACCGGAGACCCTTTTTACTGGAAAAGAAGCATTCCAGCTTAGTCCTCGAGGCTGACAACGTATCTGAATTTTGATTCTCAAACGAGGATAGATGTAGATGTTTATGGGCCGCAGTCACCACTTACCATCAGGTGGACTATGTGCTCGCTTGTCACCCTTTTCCTATAAAAAAACATTAATTTTATGTAGGTTTGTGCTACATTTAAATTCAAGGACCATGACTCTTTCGGTTTTTCGTATATTTTTAGACAATGTTTATTTTAGACAACAGTTTTATACAAGATTCCGTCAACAATACCACACTTTTTCGATCTGATTTGCCCATAAATAATAAAGTGGCATTAAACAAAGTTTGGTTAAAGCATATTTTTAAGCTGAAACTCCCACCATACTCATGATCAGTCTCGTAAATTATAATCATTTTATTTGACCAGATGGCTAAATATTTGCCATCCCTTTCATACTTCTTTAGTCATTTATTTAAATGCCGTTTAAATAACGGCCTAATGATTTGATCAACTGACTGATAAGTCTAGCGGACTGTGACATATTTGCAACTTATTACTTTTTTAGTTTCTTAGTAGTACTTCATTTAATTGAACATATTATCCCAGTACTACGAAAACTATTTTGTTTGCTGTTTATTATCTTATTTCTGACTTTTCTTAAAACTTTTAGATTTAGCTAAACTTACTTTACTTAGCGATCTTACTTTACTTAGGACTTAGCGGTCAGCCGCCTTAGAGTCTACATCACCTGAAGATGCCTCGTGTAGAGGCAAAACACGTGTCGTATTATCGTTGATGGTATCTTTCCTAGCCTGTATGCTCGGAAGGCGACGTAATTCAATACTCCTGTTGGCTCGCGACTTAAAATGGCGGGAAATGCAAATGTTTTGCTAATTTGCAAATTTTGCTATATTTTCACTTTGAGACAATATTTATGGATAAAACTTACAGGAATTCTTGTTGAATGTATAAACTATCGAATAAAATTACTTTTAATTGCTAGAAATTGTAATAAAATTCATAAATTACCCTTTATAGCATAGTAGTAGTAGATACTAGAACAAACGTGTAGATTTCAAATGTACTAATTTTGTAAATTCGTAATCTACACGTTTATTTTTGGAGAAATCTATATGAAAATGTTAGGAAATATGTATATTTTTATGTTTTATGTGTTTCTACTCGTTACTCATACCAAAATATTAAAAAAAAATAAAATAAACGAAATTAATTTTTATCTGTAAGAAATTTCGAATAATATTTCAAATATATTTTTGTGTGACTTTGAAATAAATACAACGTCGTTATTTTAAATATGTTATAAAACTATTTTTTGTTACATTTTACACTAAAAATAAATGAAAATTGATAAAATAACACATTTTTGACCCAACCGCTAAAATGGGCCTTCTCGATATCGAAGTACTTTTGGCACTTACTTTTCACTTTTTATGCCACAAAAGTATAAAACTCACCTTTTTATTTCAAAAACACACAGTAAAACGGAGAAATCACTCAGCAATAGCTCATGCACAACCACGCACTACTGGTGGTATGTATACCCGTTATGTCAGAATGAGTTTTTATTGTTTTGACAGATTATGATACCAAATTAAAGTGTATGTCTTTTTTAAATTTATATTATTTTATTTTCAAATTAAATATTATAATTCAAAATATATTACAAAAATTATAATAATGAACTTAACTAAAATAATAATTCAAATTATAATATTTACGATTAAAACTAATTATATACAATATAAAAGAAGAAACTATAATATAGAAAACCTAAAACTAAAAATTTTAATAGTCAAAAAGACCTGCTCCCCGTGGTATAGTGCCAAGAACGCTGGCTGCGTTTCCTCGCTGAATAGCTATACTTAGCCTTTGAGCGAGGAAAGAACCAGCCCTCTTATCACCAGCAGCGACGAACAGTCGTGGATACAGTTCCTTTAGAAATTTCAATGCACGCGGACCCCACGGACCGATAGTCTCTACAGCAAACGGCACAAATATGTAGTCATTTCTCAAAGACTCATATTTGCGCCATTTACTAAATTCGGCTGCCTCTGATGCCGCCCCGGCTCTAAAAGAGGTACCCTTGAGATGAGAGGCCACCAAAGTGGCAACGCAAGTAGCATCCTACGGCGATGCGCAAGCTTTCCCCATCAAGCAATGTGCCGAGATTACTTGATGGTAGAGCATGTAACCAGTGGCTAGATTCCTTAGTCGAAACAGCTAGAAGGCGAGCCTGATCTTGTTGACTGTAGAAATTTTGAAATAAATTTTTCTGGACACTCCGTACCAACGGAATATCCCACTGTTTTGTTGGTTAACTTCCAGATAGTGGATGCTATGGCCCATAGACATCTACATTTATCCTCGATTAAGAATCAAAACGCAGATGCGTTGTCACCCCTGAGGACTAGGATGGAATGCCTCGTTTCCAGTATAAAAGAGTCTCCGTATCTCTACAATCACCATACGAAACACAGCAGTTATTATAGTATATTACAGTGCTATAGCTGCTATTTTAAGTTCGTATTCTGTGAGAGTGTGGTCCCTCCCCGGTCGAGCCGACCCGTTCATGCTACAATCATAATATAGCTGCAGGGTGGCTCTACCACGTATAAAAAAGAAATGATATAATATACTTTTAAAATATTTTATATATTTTAAATTTTAATGAAATAAATAGATGTCATAAATTATCTTTAAAAACGAATATGCATAAATAGATATCATGGGCCAGTAAATGATTTTTTATATACCTTGTTTAAGAGCCGTGGTAGCTCAGTGGTTAACGCTCGCTGTAAATATAACAGAACGCGAGTAACCCAGGTTCGATCCCCGCCGGCACCAATGAAATTGTTAATTGCAATTTTAAGTGCTGATTTACCACGTGCTCGGCGTGAAGGAAAACATCGTGAGGAAACCTGCATGTCTGAGGAATAAGAAAAAAAATATTTCGAAGACATGTGAAGTTCGTCAACACGCATTTGGGCAGCGCGGCGGACACTTCCTTGCCCTAAACCCTCTCAGAAATGAGGGGGAGGCCTGAGCCCAGCAGTGGGACGTATATAGGCTGTAACTTTACTTTACTTTACTTTATACCTTGTTTAAATTCAGCCGTAAATATTTAAGGCCGTAAATATTAAAATTATTTAATAACATTAATTTCATTATTTAACAAACATAGAAGCAACAATATTTAAGAAAATATTTTACGGAATAAAAAAGGGATTCTGATTAATAAAACAATTGTAAGATACCCCATAATAATAAACACTTTGTGGCATTCTATGGGCAAATCGTATTTTATTTTTGAACTAAAAGCGTTAGTTTGTTCTTTATAAATTAGGCAATGGGGAAAAAGGTTATGGAAAAAAAAATATTTCATCTTATAAATTCATTCATTACAACTAACAATACAGCTTTTAATATGGCTTACTGACGGATTCTCTTTACCTCATCGCTATAACCTCGGCATTGAAAGCTTCTTTTCATTAACCAGTGAATGAGAACAGAATTTTCTGCCAACGTAAGCCCTTATTTATAAAGCGTGAGCAAAGCCAATTAAGGCCTTTCAGCGAGACCCTTTTTGTTTTAATTTTTAGCTATCCCCGTGCCAAATTGTAACAATTTATTGCGTTTATACTAACTTGTTTTTGACTTCCGATATTTTGGGTGCTTTAAAAGCCCATGATCACAAGGGAACTGAGATATATTTGCCCAATGTCAAAGTTAGCACTGCTACCTTCAGATTTTAGATATTAAATTTTGGTCTGATCTACGTAGAACGAGCCTTCAGTATCTTGAAGTCTTGCAGTGGTGTGGGATGCAATTGCTTGGGTTTAAATTGAACTTTGTTAATTATAGGATCCTAAGTAGATGCAAACACCCATCCATCGTCTCTATTAAAATTAATATGTTTCTTAATTTCTATAGCCTCGCGTACAATCCTTAGTATGAATCAGTGCTCTTTTGCGAGGATTCATGGTCTATCAAATCGGATGTAATAGTAAGGACGATCTTGAGCATGATCACAGACTTCAGAATTCCCGGAGAGTCGTTGCTTAACGTTTTTTTCCTATGTAAGAGAAACCACATTCAATTAGCTATTGTAGATTAGATATTGTACAGGGATATTACACGTGATAGATTAGACCCTCCGTGGTCATAGGTGCTGTAAAGCACCCGAAACGTTGGGAATTAAAAATAAGTTAATTAAACGAGATAAAGTCCGTATAAATAGTTATGTAGTGTTCGCGTTAATATAAAAAGTGTTTACGCGAATTTTATATATCTCTTCAATACTTTCAGTTCACGTATCAAATATGATAAATGAAGTTAAAGAATAAAAACAAGAAAACCGACAAGCCATGATTTCGAAACACAGAGGACTCTAACATTTACACACTTTACTTAGATGAAGACTAATTAACACTAGCTATTCCATGCGTACTATAACACGTTAATAAATATTAAAATAATATATTAATGTCACAGTATGCTTACGCTTTTGCCACTGGCGTTTTCTAAAACAATCATCAATATTTAAGAACACAGTTATTAGGGTTAGCTATATGGTTGATTATAACTACAATAATGTTATCTTTACTTAATATCGAAACCATTTTCTAAAACAATACATTTATGAACTCAGTAAAAAAAATTGAAGAATCTAAAGTTAAATTTTTTCACAATGGATAAGATGACCATGGATGATCGGCCTATTTTCCGAAGAGATATTATGAAAGTTTATTTATTAAGACAGGGAGATCCCTTATCACCAACAGTATTTATCACCGTGCTTCAAATTATCATGAAACAAAACTGGTCCAAAATAATGCATTAATATACAAGGGAACTACTTAAGCAGCTTAAGATTTGTTGACGATATAGTCTTACTTTCAGAAACAGTATCACAACTCGAAGAAATGATAAAGGAACTTCACTATATCAGTTACGCTATTGGCTTGGAACTAAACACAGATAAAACAAAAATACTGTCCAACAACTTCGAAAGACACATTGAAGTAAACAACCAAACATTGGAGTATGTTCAAAAGTATGTGTAGCTAGGTAAAGACGTATCTTTTAAGAAATCTGGACAACGTGATGAACTAAGAGACGTGTGAACCTGGGGAAAATTCTGGAGTTACAAAGAAGTTTTAAGGTTGGGTAACTTTCCTCTAAAACTTAAAAAGAAAAATTTAGATTCATGCATTTTTCCTCGCCTCTCCTATGTAAGCCAAACTTGGATATAGAACACTTACACAAAAAGTAAAATTTAAACATGCCAGAGAACTATGGAGCGAAGCTTACTTAATCTAAAACGTGAAGATAAAAAAGAAATACTGAAATTATAAATTAAACAAATGTTATAGATGCATTCAGTTCATTGTAAGAAACTTAAATGGAAATGGGCGGGGTATATTGTACGTTTGGCTGATAAAACATGGATTAAGAAGGCTACTCCATGGGCATGGGAAACCGAAAAAGAGGTGGACCTTTAGAAAGACGGATGAAATTGAAAGATTGCTGGAGACGATTGGATTTAAATAGCCAAGGATAGGGAAAAGTGAAAAAATCTGGAGGAGGCGTATACTTGTAGAGAGGTCCTTAACGATAGTTAGACAAATAAAAATTCATTAAATATGTGTCAAAAAATAGATTGACATTATTTCTTGTAATGATTATTTTATTTTATTTAAATGTCTTTTCTTTTATGATCTTATTATGTTATAATTTTTTTTTACTAATTTGCAATAATTCTAAATTATTTAATGAAATTAGTAATTAATGAAATGTATCTTGATTTTGTTAAGGAAATAAATGGCTTTATAATAATTATTATTATGAAAGTTATTCAAAAAATACATTTCCAATATGTTGTAACGCACATTTTCTCATTATGTTTTATTTGTATTAAAAAAATATATTGCTAATTACTTTAACAAGAAATCTACTAGAGAATCAAATAGCAGATGCGTTGGAACTCCTAAAGAATAACACACTCACCATACCAAACACAGTAGCATTTAGCTGCTATTTTACACTGGTATTATGTACAACACTGCAATTCTACACAGCTGCGCACCCATGCAAACGGGAGTTAGGGCGTCCCCCAAGGCGACGCACACCAGCTCGTCCCCGTTGGTGTGAAACGCAGCGCGCAAAGCGGCGATGGGGACCGCCACCCGTCACGCACAGCCCGACACGGCGGAAGGTGGAGGACGGAGTGCAGAGTTGGCACGTGGAATGTTAGAGGGGGGCATGAGAGATAAGACGAATGTGTTGATCGAAATAATGAAAGAAAGAGAATTAGATGTCTTGTGTATGTCGGAGACCAAACGGAAAGGCAGTGGTACTGAAGAGCTCCCTGGCGGTACGTTAGCTATATGGTCCGGAGTCCCGGAAAGCGAGAACGCCTGCCAGGGAGTGGGGGTGCTGTTGTCGTCCCGGTTGGTCGATCTTATGACTGAATACAAGGTTGTGAACTCAAGACTTCTCTGTGTTCGCTTTAAACTGGGACTGACGAAGTTATTCCTTTTGGCTGTTTATGCGCCGGTAGCTTCGTCGTCCAGGGCTGAGCTGGAGGAGTTTTGGGAGAATGTAAGAGAAGTTCTAGATTTGGTTAAGGGAAACGAAAGAACTGTTGTATGTGGTGATTTGAATGGATGGGTAGGTATCGCTCGACCAGGATACGAGTCGGTGCTTGGAAAGTTTGGCGATAAAAGGGTTAATGATGCTGGCAAACTTATACTGGCTGTATGCAAGGAAAAGGGTCTTCTTGTGACAAACACTATGTTTAATCGCAGGAAAACCCATATGTACACTAGAGAAAGAAAGAATGAGAGAAGTATGATTGATTTGTTCCTGGTGGATGACCGACTGCGAAAACAAGTGATGGATACACGAGTGTTCAGGGGTGCTGACCTGGGAACGGATCACTATCTAGTAATTACTAGATTTAGGGGATTGTTCGCGGGTTGGCACTACCGGACGGTAGTAACAGAACCACAGTCGGTCTGTCGCATCCGAAGCATTGGAAGCTTCAGGAAGCGGATACTAGGGACAAATATCACACGAGGGTAGCCTAAAGGTTGACACCATCGATGGCAGGAAAGAATGTGTGGAGAGAACATGGCATAACCTTAGGGATGGAATGGTAAGTGCAGCGGAAGAAGTATGTGGAATGACAAAAAGAGGTAGTGGTAAAAGAAGAGATGCATGGTGGAATGAAGAAGTGAGAGAAGCTGTAAAAAAAGAAGAAAAAAGCATGGTTAGACTACTTGGTCTCTAGTAACGAAAGCATATGAGAGAGAAGATGAAAGAAAGATATAAGCTGCAGAAAGTTCATGCGAAAACATTGATTGAGGAAGTACGTGAAAGGTGTAGAATAGAAGCGGACGAGAGGTTGTCGCACAACTTTAAGGAAAACTCCAAACTCTTCTGGAAAGAGGTTGGAAGGTCCCGGAGTGGTGCGACAGCCTTAAGAATGAACAAAGTGCTTTCGAGAACCAATGACGTTCTCTCAGAAAAATCGGACGTCTTGCAGCGATGGAGTGAATTTTATAGAGAAATGTATGCGTGTCATGATCTTAGTGAAGGATCCGGGGGTAACGCCATGACTGGCACGCCAGACACGGACCTCGATGACACTGAGGTCATCAGCATGAAAGAGATTGAACGTGCGATTGGAAGTTTGAAATATGGTAAGGCTGCGGCACTAGACAGAGTTACTGCTGAAATGGTCAAGTACGGTGGGCCTCGCGTATGGGACAGCTTTCGTCTGCTGTGCAATTTGTGCTGGCGGACGGGAGATGTCCCGGATGATTGGCGATCCGCGGTCATTGTGCCTTTATATAAAGGTAAAGGTTCACATTTTGACCGCGGGTACTATCGGGCGATCAGCTTGACCAGTTTAGCAAGTAAAGTTTACTCGAAGGTTTTGACACGTAGGATGCAAGAGAAATCGGAAAGATTCTTATGGGAGGCACAATGCGGATTTAGACCTGGAAGAGGATGCACGGATCAAATGTTTTCTTGCCGCATGATCACGGAAAAGGTTCTGAGTGTTAACCAGAGGATTTTCTGTGCTTTTGTGGATCTAGAGAAAGCATTTGATAAGGTTATAAGGAAGAAAATGTGGGAACTGTTGCCGGGATATGGTGTGGATGGTCGATTGCTAAGGGCTGTGCAGTCACTTTAATATGACTGTAAAGCCTGTATGCGGGTAGGGCATGACCTGTCACCTATGTTTAGCGTCCAAGCGGGCGTAAAACAGGGTTGTGTCATGTCTTCCTGGCTGTTCATACTGTATCTCGACAGCTGTTTACAGAAGCTGAAAAATAGCTGTTTGGGTGTGAAATTGGGTGACATTAAATTGTCTGCTGTATGCTGATGATACAGTGCTTATTGCACCATCAGAAGCAGAACTGCAGGTCTCCGTTCGAATGCTAATAAAACTAAGGTTCTGGTTTTTGAAAAGGACGAAGAGAGAACAAAATGTGAAATATGGGTAAATCAGGAACGTCTAGAACAGGTAAATGAAATTGTATACTTGGGGAGTGCTTTCAGCCGGGATGGAAGATGTGATTTAGATGTGGATAGGCGCGTCACTGCCGGAAACAAAGTCAATGGTGCCCTGAATGCATTAGTCAAAAGGCAAGGCGTGGTGAAGAGTGGATGCCTTGCAATACATAACGCAGTGTTGGTACCGACTTTGTTATATGGCAGCGAAACCTGGGTATGCCAGAAGAAGCATAAAAGCAAGTTGAATGCAGTGGAGATGCGATCTCTTCGTAAAATGTGTGGCGTTACCATAGCCGATCGAAAGCGAAACGAAGAGATTCGCAATATGGCAGGATTGAAAGATGACCTTATCACAAAAATTGATAGGGGCGTACTCCAATGGTTTGGGCACGTTGAGCGAATGAGTGAAGACCGAATGGTGAAGAAAATATATAGAGCGAAAGTAAATATTAAAAGGTGTCGAGGTAGACCGAGACTAACTTTCGAAGACCATGTGAGCAAATTGCTCGAAGAGGGGAAGGTCAAGAGTACTCGGATACCTAGACGTGCCTGTATGAAGAAGTTAATGAACCTGAAAGAAGCGAAAGAGGTATGTAAGGATCGTGACACTTGGCGATCTGTTTTCTCTGGCTACCCCGTTAGGGATTGTGCGTGAAGATAAGTAAGTAAGTAAGTAAGTATTCTGTGAGAGCGTGGTCCTACCCCAGTTGAGTGGATTCATTCATGCTACAACTATAATATAGTTGCAGCGTGGCTCTACCACGTACACACGCTCGTACCACGTCAAAAATGCCTAAGTAATGACTAGTAAAGTAAAGTAAAGTTACAGCATATATACGTCCCACAGCTGAGCACAGGCCTCCCCTCATTTTTGAGAGGGTTTTAGGGCAAGGAAGTGTCCGCCGCGCTGCCCCAATGCGTGTTGGCGAACTTCACATATCTTCGAAATATTTTTTTCTTATTCCTCAGACATGCAGGTTTCCTCACGATGTTTTCCTTCACCGCCGAGCGGGTGGTAAATCAGCACTTAAAATTGCAATTAACCATTTTCTTGGTGCCTGTGGGGATTGAACCCAGGTTACTCGCGTTCTGTTATATTTACAGCGAGCGTTAACCATCTGAGCTACCACGACTCTTAAGTAATGCCTGATTATAGAAAATCACTAAGCGAAAAAAAACCAGCGCATTTGGCGCTGCACTGCATTTTAATTTTTTTTTTGAAGTGAAAACGTATTTAGGCGAGTTCTTTGTGAACAGTGAACGAAATTGAACCGTCACACTCGGGTCGGTAACCCTGAATCGGGTTTACTCGGTTCCTCACGACGGCTTTTGGGTATGTTCCGAAATACAACCCAGTACACTGACGAATGCGAATGACGTCATTAATTGACGCCGTATTCCACCATATTCGATACAACGAATCACCAATATGGCGTCGATTTATGACGTCATTTGCATTGGCCATTGTACTGGGTTATATTTCGAAACATACCCTCTGTATACTCGGTTTCAATTGTCATCAGCCACGTTTTCTATCTGACAAGGAGAGAATCGTTCCAATAATCAAATATGATTGAATCTTTTGTAATTAATATTACTTTGTAAGTTATATTAATATTTATATAACAATATTTTTATATAACAATAATAATATCACTATGTTTTTGATCCACCGAACTAATCCATTATATAACAAAAAGGTTTTTATTTTAATTTATTATAATTAATTATATAAAAGAAAAAATGGAAAACCCAGAAGTTTTTAATTCTATTGTGTGGTCATAAGCACACATCTAATTTTTTTTGGTTATAAGTATTGTATACTAGCGATCCGCCACGACTTCGCACAGAAGACCTCTGGATCTCATCAACTGCGTCACCTACCGGGTCAAATTGAGAATATAAACCACCCACTCAAATTCACACAAAAAATTTAATCAAAACTGTTCGAACTGTTCTCGAGTTATAGTAAGACTAACGGACAGCAATTGCTTTATATATATATATATATATATATATATATATATATATATATATATATATATATATATATATATAAATCATCATTTTTATTCAGAGAAAGACATAGTCATCCATTTACTCGTAAATCGGACTCGAACCAAATGCATGTATATCTATCTATTTTCAATGACGTTTTTGCCGTAATCCAGTTGGCTCTTACAGTCTTATCTGACTAAGGGCTAAATGAAAAGGAAGATCGATGATGATGAGGAGCCGAGGTAGGTCGCTAAGAGGCTAATGGCTCGCTGTGAATTTCACAGTAAGCAAGCAACCCGGGTTCCATTCCGAAAGCTCCAACGAAATTGTTGACTGCACTTTAAGTGTTGATGGAAGAAGAGATGGATAAAGTAAAACATTATAAACAAACTTGCATAACTGAGAAATAAAACATATTTCGATTGATGATTGATGTGAAGTCCGCCAACACACATTGAGAGCAGACGGCGGACATTTCCTTGCCCTAAAACCCTTACCCTTAGACAAGTAGAGGCTTGTCCGGGCTGTGGTAAGTGTATAGATTAATAATGATGACTGATGATGACCCGACTCGTGGTTTCCGAGATAATAAAATAACGTGTAAGTATGAGTGCGGATCACAGGGTGGTCGAAAAGCGCGGGTAATATCTGTTTATCTCGCTTAGTGCTTCCAAAACGTTTCTAGTAGTTGGATATTTATTAGGCGTTAACAAACATTAGTATACAATTTATATAAATTACATGTCACGTTGTTTGTCCGCGATGGACTCCTAAACTACTTAACCGATTTTAATCAAATTTGCACACCGCGTGCAGTTTGGTTCAACTTGAGAGATAGGATAGTTTTATTTGCCCATGAGTGAGCTACAATGTTTTTGCGAATTTAAGGATTTTAATAGGAAATGACAGGGTCGTCTAAAAGGGCAGATCAAAGTCTGCCTGGCAAGCTAGTATACACACACAGACACACATATATATATATATACTAAAGTTAGTATAACAAAGAATAATTTTCTTTTTATTATTCTACGCGTATCGCGAAGCTCTATATATATTAAATCACAAAATAATGTCACAAAATCATTGATTTTCATTGCTTTGTTATGTTACATTTTAGTCTCCAAAAGCAAGTGGTAAAGGCTTTACGGCTATGACAGAGACATTGTTACGCTTATTGTAACAATCTGCATGAGAATTTATTTATACATACATATGGAATCATGCTAGATTAGTAGATTTGGTTCTCTAGTGTGCGATATAAAACTCTATTATCTAAATGTAAAAAATAAATAACGTGCGAGGCGTACGTTACTGTAATTGCTAACCCGTCAAGTATATCCATCACGAATTTACGAAAAACCCTATTTGAGAGAGTCATGTCCGTCAGTAGATTACTTAGAGGTTATAGAGAACAAGGGCAATGAAATAAAAATAAGCTTAATAAATTCATTGCGATATCTGATATGTTCGAAATTACACTTTTCATTTGAGAACTGTCTCCTATTTTCTAAGCAGTTCTATAATATTTATTTCAAATAAACTATAAACATACCATAAGAAAACTCACGGTAGTACAACGCTCAGTAAAACTATGGAAAGGGTTAAGCTCGGAGTTTTTTTACTTGATTAAAAAACGATATGAGGATATCCGCAGAAGAACAAGAGTAGCCAACATAGCCCAATAGATCAGTCGACTGAAGTGGTAATAAGCTGTTCATATAGCTCTAAGTAACGACAACTGACAGGTAAGAAATCTTAACGTAAACCAATTTTGGGCCATTAAGCGAAGTGTAGGGCAGCTCCCAATTAGATGGAGTGCCCCCTGACAATATATGCAGGAAGTTGTTAGATGCATGTGACTCAGGGTCATGTTCTGTGACATTTATAAATAGTCCTCTCAGTATAGCTGTGGACTTATGGTTGTAATGATGGTAAAGATAATGAATTAAAAAGTATCTATTTTAATATATTTATTTTCATAACATAAATATAGAATATTTATTATTATAACAAAAAGCTAAAACTAAGAACTAAAATTAACATACAATAAAAAATGGTGAGAGTAGTAATTAGAGTATGAGAGTAGCTCTTAATTACTTAGGATTATGTTTTTAGTGCTATATAAATTTTGTGTAGCTTTGGGCTACATTTAAACTCAGGAAAAATGACATTTTCGGTGTTTATCCTATATTTTGAATAGTATTTATTTTAGACAATGTTATACAAAGTTCTGTCAATGATACCACAATTTAGATTTTCCCGTAAATAATGAAGTGGCATTAAAAAAAGTATGGTTAACGTATATTTTTTAGCGGAAATTTCAACCAAACTCGTGATCAGTCTCGTAAATTATAATGATTCCATTTGACGAGATGCTTAAACATTTGCCGCCTAAGCTATTTAACTAAGTATTCTTTAGTCATTTATTTAAATTCCGTTTGACTAACTGCCAATTGGTTTTATTAACTGACTGATACATTTAAAATTATAAACTTTTTAGTTTCACAACTTATAATTTTTGTTAATTTCTTAGGAGTGTCTAAAATTAATTGAACATAATATCCCAGTACTACAAAAATCATTTAATTTACTGTTAAAGTTAAAGTAACATATTGTAACATACATACTGTGTGTGTATGCTCAGCAGTGGGCACAGGCCTCCTATCATTTCTGATATGTTTTAGGGCAATGAAGTGTTCGCCGCGCTGCCCGATTGCGTGTTGGTGAACTTTAGATATCTTTGAAATATTTTTTCTGTCTAAGCTACAACGGCATTTACTGTATATTATCTTATTTCAGTATTTTTCTTAATTTAAGAATAAAATAACATGATATTTGATTATTACTATCAAAAACTTTAGCTTAAATTTTTTTGGAAGATTTATCAAACGTAGGTATTTGTGTTTTCCAACAAAAATAATGTCGATAATTCAAAGAATAAGTCACTAGTTCTTGAGTCGGTTCCATCATATTTATTTTTTACATTAACTTACACTATTTTGTTCACATTGAGGCCCATATTCAACAGTGGTCTTGATGCTGAGATTCTATAGTGATGATATGAATGACGATAAAAATTCATCATCAATATCATCAACGGGGAAATTACCTAGACAAATATATTTAAATAACCTTTCACTTTTTGTATCTGAAAATCTGAGGACTAAAAGAAGAGAAATCTTACATGGCAAGGTACAAAAAGGCTATACTGCGCATTTGTTTATACTTTCCAGCCAATCTTTGTCAATTTTGGCTGAGTAAGCTCTGTGTCCTAACGTTATCACGAATAAAACTACCCTCTACATATTTACCGTCTCTATTTTGCTAAATTATGTAATAGTTTTTACTAACATCAGTTTGGTACATTCAGGTATATTTGATTAACTTCATACATACAAGATACGAAAACACTTTTCACAAAAGCTTATTTACGTACTGAATAATGGATTCTCATGCATGTTAACAAATATTAGAGTGGTAATCTGCATAAGAGGATATTTATTTTAACATATACTCGTAGAAGCTTTTTCATCAGTAAAAATATAGGATATAACCTAGAAGTAAATAAAATTCATTTAGAATGAAGTAAAAGGTACTAGAATAAATTTTTTTTAAAACGAAAAAAAAAAGTTAGAACAACACATAACACATTCTCAATTCAATACTTTGTTTGCCTGCGCAGATTGATATAAATTTAAATTTTAAAATTAAAACGAAAAATAATAAGTGAAAACTGCACTTAACACATTTTGAATTAAATATTTTTTTACATACTGCAGGTTGCTATAAATTCTAAATACATTACTTATAAATTCTAAGTACGGTACGGCGTAATATATGTAGTGGCTAGTTTTTGTGACGCAACACTAGCAAAGTTCCCTCAAAGGGAACATACTGAAATCACTTCATTAAACAGCAGTGTGTTAACATACCTTGTTAATGTTCCCAGAGTGGTTATTGTTTGTGACTTTGAAATGGTGTTTTTAAGTAGAGAGAATTGTGTTGTATTACAAATTTATTAAATGGTATAAAGTATAATAACAACCATGCAGTGGCAGTGTTAGTACATCCACTACCCCATATCGTACCCTGGGTATTGTTAGAGGCGACAGAGTTAAACAAACCAGAGTACGTGATGCTGCGTCTTTCTTATAACAACTAGAAAAAAAACTCTTATGAGACATTATATGAGGAGGCCTACGTTCATTAGAGGACTCCATAGGCTGTAATGTATTCTGCTGTAATGAAATGTATATTTTCACGTAACATTTTTACCGTTCCACTCCGATAAATCAGCCAAGTAGAGCTTTACCTTCCAAGTATTGCTATCATCTTCGACTGTATCACCAAAAAAAGTAAAGTAAACGAGGTTTTATAATCCGTTAAGTAGTTTTAGGGATTGCCTCTTTATAATAATTATAATAATAGCACAGGTTTATAAAAAAACTATTTCATATTTGTACAATCATAAAAGTTTCCAACTACTTCGTTAAGGCTCTCATGTTCTAATATCAGCCACTATAATATATGTAAAAACATTAGTTGTTTACTTATGTTTACCCAAATACTTCACATTGAATGAACGTTATTTATAGATATTTAATCGCGTTCTATAGTGTCATAGGTTATTTTTAGGATTTTGGATTATGAATTTTAGAACAATCTACGAAGAATGAGTACGCAGCATCCTGAAATCTTGCATGCTTCACTTTGGATTTTTTTAATTATAAGATCAAGGCAACTGTATCACCCAACTTCTACTAGTAGTAGTAGTACTCTAGTAGTGGTACTACGAGTGCAATCCTGTACATGGTGACAGATTCAGAACTTCCCAGAACATCAATGTTACACATCAGCTCCATGTTTTTCACTGGATGTGTTGGGAGTATAAAATAAAAATGTTAAACTCCATAACGCCTGTACTTTTTTTTCATAAAAGCATGAACAATTCATTATCATCAATTATGTCTATGATCTTTATAGGTGTTGGTATTTATGACAGATGGTATTCGCATTTCTTTGTCTGAGTTATTTAAAACAACCTTATTTAGATATATAAAATAGAATTAAAGAGCCATCGTATCATATTTCTAATTTTATTTTATTCAAGATGCATTTATCAACCACTTCCATTCGCTTTAAGTATAGAATGCTTTTAATTTCAATTTTTAGATTTAAAAGTAATGCAGATGACAGCTTAAATGGAATCAATTTTGCGCAGCGCAGGTGTCATTCCAACCATTCGGTGAAAATTTATGAAGATATTGAGATAGTTTTATATCCTTATGGCGCATCACATTTTCATTGTACAAATTGCCACAAGTTGATCGTAAAAACAATTAAGCTAATGTTTGGATTAACTAACAAAGTATATTACTACAACGTGAATATGAAAAAAGCACATAAATTCTCAGAAAAAGTGTTAAATATCACTAGGTAAGTTCAAGAAGGACAGTAGTGTCAAATCGCAATCTTTTTTTATTTATCCTTAATTGTGTGTATAGATATAACAAAAGACTTCGAAAATCGACCATCGAATCCAAAACACTTCATCATAGTAAAACGAGCGAATGCAATACGTTAACTTCGAGACAGCTTTTACTATTTTAACAAAATATTTTTAACCGTGTAGTGACGGTGTAAGAATATCCACTACCCCATATCGTCCCCTGCGTGCCGTAAAATGCGACAAAGGGACACTGAAACAGGAAATGGACACAAGCGACTTCCTGAAAACAAACAAAAATAATGAAATACTATGATTGCCAACCTGCTCGCTAAGCGTGGTAGTTACGGCAAAATCACCTCTATGAGGCAATCTAAGAGGAATGTTCAGAAGAATGTTTTTTTGCATTTTTATAAATTGCGTTGGTTTAGTCTTGTCTTACAGTAAATCATAACTTTCAGAGATTTTTATTAATTAATACATTAAGTTACAACCTTATGCGTTTCAATGCTGGACCCAGGTCTCCTGTTATTTATGAACGGCGTTTAAAAAAATTAGACTTCCGCGCTGCTCCAGCCCGTGTAAGCGGACTTCACGTGTCCTCGAAATATTTTATTTCTTAGACATACAGGTTTTCTCTAGATGTTATTCTTCGCTAAGCAATATTAAAATTACAATTTACAATTTCAGTGATGAATCAAACCTGGTAAGATTTCAGTAAGTAGTAAACCTCTGAGCTACCACAGCTCTTTTTGTTTTTTCATTGTTTTTTTTTTGTAATTAAACAAAATTTATATACATTTTATGGCTTTTCTGTGTGATGATATATAGATATATTACTTCTATATAGGCACATCATATTTCTTTAGGAACATGAGTATTGAAAATACTCTTGCAGTCTTTGTCCATTAGATGTGAGCTTTATTAAAAGTAAAACATACGTTCACACAAATGCAACGTTACTATTTGTTTATGTGCAGTATGTATGTTCGAGGTCAAAGTTAAAGTATTAAATTTTTACACTTTACCTTTCAGGAGTAAGAATACTGATCATTGGTCAGTATTCTTCCTTCGTGAATATCCCAAGTCGGAAAGTCATATGAGACCTTACCACCGGACTTGATTGAGTGACCTTGATTGAAGTCCGGAGATATGGACTCGTCATAACAAACAAAACGGAGCCCAAATTCGGCACACCTAGTTCTACTCGTTCAGAAAATCCAGCAGTAGTTACTGAATTACCCCTTCAGGTCACTCCATCAAGTCTGGTGATAAGGTCTCATTATAACTAACAAAACGAACCCAAACTCGGCACACCTAGTTCTACTAGTCTAGGAGTTCCACTTGTAATCACCGAATTACACCTTCAGGTCACTCCATTAAGTCCGGTGGTAAGGTCTCATCATAACCAACAAAACGAACCCAAACTCGGCACACCTAGTTCCACTAGTCTAGGAGTTCCTGTTGTAATCACCAAATTACACCTTCAGGTCACTCCATCAAGTCCGCTGGTAGGTAAGGTCTTATTATAACTAATAAAACCAGTTCAAAGTCCAGAGCTAACATCTCACTACCAGTAGAGGGCTTCCAGTGCCAAGCAGTCTTTGGAGCAGGTATTCTATTTCGTATCGAAGTATATTTCTGAGGTAGGTATAAGAAATGAAAAACAAATTCAATCTTTCAAATTATCAAAATAATTTCATTTGACTACGATTCCCACAGCCAACCGTGCGTACACTAGTGTGTGTGTGACTTTTGTCAATGTAGTAGTGCGATTCTATACCTATCCATTTTGTAAACGCGTCCTTAAGATACTTTATTTCACTCTCATAACAATTTTTTATTTTTTCATAATATGAATTTTATAATTAAAAAAATATTATTTTATTTTATAGAAGAATAGAAAACCATCCTATATCAGATACTCGTAAATACATACTCGTAAGTCATCAGTATGTTGTAAAAGTAGTGCATTATACTATAAGTATATAATCTATAACACTTCGTATATAAATAGATATATATATATATATATATATATATATATATATATATATCGTAATCTCGGAAACGGCTCCAACGGTTTTCATAAAGTCTCGGGGGCAATAAATCGATCTAGCTAGAATTTATTTTTAGAAAATGTCTTTTTGTCCGTGAGGTAAATTTTGATACCTTGTTAATGATCGTAATAGCTCAAGTGGATATCAAGCGGTCGTGAAATCGTAATGCCTTGGTTCGCGTCCCGTCTTGGGTCAGACTTTTTTTTCAAGTTTCCTTCTTTTGTGAGAAAATCGAGTTATTTCGAGCCCTTTTTTTGTGTTTTTAAAAATACGAAAATTTTAATTAAACTAATTGCACTCATGATTTTTTATTCAAATAACCAGTTCAGTTTTTTCTATTATGTCAATAAGATCAAAAAATATTATTCATGCAATTTGTATCTAAATGTAACTTAAAATTCTGAGAGTTTATGGTTTGTTTCCAAAGATAAATGAGAATAATTCCGTTGTTGTCGATTTCAGCAACTGCTTATTTTTGTTTTGAAATGAAATGCCGAGGTGCAAAGAACTTACTTCAAAACATTTTCAATTATGCTCTTTCTTATTTTTATAGTCTTACAAAACCATTTATAAGAACAAATGAGTAATGAAAAGTTTTTGTTTGTTAACTTCTCCCTTATAATTGTTTAACTATGTTGTACAGATTTGTAGATATATTTTTGTATACATAAGCCTATTAAAGTCCACTGCTAAACATAGACCTCCCTCGTAGATATCTTCGTAAGGGGCACATTTGCTATAGTTGCCACGCTTGGCAAGCGGATTGGCAACCGATTTTTTTTTTAATTTTAGTCGTTATTAGGAAGATCGCAGTGCTACCTCCTGATTTAATATAAATATTTTACGAGTGCGTAAAGTTTCCGTTATCCAACCTTATGGTACAGATGGCATAAATGACGCTATTTAAATAGAAAATTAAAAATTGCAGATTTGATATCTCTCTCTCACAAATTCGAAACCAAGTAAAAATATATTTATACGATCCACCAATGACCCACATCTCCAAAGGTCTCCTCTAATTTCTGAAAAAGTAATGGAAAAATTAGTCTATCATATGTACTCATACAAGTTATACCTAAAAAGAAGTGCGTATAATGTCTTAATATATATAAATTACGTGTCACGTTGTTTGCCCGCGATGAACTCTCTAAACTAGTTAACCGATTTTAATTTGTTTTGTTTGCGAATTTGAGGTTTTTTAATAAGACAAAGGGTCGTCGTAAAGGTCAGAACAACGTCTGCCTGGTAAGCTTGTATACAATATGTAACAAAAACCCTGTGGTTCCCGTTAAGTGTGTTATCAGAATCAGTATCCAAGCGTATAGAAATAAGTTTTTTTTTTAAAAAAACACATTTAAAAAAAATTTATATAATGAAAAAAAATTAATTTGCAAATTGTATGTGGTTTTATTTCCTCTAACTCACACGAGTAACTGTAATGCGGGGTCTTTGACAATTCTCTTACTCTTTGGCTAATGCAGAGATAATAAAACCACAAAGAATTTGCAAATAAATTTTTTTTCATAAATTTTTTTTAAATGTGTTTTTTTTTTTTGAAAAAAAAAATTATTTCCATATGCTTGGATACTGATTCTGATAATGCAGTAAACGGGAACCATAGGGTTTTTGTTAAATGTTGTATATATAATTTTAAGTATGAACAATCGATTTCGATGTGTAAATAATGTTGATGAACATGAGTGGCAAAACTGATTATTAATAATTAGATTTTATAAGATTTTATATTAACAGTTTTATAAGAAGAAGTGAAGTTTTTATCATACTAATTTTATACGGCGATTAAACATATTGACATTTTTTAAATAAAAAAAATTACGATTTTTTATTATAGAACTTAAAACACTATCATCTTTCATTTACTATATCAGAAAATTCTTCATCGATTGTTAGATATTTGATGAAATATAAAATATCCCTAGGTTCTTAAGACATGAAAAGAATTATCTATTAATTATATTATTAATTATTAATTATTATTATTATAATTATTATTAATTAATTATTATCCGGTAAAGTATTGTTAGAAAAATATATCAAGCCAAATAAAACTAATATCCTTAAATTGGAGGATGAAAACTAAAAAGTAGAACATACGCAAGCGTATTGGAAAAACAATGCCTGTTATTTATTTCCAATGAGTCTTGAGCAGGGAAGAACGAAATTAGAAAGGAAGAATAAATAAAGGGAAAATTTACTGCATGTCCCCTAAATATTACAAATTTTACAGACATCAATGATTCCTAACGAATTTTCCTTCGTCGCTCAGAATGTGAAAAATGAGCACTTGAACTACTATTAATAATCTTTGCAGTGCCAGTTGCTATCAAGCTTGAGTTGCTCGAACCACTGACAGTTTATTCTTCTGGATAGATTTATTTTATAATAAGCTTCTGAGCTTATTACAAAAGTTTTAATATTTTCTTTTTTTTTTATATCTATTCATTTTGTTATATGGCAATGTTTTTGGTGTCGTAAGAGGTAACTACAGAAAAGTCAGAAATACTTGATGGCTTCTGACAGGCAGCGGTAAAACCATCCAATTTACAACAGGAAACAGACAGAAAAGTTTCCCGGCTAATGACATAAGTGTCACCGAAAAAATACTAATAGTGTATGAAGATCCTTTAAGTCACAGTTTAACTCACCACTCGCCTCCACATTTTCGCGCTCAGCGCTTTAGATTCAACCTCTCCTCTCCTCTCTTGATGTAACCTAACACTACCCAAATAATTCTGAAGAGATCGAAATAGGTAAAATTCTGAGGTTGCAAGGTGAGGACTATATGGTGGATGCATTAACACGAAGATGTGTGTGGATTGGCGTCATCATGACGAAATACCACTCCTTTTCTAATGATCAATTCCGGACGTTTTTTTTTTCAATTTGTTGCTTAAGTCTCATTAGTTGTTGGCTGAAGCGATCCGAATCGATGGTTTAACCCCACGGTAAAAGCTCATAATAAACGATGCCCTTCCAATCCCACCATACACACAGCATCAACTTATTGCGGGTTAATCTGGGTTTCGCTATAGTCTGTGGAGCTTGACTACCCTTACTTGACCTTGACCTACCCTTACTTGACTTGACTTGACCATATTTTTTGCAGGTTCTTGTAAGTGATCTACTTTTCATCACCAGTGATCAATCTATTCAAAAATGTTTCGGTTTCATTTCATTTCCATAGAGAATCGCAAAAGAGTACACGATTCATAAGTTTCTTTCAGTGAGCTCGTGTATCCAAATATTGAGCTTTTTTGTGAGAATTTTTTAAATGGTTCAAAACTATTAAGTGGTAAATCCTAAATTCTAGTAACTACTAATATGCCGATCTTGCTCCACTTTTTCAAAATGGCATCGACTTTATTCGTATGAGGGCCAGACCAGAGCGAGTTGCATCTTTGACATCAAAATTCCCGGATTGAAAACGCTTGAATCAACTTGTGAGGACGCTTGAACCAAGAAGGTAAATTCTTAACTTACTTTTAATAAATATTATTTATAATCTATATTGAATAAAAAAGTTTCCGTTTCTGTTTGTGCTACTCTTACCTGACATTGCATTAGGTTCATAATCGTCACAAACCTTTTTTGTGACTAGCGTTGCATTTTTCCCATTTTTGTAATAAAATTATAATAATTTTATTACAAAAATGGGAAAATTATTAATAATAATTTTTTCGTTAGATTTATTCATTTTGGCGTACAGAAAAACAATTTAAAAATGGCGGAGATAGTTTTTATACTTTATAATTTTCTTTTTCTTTATGTCCTATATGCATTGATATTAAAACCAAGCAGATACAAACAGTACAACCAAATAGATTTTTTTTTTTCAATTTTATATAAACAATATACGAAGAAACATTTTCCCCAACCTATAATTTCGAAATGATAACGATTGCAGATTTTCAGTTAGACTTAGCCCTTTAGATTTATGAAAACCGCTCTAAAAATCTATCACTTCTTATTACAGTGCATTCAAATTCGAAATTTACGATATATTTAAGCAGAAATGTGCTTAAACATATTGTAAATTTCTGATATTATAGCTGTCCGCTTGATCTCCTTGCCTCTACAGAACTCCGTACTCAATCCTTCTTTTCCTTCAAGAATCTAATCAAAGCTTACTGGAACTCTAATATAACCTATCATACGAGGGTGGATTGAAAAGTACTCGGCCTAACCAAGAAAATAAACACATACTAAATTAGTTATATTTTTATTTTTCTACATAATCACCATCAAGTTCAATACACTTGGCACCTCCCCTTCCAAGCATTTAGACCGTTGAAAAAAAATGATTCTTCCTTAGAGTCAAAATATGCGTCTACAGCTGCTTTGACCTCGTCGTTTGTCGAAAATCTTTGACCTCCCAAGTGCATTTTTAGGTTAGGGAACAGAAAGAAGTCTGATGGTGCCAGATCAGGTGAATACGGCGGATGCGGTAACAGTTCAAAGCCACAGTTGTGAATTTCAGCTATTGACTGTACTGACGTGTGAACACGGGCGTTATCTTGATGAAACAGGACTTTTCTTCTGAGCATTCCTCGACGTTTTTTTTTATTTCCTCTCGTAAACGACGTAGTAAGGTGCAGTAGTAATCAGAGTTTATAGTCTGACCCCTTTCAAGATAATCAATCATAATCACACCTTTCGAGTCCCAGAATACTGAAGCCATCACCTTATTTGCCGACAAAATCGACTTAGCCTTTTTAGGGGGTGGTGAACCAGGTCTTCTCCACTGTTTTGATTGTTGTTTTGTTTCCGGTGTACAGTAATGAACCCATGTTTCGTCCATAGTAACAAAACGATTCAAAAAATCATCTGCATCGGCTTCAAATAACTCCAAACAGTCGCGTGAAATAGTCAATCGCGTCCTTTTTTGTTCAACTGAAAGCAGTCGCGGAACCCACCTCGCAGACACCTTGTGGAAACCCAACTCGTTGACAATGATGTTTTGAGTTCGTTCATAAGAGATGCCTATAATCTCGGCTATCTCTCTAATTTTTAATCTGCGGTCTCCCATTATTAAATCAAGTACTTTTTTAATATTTTCGTCAGTAGTTGACGTCGAAGGCCTTCCAGAGCGGGGTTCATCTTTCACACTCTCTCTACCACGCTTAAATTCTGCTATCCATTTTTTGACGGATGAATATGACAGAGCACAATCGCCTAATGTACTGACCATGTCATCATGGATGGCTTTTGATGATAGCCCCTTCTTATGGAGGTACTTAATGACGGCACGCTGCTCGATTTGCTCCATTCGCGGAAATTATGTCCGATTACTTTGTTAATAAATTTATAAAATCACAACTAATTATCGCACACGTTTCGAACTTCACACAATGAACTAGTCTGAACTGAACTAAATAATGTGGGTAGATTTGATTTTTAGAATTGAATGGATCTGTGTTAGGCCGAGTACTTTTCAATCCACCTAGGTACTTCCCGTCCTTTCTTGTATAATACTTTCCTCAACTGTCATCATCTTGTGTTTTCATTTATTTTTTTAACTTGGTTGTATAATTTATATACACCTAGCCGTTCGTTTTGAATGATTCCTTGCGTAATAAGGTTGTCTGGAAGAAATCGCTTCAAGATCGATAACACCGCCTATTGTACCTTTTTATATATTTGTACGCGGTAGAGCCATGCTGCAGCTATATTAGTAAGTAGTATAGTTGTAGCATGAATGGGTCTGCTCGACCGGGAAAGGACCTCGCAGGCACGGCCAGCGTAAAATAGCAGCTCAACGCTGCTGTGTTTCTAATGGTGAGTGTAGATATCTGTACACCAATTTCACTGGAAATGAGGCATTTCACCTTGTCAGTCAGTATATTATCATTCCTCACGGGTGATAGCACATCTGCATTTTGATTCATAATCAAGGATAGATGTACGATTAGGTATCTATGGGCCGTAGCAACCACTTACTATCAGGTGGACTTTATGCTCGTTTGTCACCCATATTTTACAAAAAAAATATTTAATTTTTTTCCATGTTTCAAATTTCATATTCATTTATTTTAGTTTTGAGTCAATCGCACCGTTAAATAAAAAGTTTCTTACAAACTGTAACATGCTATTTCACCTCCTTAGGGGTTGAATTTTCCCCCCCGAACGGGTTCCCGCCTTGTCGTGGCGGGGGGGCTTAGTAGCCGTGGCTTGGTCTCCCACGGTGAACAAAGAGGAACCCACGTGGCTGGCCCGAGGTGAGGGGCCGGCCTGAGGTGGCCACTCCGAGTGGGCTTGGGGAGCCCACTTCGGATGTGTGCTGGTGGACTGCAGCGAGTGGGGACTCGCGCACCCTCTACCGCTGCAGCCGAGGTGGAGTCGCGGAGGAAGAGGAGTGTTGGTATGGCGATGCGCCACTCGCCCTATCCTTCGCGACTCAAACGGGGCCGCACCGTTGATGCGGTGGTGGTGGGGCTGCGGGGGGAGAGGATTGTCGGTATTGCGAGGCGCCGCTCTCCCTACCCTCCGCAGCCAAATCTTGGTTGGCGGCGGAGCCATAGACCAGACCCGTCGCTGGGGTCGGGAAGGCTAGTACTTCTAAGTGCTCGTTTTTCCTGGCCCCATGGCCTTTGTGCATCGGACGCGGGGGCGTCTGTTGCACAGACGTAATTGGAGGCCGTGGAGGAAGGCGCGCCATGTGTTCTGCTGCGCCTTACCTGGGAAGGAGAACGGGGAGGAATTTTCCTCTCCCGAGGAGGTGCTGCCATGGGACGGCAGGCGCTAGTAGGGCCGCGGATGTGTGCGAAAGCGTTCCCGTAGCCCTGCCAATATGCGACAAAAGTGGAACACCATGGGGTTTTAGTCGGTGCGAGTCCGACATAACCCGTCCTTGCCCCCCGCGAGGCGGGTATGCGTAGGCATTTCCCCATGTAAAAAAAAAAAAAAGGGGGTTGAATTTTCCAATTTTTTTGTAGATATCTACGTCGTAAAAGGCAGCTACTGTCCAAATTTCAGATTTCTAACTCTAGCGGTTTGAGACGTTGATAGATGAGCCAGTCACTCAGGACATTGTCTTTATATATATATATATATATATATGTATATATATATATATATATATATATATATATATATATATGTATGTATGTATGTATATATAATACATAATTTATATGACTAACAAAAATTTTCTTTCGTGTGAGTATGGCAGTATATATATATATATATATATATATATATATATATATATATATATATATATGTGTGTATGTATGTATATATAATACATAATTTATATGACTAACAAAATGTTTCTTTCGTGTGGGTATGGCAGATATTATAGATTTACTTGTGTACGAACTCACAGTATTTCTGTGTCTTGATGTTTGTGCATAAATGTATAAAAAATGGTGTTAAAATTACTAATTTTGAAACGTAACGATTATATTATGTACAAAGAAACAATGGAGTCAATCCCCTTTTAATAAATTAACATGGCGTAAGGCAATCTTTTGTTCTTTTATTAATTAGTGTAACCCAATTTTATTATAGCTCCTTTATCATACAGAATATTTTAATATAAAGGGATGCCTCTTAACAAGATCAAAATAACAATAATTAATGCTTTAATCCTATTACTAAATAAAACTTAAATTTAAAAACTTAAAACTCTGTTAACATACGGAATGATTAAATACCTCTATGATGTCTTAAAAATTATTAAATTAATATTTAAGCATTTCATCATCATATCGACTTCATCATTCTTCGCCATCATTACCGTCTTGTTAACACAAACCTCCTCTAAGGATTGTTATAAAGCCACCTGCATTCATTGACTTCCCGCATCTTCTACCAGGTTGCTAATTCATCTGATAAGAAAACCTATATGCCCTTAACCGAATCCCATTTTGTGGTCCCTTGTGTATGATAGATAGTCTTTCACCTCCATTAGCCTTTTAATATTATTATATTTTAATCTTTATTATATTTTGTAATTTTTATTGATTTAATTTTTCAATTTAATTAAGGTTGGTAAATAAATTGGAAGAGTTAATCACATTTTCCCAGTTTGCAGAAATTATTTTCGACATTTTAAATTTATATATTGAAATGTTTTGTGCCATTAAATCCTCGTTTGTGAGTTGATTTTATTTGAAGTTTTTAGTTTAAGTAACACTCCTGCTTATTACAAACAAAAACCAAAATAAAGATTAATACTTCAGAATTGTCTTTGACATAGTTTATCGAGAGATAATAAATATACCATGTGGCTTTACATGGTGAAATGCCCAGGCATATCTGCCTCACGGTGGAAATAACGGGCTATATCGGACTCGCAACGACTAAAACCATGGGGTTATGGCGTTTCACTTTCGCCGCATATTGGCAGAGCCACGAGAATGTGTGCAAAAACACATCCGCGGCACTACCAGTTGTAATGTCGGGAGGTTCGGGGAATAAATAATACGTCTACTGGTCTTGAATGTAGGTTTATTACTGACCCAATGTTTATTAGGCTATCATATATATATATATATATATATAGCTACATGAGCATACACTACACACACACCACACGCCCATCGGCAAAAAGAAAAAAAAATTGAATTACAAAAAATTTTTTTTTCAATCAATTACAATTTGGTGTAAAAATAAAAAAAAATTGTACATTATTTTAAAATATTAAAATTCGTATACCTACTATATTATATAAAATTAAAATAAAATATCGTAAACACCATAATTTAAAAAAATATAACTTTCTATCTCCGTATTTAAATTTTTTAAACAATCATCAAATTCCTTACGTAATTGTATTGAATCTTTAAGTTTTTGTTGTGAAATAATTTTAGTTCGCCTATCATTACTGCATAACTTTTAAAATTTTCATATTATATAACTATTAATTCACTAGACTGAAAATACAGTTTTTAAAACAAAATTATAGTTATCAAAAATATTATAAGGTGTTTATAATTTTTTTTATATTCTTAACTTAAACTATATTATTCATTTTAAATCTTAACAAATCTATAAGAAGCTAATGCCATTGAAATAGTATCCTTACTTTTAAGTAGATAAACTTCAGCATACTTATTTAAATCACACTGTAGTGTGAGTGTATAAACATTACTAGCACTATGCTTACATAAGGGCCCTACTAAATCTAAATAAACTCTATGAAAAGTGGAATATCCCATAAATCGGTTATAACCATTGGTTCCTTTATATATTTATTTAAGTGTTTATATCGCAAACACTTGTCTCATCGATTTACATAATTAGTAGGATGTTACTAATTATGTATATTATATAGTCTCTAACTCTGGTCAAAGGAACCTTTTCTTTGTATTGTTTATGATCGTCGATGTCGTTTAATATTACATGTTTTGTCACACGGCGGTCCTAGTGCAACATAATCAGAATTATTAACATAACAACAGGGATCAAATACAACTTACAATCTCGGCCGCGTAAGCGGTTTGTGAACACCTTTGTTTTAATTTCTAAGTATGTTCATGGGAACGTTTTTCGATTACGTTGTATAATGGTACCTAGTTTTGAATTATTTGAAACCATGCATTAACATTATATCGTAAATGAAATGAATTTAACTTTCCCAATAGTTTGTACCTCTAAATATAGATTGTTACATTCAATTTTAAATTCATTTTGTAAAAGTTTTTTTTTTACATAGGTACATTAACAAAAAAATCATTAATTAAGTTATTTATAAATTCGAAAACTCATTTTTTCATGACATGAAATTTATATAAAAAAAAGAAAACACTACTAGGTACACAGCTTAAGTTTGTTTTACGAAATATTTATTAACATTGAAAAAGGCAATTTTATTTCAAACAGATAACATTATTTTTGGCTCCGTTGTCATTTCTAAAGAAAAAACGTAAAAATAATACTATTACATTAATAAATTTATAATAATAGTGTATCGATATACTCTGGACTTTATTTTATAAGCAAAATATAAACCAAATATAGTTTAAAATGTACAAATTTTACATAAAAAACATATGACAAAAAAATTCTACAAGATTTGTGCCTAAAATATGAAAAAAATATCTCGTAAATTCATATACAAATGTGGTTAAACAATATCGCACACAGTATGTATTGTGTGCGATACACACAACACATTTTCGCGTAGTTGTTTAAATCGATCCCTATAGTTATTATATGTGTAACTCGTTAGTCGCATTTTGGGTAACATTAATAGTCCTAATACAGAAATGCAAAATAACTACCTATCTCACCTTTAGATTATCATACATTTATCACACCTTTTGATTTGCTCGGAAATCCCCTTATAATCCTGTATTTTTGTCGATTAATAGGCCCTTTTTCCATAATTCTTGTACGTACTTTCTTTTATTTCTTCCAAATATTTTTGACCTTTAGCTAGCTCTCTTTCTCTCTATTCACTTATATGTTTATTTATTTATTAGATACCGGGAATCGGAGTATTAATCATTTATATTTTATTTCGTGATTTTTATCACGCGGGTACTTTATAAATATGGGCCCCCCATTTATTTGGGTATTATATTACATTTTCGTAACATTCATTTCATTTTATTGGTACATAATTTTTTTTCTATATCAAGGTAAAATGTACCTTGGGTTGTGCGCACAACCTTGAGGTCTATGTTTTTTAAGTCACTTTAAAAGGACTCCAACAATTGTCACAGAGGAAAACTAAGTTCGCACCATGATCCAACGAAGGATGTGACCTCAATGTACCATTATTAAGGGTAACAAATTTAAGACTTCTCTGGTCCCTAACAGTACTAATATGAGTAAACTCAGTTACATCACTTGTACTGAAGGCGTTGTTCCCTAGTACCCGTTACTCCGATTTCATCGTCCAATCACGGAAACATACCCTGCTCGAGGACTATATGCTATACCAGTGATGAACGTTCCCGTATCTCTCCATCATTTATTTCTCATGGTCATCTTTTTATTATCTTCGTAAATCTTTGTCTGTATCGGATACTTTTATATTCATTCAATCTCATTCCATCTCTTTTCAACTAAGCATATCGGTTTATTAATATATCCGATAGCCTAATTCTTTCATTCCAATAACTAGCAAAATTTTGATATTAAAATTGCATAGTTTCTAATAATGTATCTAAACATCACATAAATCATTCTACATGTACAACATATATTACAACATTTAAAATCCATACTTATTATATTCCTTTCTTTGCCGTAGTCTGTCCTTCAACTTTCACACATCCATACCAAAATCTCAACATTCTTCAAGAGAAAAAAAATTAACACAACCATAGTTGTTCATCGGTTGATCTAGCCGATTACAAATACTCGTAGTTAAGTTAATATTTTACTGTTCTTTTCAAATATATACACCATCCCAATATATTTGAACACAACCTTAGTGTCATCACATCTATCAATACTACCATTCTCATACAGTTTCCTTTCTATACTTTGACTTAAGATTTTTTTTTATTCTATTCTTTCTCTAAATAGTTTATACTTTTAAGGCACAAACAATTGTTTTTCCATACTACATAAACTTTATGTTTTGACATCATTAATCCTATTTCGCATTTTTTTTCTGTTATATAAGTTGTTTAACATTTGTCTTAGCTTCAATAGTTCATAAGTCATTAGAGTTTAGAGCCATTACCTAAATTCAATAATCATATTATCTCAAAAAAAAAAGTATCGAACTACTATACAGTTTTGTATTACAAAATAATAGTTTATTTTATCAAGTGTTTTTTTTATCAATTGAATACTGGATTTTAATCGCAGATAAAGTAAATGAAAAAGTATAAAGTCAATATTTTGAAGGCAAGTCAGGAGACAACAGTAGTGTATATTAATGCATCATTCTGTATTAACTACGTGTAATATTCCGATGCCTTATATGCAAAAGATCAGGTCAGCATTGTTTAGAATTTGATGCGCAATGTTAATACAAAGAAAACATGATATTACATTTCGATGAATTCTTAAATAATATCTGTATGAAATATTGCAATTTTCATTATTAATAAAATATATCAGTTAATATTCTTTTGAGTTAAGCTGCGTTTTAAATTAATATTATTCATCGATCAAGTTCCTATTTTTTTCTCATTTATTATGTTAAATATTTTAGAACAAATTAAATAATTAAAATAATCACGCCATAATAATAAGGATATGAATATACAAGTAGCACTTGCTTTCTATTGAGAGTGTTCCGTCTATTAAATGAACAAAATGAGTAAACAAAATTGGCAAAAAACATTTCTAAATATGATTGGTGAATAAAGTTATTATATTTTTAATTTTATGAATTTTAAAAGAGATACATATTTAAAATCACTCACCTTAAAAAATATAATAATATTATTTGCATTTTATACAGTAATTGTTTTGCAGATACATCAAGCATATTTTTCACATTATAGTCTCTATTAAATTTTTTTATGTTTCTTGAATATAACATACTTCCCGTTTCCTTGTAGATGGAATACACAAAAAATTCAGCCCTCCTAAAAACTGGCCACTCGATTAAATTCTTGATAATTTTATGTTTTGATAAATATCTCCTTTTTTGTTTTGCTTGGTTGTTACGAGTTTTCAAAAATTGTGTATATATTTTGATAATGTGAAATTTCCTATGTGAACACCATTGCGTATTTCAATTTAGATCTTCTCAACCAATATTCTTCTTATCCTGAGTGAAAAAGTTATTTCTCTCATCTTCTTTTATCCTTTTTGATGCCTTTTGATTTTATACTTATAATGTTTTAATTTTATTTTATAAATATTTATTCAAAATGATATAACTTTTTGATGGCTGGCTCTACACGACTTCAATCAATTTCCTCAATCCGGGAATGTGTCATAATTTTTAATTAACAATTTCTTAATAAATATATTATAATTTTACTATCGGTGATCAGCCGGGGCACGCGGCGAGCGGAGTCGAGTGGCGCGCGCACCGACTGGCAGGGTCGCCATGTAATGTCGGGAGGTTCGGGGAAAAAATAATACGTCTACTGGTCTTGAATGTAGGTTTATTACTGACCCAATGTTTATTAGGCTATCATATATATATATATATATATATATATATAGCTACATGAGCATACACTACACACACACCACAAGTACCAGCCGCCCCATGGTGGGCCACCTCGAGAGAGGACAACTTCTCCTCCTTCTCTTTCTCAGGTAAGGCGTACCAAAACACTAGGCGCACCTTCCTCAGCGGGCTCTAAATCCATACTATGTGGCCTTTAAATCCCAGACAGATCCAATATCTGATAATTTCCATAACTGAATTTAAGTATAACAGTCTAGACATAGTTCGAGTTTATAAAGTAGATCTGGGTTATATAGTTACAAAACCTTTACTTTCTTGCAGAATCCAGACTAGTTTCGGTAGTGAGAACAAGAAGTGATGATGACGATCTCTCCCTGATTACCTACTTTAATCTTCAATGACGAGAAATTTACATTGGGCAATCTTCGATCAAAGTAACAAATTGTGTCGTCTGAATTAATAAACAAAATATCAATTCATTATCGTCAAAATGTCTTTAAGCGGAGAATTTAATAATTATAAGCATATCCATGTTTGTGTCAAAATGTCATTCCAAAATAGGAAAGCGTTCGTGTCCTTTTGTTTTAGAACTAATACCCTTAAACGACTTAATTCCGGTAATTTTAAGTCAAATAAAGTAACAAGTAGATTGCCAATAATTGGTTTAATATATACATAATATTGCTTTATTTAATATAAACCATATAATATATATGCCTGCATCAATTAATAGAGGGGTTATAATTAAGGGTGATTATGGGTGGCTGTCCTCGCAAAATGTGACGTGTGATATGAAAAACAAATGCCCAATTATTTGCATTTTCATTTAATCCGTATATTTTTTATAATCTACACATATAATAATATGTGTAAATTAGGAAAACTTTATAAAATTATATACGTGGTAGAGCCACGCTGCAGCTATAGTACGTACGGTTGTAGCACGAAAGGGTCGACTCGACCGGGAAGGACCACGCTCTCACAGAACACCAGCGTAAATAGTAGCTCGATGCCGCTTTGTATCATATAGTGATTGTAGAGTATATATATATATATATATATATATATATACTCTATACCTCACGGCAAACGCGACACTTATACGTACACAGTGCAACAAGTCATTCAAATCTTTAAAAGGCCTCAACATACACACTACAAAAACACACAGGAAATGTATTAGCCAAAACAGTTCACCTTTAGACATACACCCTTTTATTCCAAATACGCCTACTTTTGCAGCCAACTTTCCAACTCCATTCCACACATATCTTAGCCATTTGAAAAATAGTATACCAACAGTTAAAAGAATCCCTCGAGGAGCTCGAATAACCGTTGCTACACATTTGTCACAATTAATCCAGAAATGTTACATAAGCAATTGTACTCAAGACTGGCAGAACCTATTTTTATTTTCATACAGCACACTACATATACCAAAAACTGATAAACCAAATTTATCCTTGACACAAAAGATTAAAAATAACTGTACTGTCAGCTCCTCACCTTCTCCCGCACGTCTAATCAAACATGATGCCCCTCGTAATCGCAACAAACTAATCGAAAACAAAATCTGTGTCGGAGATCTCAAAGGTGCCGCTCGCCTTTTGTTCTCCAACGAGGTGCTTTCACCAGATACCCCTGACACCCTTCAGGCCTTACGGTCAAAACATCCTCTAGCTCCAGTAAACCCATATTTTCTCGACCGACCAACAGTAGGGCAAGCATGCCTTCAAATTCAAAACAAAGATGTTACGGATGCCATTTTATCTTTTAAACCAGGTTCGGCTGCAGGTTTGGATGGAATCTCACCGCAACATTTGAAAGACTTAACATCGCATTCTGTGGGTGATGCAGGTGAGCAACTTGTAAATTCGATCACTAAATTAATTAACTTTATGTATTCCGGTAATGTCAATCCAGAAATTGTTCCAATTCTTTTCGGCGCGAACCTCATTGCTCTCACCAAAAAGGACGGAGGGGTGAGACCAATTGCTGTTGGATCAACACTACGACGCCTGGCCTCCAAAATTGCTGTTCGACATATTTTACAGAAATTAAATTCGGAATTTGAACCCGTACAGTTAGGCTTCGGTGTAAAAGGAGGGTGTGAGGCAGCCGTCCATGCCCTACGTTCTTTCCTAACATATGAACATCCTGACGTGTTGCTCAAAATTGATGTCAAAAATGCTTTCAATTCGGTAAATAGGGGGACCCTACTGACCGAAATAAATCAACATATACCCGAAATATACAATTATCTTCTTCTCAGTTACGCTGACCCAACAAAATTGTTATATCGGTCTAATGAATTATCCTCGGAAGTAGGTTGTCAACAAGGTGATCCCCTTGGACCAGCAATTTTTAGTTTGGCTATAAATCCCATAATCAAAAGTTTAAATTCTAAATTCAATATTTGGTATCTGGATGACGGAATCTTAGGAGGTGATATGGAAACTGTATTTTCTGACCTTTTTTCAATCAAAAATAAATTTGAAGCCATTGGTTTGGAGCTTAACTTTAGCAAATGCGAACTTTTTTATAAATAACTGCAACTTAAATTTAAATGACGTAAAACACAAATTTAATACTTTGGCACCAAATATTAAAATAGTTAACAGTAATTCCATTTACCTTTTATATTCTCCAATTTTTAACGAATCTATGTCTGAATATATTAATAATTCAATTGCTAAATTTCAAAATTCTGCTGACCGTCTCCTTGAAATTAGTCCACATTATGCACTTTGCATTTTAAAATCCTGCCTTTTTGTCCCGAAATTTACGTATGTGCTCCGTTGCTGCTCCTTTTGGAATCACCCAGACCTCTTGACACAAGTGGACAACTTAATCAAAATTAGTTTAGAATCGATTCTTAACATACACATGAACGAGCAATCTTGGACCCAAGCCTCCCTACCCATCCGTGGTCATGGTGGTTTAGGAATTCGCAAAATTTCCAGTGTCTCTTTACCAGCCTTCCTATCTTCTGTCTACAGTTCAGCAAATCTCATAAGTAAAATTTTAAGGGCATCCCCTTCAAACTTTGAGATTGCTGGCCTGGAAGAAGCTAGAAACGCTTTCTTAATTGCATGCCCTGGTCAAAATTTTCAATTTCCTCTAAATTCACAGAGGAGCTGGGACGACATAAACTGCAAATTGACTTATGACAATCTTTTGAGCTTTAGTACAGGTTCGGCGCGTGCTAGGCTTTTGGCCGTGGGTACGCATGAGGCCGGCTACTGGCTTCACGCGTATCCTTCGTCAAATACAGGAACATTTCTTGAGCCTGACACGCTCCGAATCGCAACCTGTCTACGGCTTGGGGTTCCGGTCTGCGCTCCTCATAAATGTCCGTGTGGCAGTGACGTCGACAAGCTAGGATATCACGGGCTATCATGCCAAAAAAGTGCAGGTCGCTTCTCGAGACATGCAGCTCTTAACGATATCATACGCCGGTCTCTTGCCACCGTCAACGTGCCAAGTCTACTTGAGCCGTCTGGTATTGCAAGAGACGATGGCAAGAGACCGGACGGTATGAGTTTGATTCCATGGAGGATGGGCCGGGTGCTGGTATGGGATGCAACCTGTTCAGACACGCTGGCCCCTTCCCATCTACGTGGAACCAACAACAGAGCTGGTGCGGCTTGTGAAGCGGCAGAAAAGGCTAAAGTTTGCAAATACAGGGGTCTAGGCTCCGAATATATTTTTGTCCCTTTCGGTGTCGAGACCCTTGGTCCGTGGGGTCCTAGCGCTATAAGCCTTTTTAAGGAAATAGCAAAAAGGTTAATCGACGTCACAGGAGACCGAAGAGCTGGCAGTTACCTCGGACAAAGAATTAGTCTAGCTATTCAACGGGGAAACGCTGCCAGTATCTTCGGAACCTTGCCTAAAGGACCTCTTTTTTAATAATTTAATTTAGTTATTATAATATATATTTTTAAGGTTTTTAGTATTAGTATTAATTGTAAATATTATAATTTAATTTCATTAATATAAAAAATATATATATATATATATAATCCTAATTCTATGAAAAATAAAAAATAATAATAAAGTCGTTAACAGTATTTACCAAAATGTCTGTATGTCTATGCGTTTGTGCACGATGATCCTCACTAGTGATGCGACGGAAGTGTCATATCGGAAGCAGAAACGGAAACAGATGTTAAAAATATTTTTTGCAGAAACGGAAACAGAAACGGATGCGGAAACGGAAATCCTACTTATTAAAAAATCTGTTTCATGCTTCTTCATATATAAGTCCAGCTCCAGTACAACCCTAGCACGAAAGTACGACGTAAACAAACTTTGAAACCAAAATACTCATTAAAGTGTCTTTGAAAATAATTAATATATACTACATGTAAAAAATAAATAATATAAACTTCACGTAAAAAATAATTAATATAAACCATACGTTAACATAACTGCTGCCTAATTAATTTTACAAATCTTTGCTGTAACACAGGCATTTAGTAAAAACTGGTTTTAACTGGAGAAAACACGTTTTAACTAAAAACGTGGTTTATCTATAACATGGTAATACATTTTATAAATAAATAGGTATGCAATTGACCAACTGAAAAACCTTGACTGACCATTTGTTTTTTTTTTAGTTTGCGATGAAAGTTTTACAGTTTCAACTAACTTTTCAAACTAGAAACTCTTCGGTGTGTATCGCTTTAAGATGACTCTTTAAAGCGGTACTTGTGCGTTCTTTTCGCGAGTATATTTTGTCACAAAACTTACATCTGACTGCTAAGTCATCAATCTCAAGATAGTAGTTCTAAACAGGACTCTTTTTTGGCTTCATGATTGCACTTAAATTACACACACGACTCAAATTACTTATTAACTAAAAAAACTATAACAGAAAATCTTACGCACTTACACTCATGTCACGCCGTATAATAAAGTTAAAAAAGTATATAAACAAACCCGTTGGTATCAGTGCCGAAAGCAGCTCACTTGTGATTGGCTGAAATGATTCCCCCCCCCCTCCTCCGCTCCTCCTCTACTTATGTGGCTGCGTTACTGAGTTCCGTTTAAACTTCCGTTATAAAACTTGCGGCAACGGAAGCAGAAACGGATGTCAAAAACCACGCGGAACTTCCGCAGTTGCGGAAACAGAAACAGAGTTCTGTTGCATCACTAATCCTCACAAAAGCAGAAACAATTTGGATGGCAATTTCGGAAATATATTATTATTGACATTGTGGAATTGGAAAGTAAAGAGGAACTAACAAGAGAAATATAGTACTTTAAATTACTTTTATATACTTAAATTACTTTTTATGTTAGAGGTACGCTGCCTATAATATGACTGAAGCACGAATGGGTCGGCTCTGCCTGGAAAGAACCACGGTAGCATACGAGCATACGAGCGTTAAATATGACATAACGGTAAACCGAAAGACCCCGTTTAATAGTAACAAGGCATTACATCTTCGTCATTGCGCGTGCATTTTGATTCTTAATTGTAAATATAATGGGTCTCAATGAGCCACCCACAGTCAAAATTTCAAAAAAAAAAGCATAAGTTCTATCATTATCGAATTCGTAATAAGCGAAGCTTTCGATAACAATATCCGAAAATAACATTCAGCATTTTCACTGCTTTTTACACATGAAACAATCAGTCTGTCAACTTACCTTCGTTTAAAGGTATTTTGAACATATTTTTAAATATTCAAATGTCTCATAATTTATATATAATACCTATAGCAAATCTGTAGAAACGTCGTGTCTGTAATTCTAATATTTTTTCAGAAAAATATTTAGAGGGCTAAATGAAGTATGCTGAAGCCAAATTAATGACTTCAACTTCTTCTTCTTCCGCATGTTATAATTCACGACCACACAAAAACTAATAAACAATTTTTGTAAAATTTGGTGTGTAAGTAGTTAATGAGCCAGAGAGCTGATGAGATCTGAGCCGCGTCTACGTGCTGTTTTCAAAAGTCATTTTGAATCGTCTCGTACGCAGACTCGACTACTTCCAGGCTCCCAAACAACCTGGTTTTTGAAAGGCTGTAGCACCATAGACTACATACAAACCAACAAATTGTAATTTGTGTGGCGTATGTGGTCTATGATAAAGCCTTTGGTTCCGTCGAAATTTTGGTGGCGCTGCAATCCTTTCAACGGTGCCAAGTTGACTCTTGCTATATCGAAGTGCTGAAGTGTTTGTACAGGAAGGCTACAATGACTATCTGACTATAGTACCAGAGTACGAAACCTATCCAACTGCAGATAAGTGTAAGACAGGGTGACGTTATATTCAAAACTCTTCACGCAGCATCGGAAGACGTTTTCAAGCTACTAGACGGGAAATTCAATTTGCAGACGATATAGTCCTTATGGCAGAATCGCTGGAGAACCTAAGCACTATGCTCAATCCTCAATAGTGTCTCCTAGCGGATAAGTCTTAAGATTAATATGGACAAAACAAAAGTCGTGTGGAACGTCACACCTATATTGTAGTTATTGGGAGCACACTCGAATGTACGTTTACCTGAGAAAGTTAGTCCGACTAGGTAAGTCCAACTTCGACTGAGAGGTCAATCGACGGATTCAACTTGGCTGGGCAGCGTTCGGGAGATTACGACACAACTTCTTGTCAGACATACCTCGAAATCTCAAAACTAGATAGTGTAACCAGTGCGTGTTTTCAGTGATGATCTATTGATATGAGACGTTGTCCTTCACTGCTGGCCATATGATGAAACTCAAAGTTATTCAGCGGGCTGTGGAGAGGGCTATGCTCGGAGTTTTTCTGCATGATAGACTTAAAAACGGGGATATCCGTAGTAGAACCTGAGTAACGGTCATAGACCAATTGATTAGTAAGCTGAAGTGGCAATTGACAGGCCATATAGCTCGAAGAACCGAGAACCGATGGAAAATAAATGTCCTAGAGTGGAAGCTTCGTACCGGCAGGCGAAGTGTAGGGCGTCCCCCCACTAGTTGGAGTGATGACCTGGTAAGACATGCAGGAAATCAATGGATGCAGGTGACTCGGGAACGGGATTTGTGGTATTCCTTGGGAAAGGCCTATATCCAACAGTGGACTTTGTAAAGAGCTGTAATGATGATGATGATGATGATTTGTTTAAAAATATATCATACTTTGTTTGTATGGAGTGCCCAACTTGGGAAAAATCTATTCTTTATTTATTCGTTTAAAACCCTTTCTTTTTATTTACTTGCTTTTTTTTGTGTGTCTTTCGAGTTCAAAATATAAATTTTCATATAAATATAAGGTTTCCAGAATTGATAATAATATCAATTCTGGAAACCCTTTAAAAACATCCGATCAAGTTGGGCATAGTACTCGTATGTAGTTTTGGTGACAATCCAATAATATGCTAAAGTCCAATCACGGGGCAGGAAGAATCTCGTACAATAACCTCATTGCCTACTGACAGTGGTCACAAACATTTTTGTGTTAAGTATAGTTTATATGAAATATATGAAGAGAAAAAAAATACTAACGTAATAAATAAATTATTGTTATTATATAAATTGTTTATTTTGATTTTAGTATAAAACAGCTATAAAAATCGAGTTACAATTACTAATATGGCAGAAACAAAAAAGGAAAATACAGAATCCGATTTCTCTGTATCGGAGTTACTGCTTTCCGATGACGTCCCACCTGTCACATTTACTACCAAAGAATCAACAGTTTTGTCTATACTAAACTTAACAGATTAACAAAACTACTTAACAATTAAAACAAGATAACTAAAATTAACAAACAACAACAAACTATCTACGAGATAACTGTGTCCGAAAACTAAGCGATCACTAACGTATCCCAAGATGGAATATCGTTTGTTCGTTATTTAAAAATTAACTAGCCAAGGATTTTTGGTCGATCTTCAAGGCCAAACAAAAACCACGTGCAAACAAGAATAAACCTTACAGTCTCAGGTAAAATATTTACAATCCCTGAGGATGGCGGTCATTGCATCTGTGCGAGCGAGAGTGACAGAGACAGGTAATAACAGGTCAACGTACGAAATTCTTCCTTCTTGGCGTCCGGACTATGGAGTGTAGAAGTATAGGCCGTCAACGTCGTGCAGTCCGCGGCCACGGGGTACAGGGTGGAGAGGGATGAGGTAGCACGCAGCTCGTTTACGAGGCCACGCCCACGGCTACACACGTAGGGATTTGGGATCGAGTTATCTTGAGATTATCATCATCATCATCATTACAGCCCTTCACAAGTCCACTGCTGAACATAGGCCTCCCCCAAGTAATGCCACAAAGCACGGTCCTGAGCCACCTGCATCCATCGACTCCCTGCATATCTTACCAGGTCGTCACTCCATCTAGTGGAGGGTCGCCCTACACTTCGCCTACCGGTACGAGGCTGCCACTCGACAACCTTTCTTCCCCATCGGTTATCGGTTCTTCGAGCTATATGGCCGGCCCATTGCCACTTCAGCTTACTAATCCGTTGGGCTATGTCGGTCACTCTGGTTTAACTCCGAGCATAGCCCTCTCCATAGCTCGTTGAGCGACCTTGAGCGTCCTCATACGCCCAGCAGTGAAGGACCACGTCTCAGATCCGTAAGTCATCACTGGCAACACGCACTGGTTGTACAATCTAGTTTTTAGAGATTGAGGTATACCTCCTAAAAATACCTATGTATAGAAATCAGTTCTTGAGATTAATATTGATTTATTTAGATTTATTACGAAGTATTTTGTGATGTAGTGATGAATTTGATATAATATTAAATCACTTTATTTAAAAAAATCCCCCGCCGCGTCTGTCTGTATAATAAACTCAAAAACAACTGAACGGATTTTCGTGCGGTTTTCTCTAATAGACATAGTGGTTCATGAGGAAGATTTGCAAAATCTAGTACAAGTATAAAATGTAATGCACGCCAAAAGTAGAACGAAAATTGGGAAAATAAAAGATGACGATTAATCTTTTATTTTCTAATAATAATAACAATATTTATTCTAAATAAGAAAGTAATTTAATAATTTTTTTACACTTTAGAGCTGGCACACTTTACGTCGTATCACTCCTAAAGTGAAATTGTCTACTTCAATTCGCTTTTCGGGAAAAAAAGATTTTTCTGGGAGATTTGAACTTGGAAGGACCTGCAGTGTCATCCATTGTATTTCTTTCACTGACAATTCTTCTTATTGTTCTTTCCGAGAGCCCTGTTGCTACAGACACGGTTTTTGCCAAATTATCTTCGGATCGTAATCTCGTGTGCGTCTAGTATACAAGTAACCATTACAAGCGACCACCGGCGACTGGCGCTTAGTACGGGGCGTTTTACTCAGAAACACTTTTAAAAAACAGTTTGTCAAAGAAAAACGAACGAACAGTTTCTCAACATTTCATTCTCGGAACTGTCTCAATCGCAAAACGTTTACAAACTACATGCTCGTTTGGTAGGTTCATAGGTTGGATCTAAGTTAAGACTCTATTACTATTGCTTTATGAACTATTGTCGTATAAGTAAAAAACAGTTATAGTAACTACTTTTGATTTGACGTTACGATTAAAGCTAAAATAAATCTTATTTATATCTATACACAATTCAAATTTGGTTGTAGACGGTAGAACAAAAACGAACGAACCGAGAAAAAACGGTATTTTCGGCTTTCTCTTATTTTTTCTTATGTTACTGTTTGTGAAGGTCAGCTTGGCAAACGTACGTTTTTTGTTTTAAAATTTAAATCAGTTTCAGTTGTCGTCAAGTAATACTTGTCTACGCTTACTGTGTTAGCTAATTTCGAATTTGCAAAAAAAATTACTATGTTTACGCGCGAAAAGTGTTTTATGTGATATAATATTGTAAATATTAATTGTTTAGTAGTTTTGTAATATACCGATAAAACCGAATTAATTTGTAAATAAATTTTGTTGTAATATTGTAGATAGTGTAAATAATGAAAACGTGTATATAAAATGAACTTTTAAATACGCCCGTAACATTTATCAGCCAATCCTAAGCCTGGAAAAAGTATGAAGGGAAGTTTGCTTTATTATTTTGTAAACAAACATATGGTGAAGTCGTTACGTACACTGGCGGGAACTTTTTTTTTGAAAAACTGTTTTTTTAAACTGTTTCTCAGAACTGTTTCTCATTTCAAAAAAACGGTTTCGTTTCGTTTTACAAAAAACCTGGAACGACCCAGTACTACTGGCGCTCCTGAGTACGCGGCGTGCTCGCTCACCCTCCCGCATACCGCTCCCTTCCCCTTTGAGACCGTTTTACCTCGTCCTTGCCAACCCCTGTAACCCCGCGGGCGCGGACTGCACGAAGTTGACAGCCTATAAGGAGTACAGACTGGGTATTAAAAAGTGTCCATAAAAACTTTTAAATAAGGGTGGCGCCACTATAGCTACGGGGTAAATTTTAAAAACGTACCGAAAAATGTTAGTGGGATAGACGACTTTTTCAAGGTTGTAATTACTAAATAAAATTATTTTAGATTTTAGAACTACTGATCAGTTTAGCAGCACACTTAAACCGGCGACAACTGCTAAGTTTATTACATCCCAGTAGCTACTCCAGCGCTGTTGTAGAGAGTTTTTGAGCTGTTATTTACTGCTTACATATGTCCACTTTTTCAACTATTCTACTATGGGAGATGGTACTCCTTACTTCTACACTCCATAGTCCGGACTTTACCATGAAGCTTACTTACTTACTTACTTACTTATCTTCACGCACAATCCCTAACGGGGTAGCCAGAGAGAACAGATCGCCAAGTGTCACGATCCTTACATACCTCTTTCGCTTCTTTCAGGTTCATTAATTTCTTCATACATGCACGTCTAGGTATCCGAGTACTCTTGACCCTCCTCTCTTCGAGCAATTTGCTCACATGGTCTTCGAAAGTTAGTCTCGGTCTACCTCGACACCTTTTAATATTTACTTTCGCTCTATATATTTTCTTCACCATTCGGTCTTCACTCATTCGTTCAACGTGCCCAAACCATTGGAGTACGCCCCTATCAATTTTTGTGATAAGGTCATCTTTCAATCCTGCCATATTGCGAATCTCTTCGTTTCGCTTTCGGTCGGCTAAGGTAACGCCACACATTTTACGAAGAGATCGCATCTCCACTGCATTCAACTTGCTTTTATGCTTCTTCTGGCATACCAAGGTTTCGCTGCCATATAACAAAGTCGGTACCAACACTGCATTATGTATTGCAAGGCGTGCACTCTTCACCACGCCTTGCCTTTTTACTAATGCATTCAGGGCACCATTGACTTTGTTTCCGGCAGCGACACGCCTGTCCACATCTAAATCACATCTTCCATCCCGGCTGAAAGCACTCCCCAAGTATACAATTTCATTTACCTATTCTAGACATTCCTGATTTACCCATATTTCACATTTCGTTCTCTCTTCGTCCTTTTCAAATACCAGAACCTTAGATTTATTAGCATTCAAACGGAGACCTTTAATTTCACATTCCTCTTTCATACACGTGACTAATGCCTGCAGTTCTGCTTCTGATGGTGCAATAAGCACTGCATCATCAGCATACAGCAGACAATTAACTTTTATGTCACCCAATTTCACACCCAAACAGCTATTTTTCAGCTTCTGTAAACAGCTGTCGAGATACAGTATGAACAGCCAGGAAGACATGACACAACCCTGTTTTACGCCCGCTTGGACGCTAAACATGGGTGACAGGTCATGCCCTACCCGCACACAGGCTTTACAGTCATAGTAAAGTGACTGCACAGCCCTTAACAATCGACCATCCACACCATATCCCGGCAACAGTTCCCACATTTTCTTCCTTATAACCTTATCAAATGCTTTCTCCAGATCCACAAAAGCACAGAAAATCTTCTGGTTAACACTCAGAAGCTTCTCCGTGATCATGCGGAGAGAAAACATTTGATCCGTGCATCCTCTTCCAGGTCTAAATCCGCATTGTGCCTCCCATAAGAATCTTTCCGATTTCTCTTGCATCCTGCGTGTAAACTTTACTTGCTAAACTGGTCAAGCTGATCGCCCGATAGCACCCGCAGTCAAAATGTGAACCTTTACCTTTATATAAAGGCACAATGACCGCGGATCGCCAATCATCCGGGACATCTCCCATCCGCCAGCACAAATTGCACAGCAGATGGAAGCTGTCCCAGACGCGAGGCCCACCGTACTTGACCATTTCAGCAGTAACTCTGTCTAGTCCCGCAGCCTTACCACATTTCAAACTTCGAATCGCACGTTCAATCTCTTTCATGCTGATGTCATCCTCAGTGTCATCGAGGTCCGTGTCTGGAGAGCCAGTCACGGCGTCACCCCCGGATCGTTCACTAAGATCATGACACGCATACATTTCTCTATAAAATTCACTCCATCGCTGCATGACGTCCGATTTTTCTGAGAGGACGTCATTGGTTCTCGAAAGCACTTTGTTCATTCTTAAGCCTGTCGCACCCATACCATGAAGCTGACATAATTAACCCAGATGCTGGCCCCAGCAACCTCTACAAAATCTTGTTTTTAAATAAATTAGGTATGTTAAGTAAGTCTTAATTAGATATCAATTATAATAAATTGTTCTTTCATTTTGTGGAAAATAAGACGAATGGATTTTGTATTACAACATACTTGTAGTAGCGCGAATTTCGTGTAATTTTTAACCAGTAATCATAAATTTTACATGAATTACAACTGACAAAGGCATAATTAAAAGTTTTACTAATATACAGAAATATAGAGAACTAAACTTCATTCCTATTTTGTGCAGTTCTCAAATTACAGACACCGACAATAAGTTTCCAACACTTCAACGTGCAAGTCTGTACTATGTCTAAGCTAAATTTAAACTTGTTTCTTGTTTGATGTTTTAAATTGACGTTATTCGTGCCTATTGTTTACACAGCTAATGGATATACATTCCATTAGTAAGACAAAGAAAACTGGTGCGCAATACTAAATGTGCGTCAAGCAAAGGCAGCAAACCTAAAATATAAATGAAAATCAATTCCGGACAACTGTACAACGTTTTGATTAATATATGTTAAGTAAGCTTGTATTTTATTAATATCTTTAATATTTCACACCCTATAGTCAACCAAATCTAAAAATCTAACCATAAAATGGGAACGTACAATAATCGATTGTAAAAAAAGTCGATATCGAATATTTAAAGTTGGTAATCATTTATAGTTTGGTTTGAATAATACCAGAATAAATTAAAAATGGATAATTTAAAACACAAGCATTATCAGTTTCTACGTATTTGTTGTTAGGTACTGCTTATTTCTAGAGGCGGCACAGTTATAAAAATTTAAGATTATAACTAAATTAAAAATAAATTTATTCAATCACTTTCAGTACAACTAGTTGAGCTCTCTTTGTTTGATTTTCAATAATGCAGTCAAAATTAATCTTCTTCAAAGTCATCGATAATAACTTTTTTTGTTTTTTCTACCACTTTTGCCCAATAGTCCTTTGTGAAATCGGCACATGCTTCAAAGAGTATTGAAGAAACAGTTCAAAAATGTTAGAGGGTAGACGGGCTGCATTTTTTCCATACAAATGTATTCCCCTATTTTCTTCCCGGATAATGCCTCTAGCATAATTGTTTTCATTTATAAAAATCTAGTAATCTATTGAAGGCATGCCCCTGTCATTTACTTTTTTTTTTCAAAAAATTATTACAAAAATAAATATGACTTTCCAAAAACCTAAAAAAATGCCCTGTTTTTACCTCCGTAATCAGACGACCGCCAAAGAAATTTGAAAAGTTTTTAAGATAAAAGCAAATGATAGGAGCATAGATCTAGTCTTTCTTTAAATTTCAATACCAAAAATAAATTAAATTGCTTAGTTTTTGAGGAGAAAACAGGGAATACGAAACGACGATCGGTCATGGTTTTTGTAGGTAAAATCGTTTTGAGCTGCAGTTGTCCCTATCGCACTCTTCGGATGGAGACAAGAGGTGAGGGATGGCAATAGTTTCTTCAAATACCTATTTTGCAATTCCCGCGTAGACCGTGTACCCTCTTAAAGCCGAGTCACAAAATAAGAAGACAAACACAAAATCAAAAATTACGTACAGTAAGCTCCCGAAAAAGCGGGATATTGAAATTACGTTGTGGTTTTTATATCGCGGCCTTGTATATGAGTTTTTTGCCTACACAAAGGAGATGGCCAAAATTGTATGAAACTGTACCCCAGACTGTACAGAAAAGAAATCAATGTCATTTGAAAGTACAGATCTTCAATATAAAGAATTAGAAAAGTGCATGTAACTACGTAGTAGTGGACAAAAGTTATGAAGATTTAAAAAAGTTGATTTTTCAGTCGGTTTTTATCATTATTACACAATGTAGATATTAATAAAGTTCCCATTCATGAGTGTCACGTAGGTTAATGTATATGCATGATGATTAGGATGAAAACAAGGACAGCATTTATTTTCAGTCTTTGAAATTATTATTTGTAACTATTTTTTTGTAATATAATTATACTAATACTATTATTGATCGAAGTATATTAGACCGAAAATAATTAAAGTCATGTATTACACCGTTTATAATTAGTGGAGCACTCGTGTGGGGCTACGGCACTTATTAAATAAAAGTGAAATACGATAAAACACAAATAAAAATACGAAGGAAAAGCGAACATATTTATCATATACCGAGTGACACTTTGACTGTTTTGATGCTTGACGGAGAATTCAGTGGTGCAAGTACTAAAGTAAAATAATCCTATCCTATAATGTAACGCTACATATTTAAGCTGTTGCTATATTAAACAAATAAATAAAATCCTATCCTTTAGTGTATTTTGATTAATTTTCAAATTATTATAAATGTATATAGTTCATTAATTGAAGGCTTGTTTTTATACATAACATATCATAAATAAAGTATTTTTATGAGTTTAGCAATTAAAAAAGTGGCCACATTAAAGGTGCTATAGAGTCAAAGAGAAGAAATCACTTGATTATTTTTCAACAGCTGCTATGAAATGTTAATAGTTATTCAAAATTATTTTTTTACTATATTTAAATTAATAGCAATAGTCTTATTTTTGTACAGCTTGGGGCACATTTTGGCCATCTCATTTACTTTGAGAATTTTAAAAATAAACTTGTTTTATTCATGATTCGTGTAATTTAAGAAATTTTAAAAATAAAAATTAAATTAAACAAATTATACATTTAAAAAATTAATTATTCCATAATTTGAATACTTTACCGATTATTGGAATATTTTTGCCGATTATTCGCATGACAATTAATTTTAATCATCCAAACACTACGGAAATGTACATAGCGACATATCATTGAAACGACTTTATGCATTATATAAAAATAAAAATGAAATAAATGCAATATATAAATCGGCATTAAAAGGAAATAAAAATAAACTTTGTAATACATAGAGCAGTTGCTCAATGTATTACAAAGTTTATTTTTTTCCTACTTCATTCTATCTCTTCATCACCCTGAGGTAGACTGGTAGAGAATACCTCAGGCATTAAGTCCATCGCACATGTAAATGTAAAATTTTAAATAAATAGTTTATCAAGTTTCAAGACAAATAGGCAAAAACAATGCTACTGAGAAGGGATTTAAGAGGTTTTGATGTCTTTGATTCCTTTCAGAAGGTTGTACACGACCTTTAAATCCCTTTCAGAAGAGACGATCTTAGCTGCGTCATAAGGTAATTGTAATTGCTAAGTTTTTGTATTAAATATAAGCACGATTTAGGAAAAAGATATTTTAAAAATGTATGGAATCTGCCCGGTACACGACATTAAAGAATTGGCAATTGCACATAGAAGTTTAATTATACTTATGATTCATTATATATGTGTGATTTCTATGTTATTAAATTAATCACTTGCCAATTTATTTTGACTTCCAGGGTCGACTGGGGGCAAATGCCAAATAACATTAAGTCCGCCCTATGTTTATGATCAATTTAATAATTAACAAATTTACATTTTCGTATTAAACTCGAGTGGCTTTATTACCTCTACGTTGTTGTTTAATATTTGTTATTAAATCCCCATTTTCCCTCATATCTTAAGGTACGTTTTGATTTTTTCTATCATTCATTATAGATTTGATTTATAATCTAAATGCCCGTACAAAAGTAATGAAAAAGACGCGAAAGATATTTTCCGGAGCAAGTAATTTGTTGTTTAAGCTTTTTGGGTGTGTGTCTTTTGTAAAGTGGCCAAAACAAGTATGTTTATTGAAGGTATGCTTGCTTGCTTTGACCAACAATGATAATAAACAGTACAGTCATTTACAGTTCATAACATGTTGTTTACGAGTAATCTATCAAAAGCTTTGCAAAAAGGCAAAGTGTTTACGCAGGTAGCATCCTACGCTAGAGCTTTAGCTTTCTCCCAAGGGACCAATATCATACCGTCAGGTCTCTTGCCATCATCTTTAAATATTCTACAAGACTCTAAAACCGAGGGACAAATTTAGAGAGACAAGAGCTCTTCGGATGGCATCGTGCAAAGAACTGATGTGAAAAGATGCATCTATTTGGAAGCATTTTTTCACATCACATACCTAGTTTAACTTCGAGCGTGCAATACTATACTTCAGAAGTAGAATAAAAATACATTGCAGAAAGAAATTGTACTACCACAGTACCGAATCTGCACGTGTTATATATAAATGTCGTTTATTTATTCTTCAAATCTAAAGAAGAAAATTGCATTTCCAGTGCCAAATATGCCTCTAAAATAACGTATACTATAAACGTTTTACTATTGTAGTTATGGTGCAAACTGGTTTTAGAGAAAAGAATAATAACACCTGCAACACAGCTGGTCTCAGTTTGTAGGTAACATTTTTAAAAACATTTTATAAATAACATTTATTAATATTATCATCATTCATCATCATCATTACAGCCCTTCATAAGTCCACTGCTGAACATAGGCCTCCCCCAAGTAATGCCACAAAGCATCGGTCCTGAGCCACCTGCATCCATCGACTTCCTGCATGTCTTACCATGTCGTCACTCCATCTAGTGGGGGGCCGCCCTACACTTCGCCTACCAGTACCAGGTTGCCACTCGAGAACCTTTCTTCCCCATCGGTTAATCGGTTCTTCGAGCTATATGGCCGGCCCATTGCCACTTCAGCTTACTAATCCGTTAGGCTATGTCGGTCATTCTGGTTTTACTGCGGATATCCTCATTTATGAGTCTATCACGCAGAGAAACTCCGAGCATAGCCCCATAGTTTGCTGAGCGACCTTGAGCGTCCTCATACGGCCAGGAGTGAAGGACCACGTCTCAGATCCGTAAGTCATCACTGGCAACACGCACTAGTTGTACAATCAAGTTTTCAGAGTTTGAGGTATACCTGACGAGAAGATGTGTCGCAATTTCCCGAACGCTGCCCAGCCGAGTTGAATCCGTTGATTGACCTCTCGGTCGAAGTTGGACTTACCTAGTTGGACTATTTGTACTCGTCAACAACTTCGACCATAGTGCTCCCAACAACTACCGGCATATGTGTGACATGGACATTAAACATGATCTTTGTTTTGTCCATGTTCATCTTAAGACCTATCCGTTGGGAGACACCATTGAGGTCATTGAGCATAGTGCTTAGGTCCTCCAGCGATTCTGCCATGAGGACTATATCGTAGGAAATCGAAGGTGAATGATCTCCCATATGATCCGTATCCTTTCCAATCCAGTAGCCTGAAAACGTCTTCCAATGCACCGCTGCATAATATTATAAATAACATAAAATAAAACCATTAGGATATCTCATGTTTGCAGCTAAACCGTAATTGTGAAGGGTAACAAACGAGCACGCGGTCCACGTGATAATAAATAATCTTGTGATGATAAGTAAAATAATAAGTGTGGCCTGTAGATGAAAACTAAATCTATCCTTGATTGTGATTAAAATTTAAATGCGTTATCACCTCTGTGAACTAAAATGGAAAGCTCCGTTACCAGTAAAAACATCATCGGTTCTTTGTCAATCACAAACATTAGCGTAAAAATTCCACGCAGTGATACGGCAGATTAAGGAGCGGTATTTTCGAAATGGATAAAAGTCAGTTCCTCTACCTTATCTTCTGAAATGAAGCTAAATAACATTATATAGTAAAAAATCTCTAAAAATATGAAATTTGTTGTTACCGAATACTTTTCATTAGTACACTAGTTATCCGCCTTTGACTTGCCGCGTTGGTCTAGTGGTTGTAGTAGTGCGACTGCTGATCATGAGGTCCTGGGTTCGAATCCGGGTCGTGCCAAAAAATTAATTATTGAGTTTTTCCGTCAAGAAATTCTCAGTAGTTGCCCGCAGTCAAAGTTGGCGGTGTCTCACCTCAGTGCCTCGGAAAGCACGTAAAGCCTCTGGTCCTGCACCTCATCTCTCTTCGGTCGTGTCGGTTTACCTTCCCATCGGATTATGAGAGTGAGGGAATATATAGTGTACCTGTGCTAGCGCATACACTTGGGCTCTATAATCCTGTCCTGCGCCGATGGCTAGTCTGCGTTAAGGCAGGCCTCCGTGACCGAAATTCCGTCTGGAGGATATTATTAGCTATCCGCCCCAGCTTTGCATGGGTGAATTCTGGATCTCGACAAGGGCCACCTAGTGGGTCCGATTGTAACTATAATCTATTCAAGGATCTGCTCAAACACACACAAAAAAAACTCCTTAAAATCGGTGGAGCCATTTTTGAGTTTTAGCGAAGCTAACGGACTACAATTGATTTTTATATATATAGATAATATTACGTTAGCACTGCTCGTTTTAAAAATAAAGATAATCTGTACTAACGTAAACGCAAGGGTAGACATGAGTGTAAAAAAAATAGGTACATAACATTATTTTGTTCATTTTTAAATAACCGATTCAATATTTTTAAGATACTTAAAAATTTAATGAGGGTGCGGGGAGGACAGCATTTTTAGTTCTAGAGATTCCGTGCAGCCACCCATGCTGCGCCATATGTCTCAATAATTGACTTTATGCTCTTCCAATGTGCGCAGCAGAGACAACAACATTCTAAATACGATAGCGTTCAGACTTGGACACGAGCTGCTCGTTTGATCATTGGAAGTTATTTAACCATTTCTTTTTAATATACCTACTTGCTTCTGATTTTCTTCTTTTTTTATAGAATGAGGGTGACAAACGAGCACACAGTCCACCTGATGGTAAGTGATTACTGTAGCCTATAGACATCTACATCTGCGATTACAATTACAAATGCAGATTGTGTTGTGACCCGTGAGAACTAAGATGGAATGCCTTCTTTCCAGTAATAAGAATCTCCAGTTCTCTACATTCACCATACGAAACACGGCAGCGTTAAGCCGCTATTTTACCCTAGTATTCGTGAGAGCGTGGTCCTTGCCCGTCGTGCAACTATAATGTTAATATAGCTGCAGCATGGCTCTTGATCACATGATTTACATTTAATTCAAACAATAATATATTTTATTCTTATATAATATTACATTTCATTTTAGTTCAATTACATATTATGGATGAGCAATGGCAGCTCAAAGGATAAGCGTTTGCCTTATAATTTCATTTAAAAACAAGAATACCAATTTTGACGTTTCTTTTTTTTATTTTACCGTCACTTTTTTTTCTAACATTTCATTTACTTCACTTGAGCCACTTAGCATCAAGACTGTTAAGTTCTTTGTCACTTTAGTTTTTTTAAAAAATAACGAGCTTAATAAGAAAAAATTAATTATACGTGTTATTTTATTTATACATAGTTTATTTAAGCTAGGAATTTTTTCACCGCAAATATATATTTACTGAACAGTTTGCAGTCCATATTATCACACGGTGTGTACCTTCACAATGCACTATTAACATTATTTATTTTACGGTAATTTTCGGTGGTAATTTAATTCACTATGTACGACATAGAAATCCCCTTACTAATGCCTACACAAAAAAGTAAGGTCGAGTCCTGACTGGTTTCGAAGTTGATCCAAACACAGTTGTGGAATGAGTCTTTTTCGATTCGATCTTATCACATATACGTAAAATTACTGACTGCTTGCAAACATTCGACCAACAACTACTATTGATAGATTTTGCACTATAAGTGTACTTATTGCTAATTAGTTAAACGTTATTTTAATATTGAAGGATATATGATTGAGAAATTTTGAAAAAGATCACAATCTTAATCCAAAAATTATTTCTTTTTTATTAACAAGCGACACAGCTTCGCCTGGTTAGGATCTATTCGTTTTTCTTAATATCCAAGTTTTTTGAGTAAAATATAAGCCTGGATCACTCCTGTCATTTCATTCTACCATAAATATAAAGTTTCAATACAATCGGTTCGGCCTTTCCGAAGATTAGCCCAGACACAGACAAAATCTGTAAAAATTGTTCTTCACCATGTCTTCATGTCATGCAAACAACCCACAGCTATTTCAGGCTAAATATGACAGTTATTTCGATATTAAAGACAGACACTTTTCATTACATAAATACATTTGAGTATATATATATATATAAATGTGTGTGTGTGTGTGTGTGTGTGTGTGTGTGCGTGTCGGCACCTGCGTCTTTGCACTTGCAGCAGCGCCTCTGTGGCTAGTCAGAATTATTGTTCACAACACGTGCAACGCACGTGCACCTGTGCGTTGCACCTGCAGTGGCGCTCGTGTAGCTACTTGTCTCGAATTTCGATTGTATAAAACGGACGGAGCGGCCGTCGTTAAAGCCTCCTACGCGGGCCCCGTCTTTGCCCACGCAAACCCTAACATTTTAAATGAACTCCAAATAGTTCAGAACCTATTCTGTCGTCGAGCTGCGAACGCACCGTGGTACATCCGCAATGCCGACCTTCATCGGGACTTAGAGCTCCCAACAATTCAACAAATTCTTAAAAAACTCTCTGAGAACTTCTTCAAAGCCTCAGAGTCGCACCCAAACCATTTAATTCGTGAGGCAGCTTCTTATGCAGCCCCACCCCCCCTCTCGCTATCGTGTCCGCAGGCCGAGAAACTCTCTCTCGGACCCGCCTAATAAACTTTCAAACGACCTGAACTGTCTCCTGGCGGCTCAGGCCAACTCTAATTAAATAAAATTATTGTAATATCAGACATTAATTTGCCTTCGTAGGCACTCCCTCAGCGGCACTTAGCCGCCTGCGCCCTCTTTTCCCAAAAGAGGGTCGCTCATGATAAGGCACAATAGAGCTTAATCAGCCGGTTGCCTGTCCCCAAAGGCGGTTTTTAGGGGGTATCACTTAGGGTCCTCGGTAGGACAGTGAGTCCCCCATAACCACGATAGACCGGCTATCGTGGTATGCGTAATGCATTTTCCGCCTCCCTACGTACAGGGTAGCCCTTTAATTGCTTCGGGCGCAAAACAAAAAAAAAAAAAAAAAAAGTCGTTAAAGCAGTCTTGGTGTTCTTGGCTCTGGCGTGGCACAGTGCACTTGTATCTCGCTACTAACTCATCCTCGACTCTTCGGATAATTAATTCGTGGAAACGAATTAATTATTATTCTGAGGTATTAAATTAGTCTCAGTACAATTTATAGTTTATTACCTCTGATCTGTGTATTTCATGATTTTATGAGTGATAATAAGGTTTTCCATAATAAACATAGATTTTAATATCTTCCTACACATATATTTGAGTCACCTAGATAAAAATGCTCATAAAGTATTGAGTATACTCATTTTTGTCAACAACAGATTTAGTTACATCACAAAAGGTTAATTTATTAGTCGTCAGTAGAATAGTAAGTCCACACGGAGATATTATTATTTCTTGTTTTCTTTTAAAATAAATACTTCATATAATATTACTGCTTCTTATGGTTGCACTTTTATACGTATGATGACTTAGAAACACTTAAAATATCGTTTCGTGGATGTTGTAAGCGGCGACATGGGGAAACAAACCATGAAATGAGTAACGACGTATTCTTATTAATAACTAAAAAATGAAAAACTACGATGTTCAACCCACCTGCCAAGCGTGGCGACTAGCGACTATGGTAAATATCCACCTTATGAGAGTTCAGCAGCGAACTTTAATATGCTGTAGGTAAATGTAATGGATGGATGGAACTTTGATGAACGTTGGTTTAAAAGTAACTAAAGTTACAAAAATGAAATAAGGCTCAGTCATTGTTACACTACAATGGCATCCTAGGCGCTCAGAGTGTTTAGTAAATTGTATTATGTTGGTAAATTATATTAATTCAGCGAATAAAAATGTTATTAAAAAATGTACCTTGCCAACGTTTGATCAAAGCTACACCAAAGCAAAATTACTAATAAGGTGGTACAAACTAAAAATAAGGATTTCACGTATCGCATTTACCATAAATGTGTGTGGCATCTTCTATCAGAAGCCATGAGGTCTGGCTCTTCCCATAGTTGTCTTTCTACACTCATCAGCGAAATGGGGTTATGAACGCCCTTAAGCTCTTTATATACGAGTACATATAAACATTTATGCACTGCGCTGAATATTTTATAGATTGATCATTTATTTAAGTATATTTTTTTATTAATCGACGATATGAAAAACAAATCATGGAAAATTATTTTACACAGGCTCAACAAAGGTAATGGCAGCCGAAATAGTAAGTAACTACCCTAAGTGGCCTAAATAAAAACCAAGTAAATGGATGAAAGTGGCTCAGAACCGTGGGTTATGGCAATCCTTGGGAGAGATCTATATATAATAGATATATTTTATACGTGGTAGAGCCACGCTGCAGCTATATTATGGTTGTAGGACGAATGGGTCGGCTCGACCGGGGATGGACCACGCTCTCACAGAATACCAGCGTAAATTAGCAGCTTAATACTGCTGTGTTTCGTATGGTGAGTGTAGATATCCGGTAACCCTTTTTTACTGGAAACGAGGCATTTCATCTTAGTCCTCAGAAGTGACAACACATCTGTGTTTTGATTCTTAATCGAGGATAAATGTAGATGTCCATGGTCCACAGCATCCACTTACCAACAGGTGGACTGTGTCCTCGTTTGTCACCCTTATTCTACAAAACAAAAATAAAGATCTATGTTCATCAGCTGACTTTTGATGGACCGCAACGATGATGATAATGATATAAAAGCTTTTTTTTCATTCAGAGCATATAATATTATACTGAGCTGCCATACGCTTCTTGAAAGTTTCTCATGCTATGCTGGATACGTAGGTGTCTGATGTCAGAGTCAATAACGTCATAATATTGATGTTGCTCCACATACGCGGTAAATATATTATTCAACAAAAATAATTCAAAAATAATATTCCACATTTTTAAAAGTATTTCCCGGCAACGCTCGGTGGCCAGGATCTCATCCGCCAGTCAGCAGAGTACACCACGTGCAGGTGAGGTTTACATAAAAGGTATATTACTAGATTTTGATTAAATAAATTATGGATTACTTTTCAACCTAAACAAGAGCGAAATGTAAGAAACATTTTCAATAACATTTTATTGCAAACCTTCTTTATTCTTTATGCCATATTATGCGGACTGTTTAATGCTATCTCATTTTCACGGTTTTATTCTTATTTCTTACATCGTTAACTCTTATGCTTCATGAATATTGTAATTTTTATTAAAAAAAATACATATATTAACATCGCGCGAGTATTATAAAATTTAATGATGTACTTACTTTGTGAGCAGTGCCACTAGGCATCATAGGTCGTTATTGTTTACATTAAAATAACTCTAAATCATAAATTATTATACAGTTATATATGTACATATTTCGTAAGAATAAAGTTAGTTAGATTTTTAGTTTTTATTTTGCCAACGTAATTAAACGTAATTGTGCATATTTTTTGGTATTATCTAGGTTATTAATAAAGTATACTCATCTGCTTAGGCTGAATAAATATAGAAAAGGACGTAATAAACAAATATACATAAATGTTTACTAAATATAACATAAATAAATAAAAACCCAGCCAGGTGGAAGCCCTCGGCAAGGAAGACCAAACGGCCGAGGGTTAGGGGGAAAGGCAAAGAAACCGGCGAACGATGCGGGCGGTATCGAGGAGCACCGCTTTCTGCATTTGAGCCCGGAGCGATCCCTCACGGAGTCCCAGTCGTCTTAGATGACCCGAGAGGCCGACTGGGATTAGCCCGTTCGCAGACACGACGACAGGAATAATTTCAGTCCGCAGACCACCCCACGGGTCGGCCACCTCGTGAGGCAGGTCCAAATATTTTGTTTTCTTATCTGTTTCGGCTTTCACGAGGTTTTCGTCATACGGAATGGTAATGTCACCTAAAAATATCCTTGACTGTTTCCGGTCCATCAGCACAATATCAGTCTTATTCGCAAGAATAGTCCTATATATGAGGATGACCCGGTCCCAGTAGTGCCTGACGCGATCGTTTTCGACTGGAGTTTCCGATCTACGAGTATTGTAGGGTGAACTCCTTGTGTAGAATCTTGGTTACTAGATTGTGTCTGTGCAAGTACTCAGAGTTAGAAAGAGCCAAATAACCGGAGATATAATGCCTAAATGATTCACCGGGATGACGACATAACCGACAGATTTCGACAGCGCCATCCTTTAGGATGTATCTCCGATTGTTCTTTGTCTTAATAACCTGATCCTGTACCGCACAGACAAAACCCTCAGTTTCCCCAAAGAGGTTACGGAAGCGTATCCAGAGGCGACCGTATCTAAAAAAAGCGAACAGCTCATGTAGAGCCTTGTATAAACACCTTTGAAGCTCTTTCTCCTTCCATACGGTCTCTGATGGTGCATCCTATGGGACGTTATAACAGTGCGGACATTTCTATCCAGATCGTTCAGTTCGGTCTGAGTTTACCTGAATATGCCAAAGGTATACATGAGGACAGGCATGACCCAGCCGTTATTTACGTGTCTTATTCACGCCCAAAAGGCTGTTAAGCACTTTGGTCAAGCGTGCATAAAACAGATCGCAAACTGATTGTTTTATGTCTGCGTCATCAATACATATATTTTGTGACATACTCATGTATTGCTGTTTCAGCCATTTTGATGGGCATAAATAACTCTATGCCCTCCTCCTCCTGACTACCCTACTCCTCTCAACATGGAGGACTGCACACTTATCCGTCGCCAGCTCCATTTATATTACTTATAGAATTATTTTATAAATAAGAATTTCTAAAATCACAAGTGATGTTTAGCAATTCCATAACACTGGAGCGTCTGGAGGCGAATAATTTGAGATCATCCATATAGAAAAGGTAAGTCATATTTGTACCTCCATGTGACCACGAAACTGCACGTCAAGTGACGTGCAGTTTCATGGTCACTTGGAAGAGAAGGTCAAATTGGCCTCTAAAAAGCTTGGCGTGCTCAGCAGAGCGGGACAGTATCTCATGCCGATGCAACTTTACAAGCACACCGCCTGCAACTTTACAAGGCGCAGGTTCGGCTGCACATGTAATACTGTACCCATCTCTGGACTGGAGATCCCCAGTAATATCTCCTTCCACTTGGCCGCATCCAGCGCGGAGCGGCTCGAATCGTTGACGACCGAGTGCTTTCCGATCGACTCGATTCACTGACGCTGCAAAGAGATGTTGCATCTCTTTGCATTTTCTTTCGCATATACCATGGGGAGTGCTCTGAGGAATTGTTCGGATTCATGATGAGGCGGATGTCCAGCCGCCAAATTTCGTGAACGTACTACGCGGCAAACGTCCCGATAACATCCACACCATTTGGATGCTTGGTGGTCCACCACTGTACGTTTCACAAGGAGTTTTCTTCTGCGTACGACCTCTCTGTGGAATAGTTTACCACCGGTGATTTTTCCGGACCGATACGACCTAGGGACCTTCAAGAAAAGAGTTTACTCCTTTCTAAAGGGCCGGCAACGCACCTGCAATTCCCCTGGTGTTGCGGTTGATCATGGGCGGCGGTAGTCACTTAACATCAGGTGAGCCGCATGCTCGTTTGCCCCCTTTTCTATAAAAAAATATTATTTTAACACGACGAATAATAATAATTATTATTAGTATTATTAGTCATTTGTGTTCAATTTTACCGTGTGTGTTATAACAGGTAACGAAAAGAAACTGAAATAAGAGACAGCAGCTACATTTTTCTGATAACAATCTACAGGGGAGACTATCTATAGGGGAGACCTACTCATATGTTCAACATAAGCAGGAATGATTATTATTAAAATTTGTCATAATCAAAGTATAAAATTACTTAAGCATGAACGCAAGGTTAAAAACTAAAATTGATGGTACATGTAAGGGGTTAGTTATGGGGGAATAGTGTAGATAAAACTGTGGGTGTGGGTTTAAAAAAGAGGTAATAATCCATGCAATCGATTCACCTTTGCCAGCGCAGTGGCAGTTTATTGATCTCTTGAAGCCCTTCTTGAAGAAATCAGTTTTTGCAATTTCTAGAAAAAGCAAAAGTCTGTAGGCACAAGCTCTGGTAAGTACAGCTGATAACGGAGAGTTTCTAACCACAGCTCTTGTAGCTTGGAGATCGTCTGTTGTACAATATGAGGCCACGTATTGTCGTGCAGGAGCAGCGGGGACGAGCGATTGACTAAAGCTGGTTGAGACGCGCGAGCTTCTCCCTCATTATGTTCACTTCTTCACAGTACAAATCTGGAGTAATGCTCATCGTTTGGTAAGAAGCTGTGATGAATTACACCTGCGTTAGACCACCAAACAGTGACCATCAATTTTATAGGGGTGAGTTTTAGTACAGGGCAGTATTTAAGTGCTGAGCCAGGATCCAACCAACTTGCTGAACGCATGAGAATGAGAATCCATTTTTCGTCGCAGGTGATAATGCGGTTCAAAATTCCTTCCTTTGTTAGAGTATTCAGCAGTACAAGACACGTCTCGGTGCGTACTTTGCACTGCCGATCATTAAGATTGTGGGGTACCCATTTGTCAAGCTTTTTTAACTTGCCAGTTTGACGTTAAACACCAATAATTTTTAATAATAATGCCGTAATCTGCAACTAATTCAGCCGTAGATTGAGTATCATCACCTTCTAAAATCGCCTTTAATTCGTCGTTGTCGACCAAAGCTTTCGGACGACCACGCTGTTTATTTTCAGGTCGAAATTCTCAGAACAAAGCCGACAATCCACTATAATGTGATGCGTTCGTTTGTAATATTCGCTCCGTAAACATCGTTGATGTTGAACGTGCCCCTTGCACCATGTTGCTGCTACGAAATCTTCAACTGCAGCTGCTACGAATCTATAATGACGAAAAAGTTTCAAATGCAATGAAATCATAAGGCTTTCAATAAATTTAAATTTTGAAAAAGAATTCCATGTTTTTAAAATAAAATTAATTTGACTTTACAATTCTTAGCCAAACTAAAATTAGTCTGTTTTGAAATGGCAATTATTATTGCAGAACAGAAATTTTATAGTTCATCATCATCATCATTACAGCCCTTCACAAGTCCACTGCTAGGCCTCCCTCAAGTAATGCCACAAAGCACGGTCCTGAGCCACCTGCATCCATCGACTTCCTGCATGCCTTACCAAGTCGTCACTCCATCTAGTGGTCACCCTACACTACGTCCACCGGTACGAGGCTGCTACACGAGAACCTTTTTTGCCCATCGGTTATCGGTATATCCCCCATGATGACAGTTACGAATTTTATAGTTAAAGACCTATTATTTAGATGACACCTAAAATAATTCCTTAGTCCACGAAAAAGGAAAAAAATCGTTTAAAAAGAGAAAACGGACATCAAAGTATTAAAACAATAAAATAATTTCACATTCGTAAGTTAGGCTTCAATTATTCTATACACTATGTCTTAGCACAGACTCAAAGGAATAGAAAGTCTTATGTTTGAAGATGGTTGCAAATATGTATGGACTGCATTTACCAATTACTATACCTATTAGTCATTTTCCACTTTCATTATCATTACAACCCTTCATAAGTTCACTGCTGATAATAGGTCCCCCCGAGGAAAGCCATAAAACGGGGTCCTGAGTCCATATATAGAGCCCAGCCTATAGCCACTACTACAGCTACAGCTACAGCCTATAGGCACTAGGTTAAGTGATGACATGGTACAATATGCAAGAATTCTATGGACTTGCCACTTTAATGATAAGTAAATCTTGCTGAAGCTAAGAGATCTTTTGTCATAATTTGCCGTTGGTGACTGCCGTTGTTAAGTTACCTACGAGAAGAGATTTTTTTATAGGATAGGGTGACAAACGAGCACACAGTCCACCTGATGGTAAGTGGTTGCTGCGGCCCATAGACATCTACATCAATCCTCGATTAAGAATCAAAATGCAGAGGCGTTGTCATCCCTGAGGACTAAGATTGAATGCCCCTTTTCCAGTAAAAAAGGGTCTCCGGATCTCTACACTCAACATACGAAACACAGCAGCATTAAGACGACACATCGAAAAAGTGGCTCCAGGCTATCGCCGCACTGATCCGAATGAATACATAATTTCTATAAAAACTTGAAAAAACGCCGTCATAAGGTCTAAAATTGCGTAGCAGCCGCGACGAATAAAACCGCTTAGAAATTGTCAGAATCTTAAAATATTTTTTAAAAATTATCGATTTAAGTAATCAAAATAATGAGCAAGTAAATTATGAAATTAATGTTATGAATATATTTAAATGATTCCCTAGCATATACATTAAGTAATTTTGTTGTGATTTCAACTATAGTGATTTTTAAGAGGTGTTTTCGCAAATAATTATGATCGAGTCAGAATTATACAATCGTGTTTTTGAACAAGCAAATTCAAGATAAAGACCTAAATTTACCTATATCAGAATTCCAGTTTCATTAGTGGTGTCATAGTCCTATACTGTTCGGTGAAAGGAGGTGCATTTTTTCGCGGTTTCGCCTTTAGGTGGCCCTAGTCGATGGCTCGAACTAAATGGTGGGCGGGGTTAAAATCTGGATATCATGAAAAATCTATTGAATGTATCTGTTCAAAATAAAATTATTTGCACTTTTGAAATCTATCCTAATCTATCCCTGTATGGAAACTGTTTTACAATTTTCGTTCTTCTTATAGTATTTATTTCCGCCCGAAGATGTGTTAAAAATAGTTTTTTTAAATATATTCTGTTTTTACTTTTTAGTTTTCATACAGGGCTAGATAATGATGAAACAAATTGATATCATTTTTTATTTTGAACGTACACCATCAAACAGTGGAGTAATCGCCAGACTACGTTTGTATGGAATAATGAGTGACTAGTGTACCCTACTATTTCACGCTGGTATTCTGTGAGAGCGTGGTCCTTCCCCGGTTGCGCCGACTCATTCGTGCTACAACCATACTACTAATATAACTGCAGCATGGCTCTACCACGTATATATATAAAAAAAAAAAAAAAAAATGTGGTGAATTCTCATACGCCAACATACGACGCAACTTTTATTTTACTATTTATTAATCCGGTTGACCAATGTTAAAAAAATTATGTTGCGTCTTAAAATCAAATGAAGATTATTTTACTTGATACACACTTGGCAAAATACACGGTGGTTTTGTACCTTTTTTTAAATAAGAGGATCAACCAGGATTTCTACTCGTGTAACTTTGCGCAAAGGGATCCTCTTAGATTTAAGCCGCTCTGGTCCGCACGTTTACTAGCAAAATTTTAGAATTTGTAAAGTTGGTTCTGCTACTTTATTTTATGTATTCAAGCAAGTTATTTATTGAAGTGGAAGTTTAATTTTTTATTTTATATTCGATGACTGTTATACTCACGTGCTTTTAATTAAAATTGATAACTAGTGTAATAATAAGTCAAATATGCTACAGAAAACTTGCAGATTTTTCTATCAATCAATACGGAACTAGATAACTCTAAACTTGCATGAAATATAATATAGTAATAAAAAAAAACGAACGGACATTTTTTACTTTCATTTTTTACTTTGAATAATTTATTTTTAAAAAGGTTAACACTAGAATTTTTCCTGTCTCATAGAGGCCTTTTGTCGAGACCAGGAACAATTATTTAAAAAGCCATAGCAACATTTGTTCCGTGCTAACCTGCATCGCAGCCAAATACTTCGCCATTGCTCTGAAAAACCGTCCCTATATGGTGGCGTGTCTTGTCTAGTGTAGTGGTGTTGGGAGTAGTAATTAAATTAAGTAAAGATTAGTAGTGACGGTGAAAATACACGCAATTAAGGGAGGACAGAAGGTGCTCATCTTCTAACTACGTGTGACACATATTTTTATTTTAAAACGCTCTATCATTATCTAATTAATTTTTAATATCTTTAATATAATGGATTTCTGCGAAGTAACGTCTGATTTTATTAATTATTTCCGGAGTATACTTAGAGCTGTTGATACTGACTGTTTTTGGGTTCGACTTGTTCAAAATATATCGAAATAATCCAAAAATTCGATAGCTTGGCGTGAGAACAGCGCTGCCGCTGCTCATACACCACCGTAACTGCATAGACCGTACGTTGATGATGTAGCCCAGTTATTGACGAAAGTGTAAGTGCCAGTAATTGCCTTGTAGATGCGGTAAGTCTAGAAAAAAGTGAATCAAAGGCGAGCAGTAATGGCTTACAGTTGTGTTGGATATTGAAGCGTAGAGGGTAGCTTGAAGGAACAGGAAGCGTTACTCATCACTCACCTGCCAAGCGTGGCGAAGGAAACATCCACCTTATGAGACATTCTAAAACGATACCTATGTTAAGCAGTGAACTTTAATAAGCTAAAAATGTAATGGATGGATAGAATTTTGAACGTTGTTTTAAAAATAACTTAAGGAACAAAAATTGAAAAAGGCTCAGTCATTGTTACATTTCAATACCACCCAGGCGCTCAGAGTGTTTAATAAATTATATTATGTTAGTAAATTATATTAAGTTAGAGAAGTAATCAACCTGGTTAAAACTAGGATGGCTTGCAGGAGCTAAAGATTGCAGACGATGATTTCTTGAGATTTAAAGGATGAGACGAAGGTTGGAATTGCAATTAAAGTTGATATACTCCGAAGGCTGCAATTTATGCGTTCAATCACATAGTCACCAATTTCAACATTTTTTAGATCGAAGTGCGCCGACGCTATATTTACTATATATTAAAGTAATTCGGAAACTTTGACAGCGTGATTTAGGTTTTGGTGAGATTTACTAGCACGATAATTAATTGTACTACTTAGTAGCGCTGTGGTTTTATGTCTTTCGTATCGTTTAGTAACACTATTAAGATCCCGAAATACAATTAGAGAATATGACTTGGAAGAGAACCACCATCTCGCAACTCTTAAGAAGAACAAGTTTGCGCGTTAACCACTAAAAAGAACTCCTTTGTTGTATCTCCTCAGTTTCAAGGCACTGCCCTTGTTGCCTCAGCCAGTATCAGAATCCTTGGCGTTGACATATCGAGTGACGTGCAGTTTCGTGGTCACTTGGAAGAGAAGGCCAAATTGGCCTCCAAAAAGCTTGGCGTGCTCAGCTGAACAGGAGAGTATTTCATGCCGGCACACCGCCTGCAACTTTACAAGGTGCAGATTCGGCCGCACATGGAATACTGTTCCAATCTCTGGGCTGGAGCTACACAGTACCAGCTCCTTCCACTTGACCGCATCCAGCACAGAGCGGCTCGAATCGTCGACGACCGAGTGCTTTCCAATCGGCTCGATTCATTGGCACTGTAATTGCGAAGATGTTGCATCTCTTTGCATTTTCTTTCGCATATACCATGGGGAGTACTCTGAGGAATTGTTCGGATTAATCCCAGCCGCCAAATTTCGTGAACGCACTACGCGGCAAACGTCCCGATACCATCCACACCGTCTGGATGCTTGGCGGTCCACCACTGTACGTTTCACTAGGATTTTTCTACCGCGTACGACCTTTCTGTGTAATAGTGTACCACCGGCGATTTTTCCGGGCCGATACGACCTACGGACCTTCAAGAAAAGAGCTTACTCCTTTCTAAAGGGCCGGCAACGCACCTGCAATTTCACTTAGTAGACTTAGTAGACTCGTAGTCACTTAACATCAGGTGAGCCGCATGTTCGTTTGCCCCTTCTTCTATAAAAAAAAATTCAAGGCGAGTCCTCCCGTCAGTAAAATTATAGGCTCTCTTTTCTAGGATTATCAAGGGGTGGTAATAATAGAATGGGGATACTGTTAATAACACTTATACAAAATACATATCAGAATACCTTTACTAAATTTACCCTAGGATATAAATTGTAAATTTAATTTATGTTCCTAGGTTTCATTATCTTGCTCAAAAAGTACTATTTTAAAATTATAACTTACTTACACGATCCATCTAAAAATGTCATATGTATTCATATATATTTTAAATACGTTACCCCACTAGGATTTACTTCTGTATCGTGGTTTACATACATAAATTTCACAGGGACACCCGTCCAAACCCGTAACATACTCGTACTACTAGAACCCCGACGTAGGTGTTACTATCCCAGAACGATATATTGTGATATACTAGCCTGATATCCTGATATACTATGGCTGGGACACCACTGAAACTGAAAACACACAAGCCATACAAGTTTAAGTAAACTTGGGCACACAATTTGCAGAAGTTTCGGAATCGAAAATTGAAACAATTTTAAAACTTGAACAAGACTCGAATTTCCGCTAAATTCTTCCAACACACGGAACTATATACTAACTTGCGCATGTGTTGCATTATATATGTGTATAACAGTAAAAGGCTATGTTTACTAGAAATTTGGATGGTAGAATATCAGTAGGTAATCTCTATATATAAAAATCAATTAATGTCCGTTAGTCTCGGTACAACGCAAGAACACCCTGACCGATTTTGATGAAGCTTTTCGTGTGTGTTTGAATACCCTGCTTAGTTCAGAACATAGAATACTATAATTCATACATAATAGAACGTGGGAGTGGGCGGAGTGTAGCCACTTAAATGTCACTAACACGTCAATTCACAAGTATAAATGTCAACATGAGATGTGTTTTGACGTTACAGTCGTTTCCAAATTTTGCATGCAAATTATTTAGAAAATGCCAAATTGCATCCTCTTTACAAATAAATATGTATTAAAATTTATACCATTTTTTAATGATGATCACATTAATCAAAAGTCTGAAATGTGTAAATTTACTCAGTCTGTCAACACAGCGAATCGGGTTTGGCGACGCCAATCTTTGTACAAAATAAAGTTGACAGCCATTTTATTCTATATTATAGTATTCTATGGTTTAGAATCAACCATACTGAACCTTTTTTATAGGGGCCACAAACACGTTTCGGTCATGGTGTCTAGGGCCGCAAGCAAAAATTATTTGGGTCTTAATTAAAACGTAATTCCAAGTTAACGATTTATTTACTTTATTAATGAAAAAAGAAATTTTACCAAAGATGTTTATATGTTTTAATGCGATTTTTGATACTGTGAACACTGTCGCTACATGCGTCCTTTTTTCATTATCAAGATTAGAATCCGTAAGTTTATTTCTGTACACGTTCTTTGAGTATTTCATTTTTGAAAAAGACGATTCACACATAGCATGCCAGGCGTCCGGATAAAGTCAGGCTTTTTGGTTGCGTGTCCGGCCAAATTAGACGTTGTCCGGCCTGTCCGACATTTGTTAGGTTTTTTACATTTTTCATACACTTATATATTATATACTAACGTAATTATTGAAATCATTATTGTAATGAATATTGAATGATTAATAATAAAGATGGCTGATTTATTTGATTTTATTGTTGTTTGTTTGTTGTTGTGTTTGTTCTTTATTTCTTCATGATAAATGCTTAGCTTTTTCTCAAATGCAGACACTTTATTTGCTATATTGGAGACCACATAAAACAATATCTTCTCTTTCGACTAACAATGTTCTGCTATCCTGTTTATTGAAATCGAAACCAATCTCGTGCATTATTTTATGAAGTGTGCTACGTTTGAAAACAGGAATATCTTCGTCAGCTTCGCAAAGTGTCATAGTTTTGTCGAATGTCGGTTAGTCGTTATTTAAATATATTGAATGAATTTTTCTCTTTATTGCACATTTGTCTAGTTCATCTAATTTATCGACCGTCGATAGTCGAGCTCTTTTTTTCACGGGTGATTTTAGTGAGTTAGTATCCTTTTGTTCTTTAATAATTTTATAAACAGTATTTTCGGACACACCACATGCTGTTTTTATTACTGTGCTCTCCACAGTCGCATTTAAATCACACAGTTTAAAGTACTTGTAAACATTGTAAATTACGCGTCTCTCTCCGCTATGGATTATTGATCCACTTTTATTATTTCGAATAGGTGAGGTATTTTCAAAATTTAATGTAGAACGAGTAACACGCAAAATACATAACCGTTTTGTTCGAAGGCCTGACTTCAACTGGTCACTGTGAACTCGACTTTCTAATTTCTTGCATTTCAATTGGCTGAGGGCCCCAGCCAATTAAATAAGTATTAATATAAATAATAATTAATTATAATAATAAGCTGCGATCCGATTCACGCCAAAATCTCTGATAGTGCTCGGCTCACACTCCCGTTCCAAACCACCCGTTCTCTCAAGGGCGCGAAATTTAAAATGGTGTACAATAAATTTGGAACTTCAGATGGGCCAATCAAAAAGGCCCGGTGGGCCGCACAGACCCGCGGGCTGCAGATTGAGTTTTGCTAGTTTAGATTCACATTTAGACCTGGTAGGTGGTGCTGTTGTCGAGTTCCAGAAGTCACCCGTACGGAGCCGGTGCGGATCTTTAGCCTCATATAAAAGTAATGAATTATAATATTTTTGTCACATCATGTATGTTATTTTTTATGTTTAATAATTACTTATCATACCAAACGCCATGACTTTATATGCCGATACAAAAACCTTCAAGCTTCTTGCTAAGGAAAGTGTTTAGTATTTCTCTTATTATCCTCAAGAAACAAAACAACAAAATGAACTAATAAATCACGGTGTAGTGACAGCTCTGCGCTTGGATCGGAAGGAATAATAGGCGCTCCTTGCGCTAGTCACTTGCGAATTTATTGAGAACAATAGATTCAAACAATATTACCGCAGGATTACTAAGCAGTAAGCTTATAACATTGTACATTTATGTACTCGTAATCATGAAAACTATTTGGTCTTCGTCCATAAAGTGCTAAATGAACTAGACCTCATATGTAAATTTAGTTTATACTCAATTGTTATAATAGTTGTAATAAAGATCAAAGATAATACAGGGTATTTCATTAAGAACACTTGAACTTTGAAATGAAACTTTCAAATAAATTTTGCGTGTACTGTAAGTTAATTGTACTATGCCTATAGCTTTTGCAAGTGCAAACAATAAGTTGACAAAGTTTTGCCGCAACATGGTGATGGGTATGGCAGCGCATAAAATACGAACAAAGATTAAATTTATTTAATAGATTATGTATTAGAGATTCAAGATTATCGCTTTACCAAGATGACCGCCATACGCTGTCAAAATTGAAAAACCCTTTAGTTTATTAAAATTTTGTATGCATTTATTTGAAATTGCGCTTCAAATAGATTTAATACTATGACATCCCACGGGTTAATTATAAAACTTTATTTTTTAAATTCCGGTTTTATTAAATTAATTGAAAAATAACCAGTACAAATTATATATATAAAGTGAAAAATTCGAATATTAAACTCACAGTTTTTAAGTAAATAAATAGTAAATAAATATAAAAAAATAAATTTCGTATAAGTGGAAAAGTAGTGTCTCGGTAGAGAGTAATAGTTTTCTGTGGTCGTGATAAATACAGACAGGGACAGGGATACAGATAGATAAATAAAACAAAGTGAATACGTGTTCTGTTTTAATAATTTTGTCACAGAATACTTATGATGTTCCTAAACCGAAGTCCACACGGGCAAAGCCGCTAGAAAAGCTAGTGTTGCTCATAATTCAGTTTCTAACATCGCAAAAGCAATAACATAGGGTAAATTATTATCACGGTAAGAGCTATCGTTCTTTGCATATTATAAGATTACCTAAACTAACTAACCAAAAATACGTCTTTTTTAATTTACCTACTTCGATTATTATCAACTGTAATATGTTATAAAGTAGTCATAAAATATCGTATAAAGATAACTCGTTTACAAAAAGCTCTTTAATGGCGAAGTGAGTACCCCATATGATTACGTGGATGTCATAAGAGATGACAGAGCAGAACAAAAGGAAACTAGAGCAGATGAACAGTAACATCTTCCTGATAACGACTCAAATTATTAAATGAAACTGCGATTATCGATTAGCTTGCTAAACCTTATAATTTGACAATCTAATAATTTGGGGACGCCTATGATCAGCATCCATCCACCATCTTCTCTGATAGACTGTAATTATTGAATGTTGGATGATCTCTAACTATTAGTTTAGCTCTAAGTATTAATTACATTTATGTAGGTTAGTAGGTTTGAAAACATATTTTGTTGCGAACCTTAGCCAAAGCGGTTGACTGTGAAATAACAATGTAAATTTGCTTGGAGGCCTAATCGTACTTTCGAACGCACGAAAATGAGTCAGTATCTTTTTATAGAATAAGCATGACAAACGAGCACACAGTCCACCTGATGATAAGTGAGTGCTGTGGGCCATAAACATCAACATTTATCCTCAATTAAGAATCAAAATGCAGGTGCTTTTTCACCCCTGACGACTAAGTTGGAATGCCTCATTTCCAGTGAATAGGGTCTCTGGTTCTCTAGAGTCAACGTACTAAACACAACTGTATTAAGTGGTTGTTTTACGCTGGTATTCTGTGAAAGCGTGGTCTTACCCTAGTTGAGCCAACGCATTTGTGCTACAACCATAATATAGCTGCAGCAAGGCTCTACCAGTTATAAAAATATAAAATAATCAATAAAATAAAATATAATCAACAAAGTATTCGAATGTAATATTTTAGTGAAGGTTTTTTTATCTGGTTTAACTATAAATTCAAAGAATAAAATGCACAATAATTTCCTATTGCCTTTGCTGTTCAGTACATATGACATAATGGGTTTCAATCAATTTTAGTTTAGCTATCCATATCAGCATTATCATCATCAGACTGCGGCAGTCTCCTGCTGGACATAGGCCTCTACCAAGGCGCGCCACTTACCCCGATCTTCGGCTAAACGCATCCGGTTTCTACCAGCCACCTTACACAGATCGTCGCTCCATCTGGTTAAGGGGCGTCCCATATACATATATGGTTATATACATAGTTAGCTATCATAGAATACTATAATACATACATAATAGAACGGGGGAGTGGGCGGAGCCCGTGTAGTCCCCTAACATGTCAATTCACACCTATAAATGCCGACACAATCAATTGTTTTAAATTTACGTGTCAAGCGTCGCTGCATGCAAATTATTAAAAAAATGGCAAATTGTGCAATAATTACGTGTGGAAAGAACAGCGGGAAATGGAATTTAAATAAATAAAACATATTGTTACGAGCTTAAGGTTCGTGGCAATAAAAACTGCCGATTGAATTACCAAAATTGACACTTTAATTACCGAACACCAGTTAAAACTTAAATCACACTAATAATTAATCACACTGATCACTTTAGTTCACTTTATTCCGCTCCGAAGCTTCGCTTGTATCGCCAATTCAATACTGCCCCGGTCGCGGCCTCCAATCAACTGTGGCGCGCAACAATATTCTACAACCAGTAAGTCAAAACTATTTATATTTTGGGAATATTAGAAACAAAAATAATGAAATATTTATGTGTCAAAAACGTTAATCAAAAGTCTAAAACGTTTTTGTAGTAGGGATAACTACGAGCACACATACAAGCAATGATACGGCGTCATTGCTTGTATGTGTGCTCCCAGCGACACCGATCCTCGTACAAAATAAGGTTGACAGCCATTCTATTATATATGTATATTATAGTATTCAATGTTAGCTATCCATATACATAGTTCTAATGACTTTCTCTAAAACATATATACTGACATTTAGTTTTAGTTTTTATTTAGTTGTAGTTGTTACGAATTTGTGCATGCATGTTTATGAGCCTCCGAGAAATGACTTCACATTTGTGTTAGGTACTGTAGCGACTATTGATTCGGAGGGGTCCTTGCGTTTATAGCCCAGAGTCTAAGTAAATTCATTTAGCGTAAAACTTAGCCAGTGTTCTTAATACAAAATTTTTATACAAATTAGACTGACAAACAAGCGTCTATAGACATACTTTAAGAATGAAACATTTTATTACATTCATTATTGATTATGAATAAAAAAATGCAGTTGTATTGTCACTAAGGTGGATTATTAATAAGAATGGATTTTATAAGAATACAAATTATTGAAAAAATAATGATAATAAATTAGTACCTTCTCAGTTAAGTTAGTAGTTAGTAATTAAGTTAGGTATACCTGCATGGATAGCCATGACTAAAATTGAAAATCTTTATGCCATACTAAGCAATAAAATTTTATATGACCAGATTAAGGTTGCTTTAGAACATCTCAAGGAATACTTCATGTAAAAAACGAGAAAAAGAGCTTGACGAAGTGATATCGAGCACGTTGTGGCATGTGACATATGGTAGGGTCGTAATAAAACTGCGTTGAGAAATTACTTCATATCCCTCTTTGTCACAGACAGCACTAATTTATTATTACCATTTCATAAAGTTCAAGAATTATAGTTTTTTAGTTCATGTTTAATGTAAATAATGTTAAATGTAGTGAAGTCAATGGTCTGAATATTTATCGCCTGGCATTAAACGAAATAGTTATACCGCCGCCTGTCGTAAATCATAAGATCTTTCTAGTATTCCAAAATGTCGCCTCATGGATATAACATTCATTGAAAAAATGAGGTGACACATTTTTCTTTTAATTAATGTTACAATATAATAAGGGACAACATTTTAATAAGAAATTTAACTTTAAACTTACTTTAAAGCTATATTATGGTTGACAGCACGAATGGGTCGGCTCGACCGGCACCGAGCTCTCACAGAATCGTAATAGCAGCGTAAAATAGCAGTTTATTGCTGCTGTGTTCCGTATGGTGAGTTTAGAGAACCGAAAACCCGTTTTACTGGAATCGAGGCATTTCATCTTAGTTCTCGGGGGGTGACAACACATCGCATTTTGTTGCTTAATCAAGGATACATGTACATGTATATGGGCCACAGCATCCACTTACCATCAGGTGGACTGTGTGCTCGTTTGTCACCGTTATTCTATAAAATAAATTTTATTTTATTTCATAATGCCTCAGATTACTTCCCGTAGTAAAGACTTAAACTGAGTGATTATGTATACATAAGAAAATGGCTTAAAATATTTTTATCGTAAAATTTTACTTCAGCCGAGCTTTGATAATATTTAAGCTACTGTTTGTTTTATTTACTTATGATAATAATTTCAGTCCCCTTGTAATACATAATATTATTATGGTTGCCAGCAGTTTCTTATCATTGATAAGACGCTCGAAAATAGCCTACTCCCTTTTTAAATAAAAAAGTAAATCAAACAAAGTTCTACATTAGATTCTTTCACTATTATTCCTGGCGGAGGGCTTTAATTTGCTGCTTTTTTATTCGACTGGAATGCTTTGCTAAGATATACTGCGTCATACTCAATAATGACTGCATCACCGGGGATCTTATCGCCGATCAGTTCAAACATTCCGCCACAACGATACAGAAAAAATACATGTCGAGATTTTCACATGACATATCGCTTCCACACGTTGCTTCCATTGCTTGTTGTTCTGATTTTAGAGCCAAGCCAAATATTTTACCGCTACTGACATAATTATTATAAAGATTCTTAAATCTTACTTATTTGGTCAACTTATTATAACCATAAAAATAACCGTAAGACCTATAATATCCAAACCGCTAAAAGTGAACGAAATATTTTGCGTCACGCTTCGTAGATTAATTTGCAATATTATCAGAGACCGAGAGAATTTGGATACTGAGTACACAAAAATGTGATTATGAGTGAAGCCGTTTAATTGAAGACATTGCTTATATGTATATATGGTAATAAGTTCACGAACTTTTATATCACATTATCAGATTTAAATAATAGAACATTAAATTCGGTAGAATATTCCGTTGGATATTTAGTACAGATAGTTCTTAGAGCAATATCTTTCTTTTTATTTTCTCTAAGCGTATAATTGTGTCCACAAGTCTTCTATCCTTCCCAATATTTGGCGATTAAAAATTATGTTACTAATACAATGTTTCCACCAGCGAAATCGTGAAAAAGCTATTCATTATAAAACGTTATTGCCCCATAACCATGTCAGTAATAAGAAGACGCCTATGCCCAGCATTACGAGGGTAAGGTGTGTAAGACGAAGTCGAACATTACAACAGGAGGATTTATTTACTTTTTTACCACTATTTATTGTTTATGTATATGAGACCTTAGTATTTCCTACACTTTTACGTTACAACACTCTTATCACTAGATGGGGTAATAGTGTTACTCACTTTCTTAAGTTCCTTACGTTAAGTATTAAGTAACTTAAGGAAGTAACCTTAGTAAGTTAGTTCTAAATTTTAACAAAAATAATTATTGTTATTTATTAGAATCACAGCAAGAGTACATAATCTAAGTGTTTCTCTTACTCTGTGATTGTGTAAAAATGTACTTATCAATTTCCAACCGAACCGGATATCATTTATCTAACACTTACCTCAAATAACTTGTATTTTATGATAAGTGTATTTAAATACATCGGAATTTAAGGACTTCCTGTAACCAATGATATATTTACCACATATCGGTCAGTGATAACTAATGCCAGCAAAATTAAACCTAAATTCAAAATTTTACCTTTGCTTTGATATCTCTATCATAAATTGCGTCATTCACAAATCCCCCACCAACAAAATTATAGAATTCCTCCAACTCATAATATAATGTTTTTTTAGTTAAAACTTAAAATTCAATATCTAAAAGTTATAATCTTATTCTCGAAAAGGTATATCTTAGTGTTCAAAGTCGTACCTGTATAGTAATGGGTTTCTGTTTCTAGAACAGATACTTTTCAATATTTAAGTATCTCATATTATAGCTATATAGCATATAATTTAGCTTTTGTCTTTTGATGTAATGTGTGATCTTGTGACTGTAGAGCTTTATCCGATCCTTCCTCCGATCTTTCAATCCAACTATTAAATCTTGTATGAAAACGTGAACATAGACTACATTATACCTAATATACGTACTAAACTTAAGAATAAGGCGTTGTGTAAAGTGCTGACTTTTCCTAGCCACATGGCCTCAGTGTATTGGACTTGGTGGAGTCAGTTGCGCAGGTAAAGTTGGAGGCCGCTGAAGAATGCGCGTCATGTGATCTAGTTCTTACCTGAGGACGAGAAGGGGGAGGAGTTGTACCTCAACCAAGGATATTGCCATGGATCTGCTGGCGCTTTTGGAGACACGGCTGTGTGTGAATGGAATCTCGTGGCCCTGCCAATATATGGCAAAGGTGGAACATGATGGGTGCATGTCCGACATAACCTGTCCTGGGCTTGCGTAGAAATTTCCCCATGTATAAAAAAGATTGTCTGTTTACCCATGAGCAAGCAAATTACAAAGGTAGATATTTGTTAATTTAATTAATCAAATAATTGCATTTTTAAAATATGGACGAAATTAACGCCTTTCGGCATTCTCTGCCGTTTAAAATTTCCTAAAGACCTTATTTAAACATTAGTATACTAAAAACCTACTAAATACAATAACCTTATTTACTTGCATTCTTAATTACTTAATTTTAAAATATTTTTTTATGTAAAGTATGACACTGTACATTAGTATGCAGTGAGGCATAAATTATTACATTAAGGCCGAATACGACGCGAATGACCTTGCTCGTTTCGCAGCAAACCACGCGCCGCCAGTACCTACGCTTTGTTTACATAGACATATAATACCTATAATCAAAGCCGTACGGGCTTCGATTATATTTCACCGAGCTAGCTCAGATGCAGAGTAATGAACAACACAGAGAGCATTGCTTACTAATTAAATAAATTTTTCTTATTTATAATATTAGTTCCTATAGATTATAAATTCTGTACTTTATTCGTTATAAAATATTGTTCGAAAAGTTATTGAATTGATAACGATTTTTTTTCTTAATTGGTGCATCGTACGTAAAGAACCTCATATAACTGAAAATGTTTGTTCTTGTGAGTCTTACAAGATGCCGTAATGCAAATTGCATAAATAATAAAGAAAAAGTCGGTGATTGCCCCATAGTGGGGATAGGTACTGTGTATGTAAATTCTCACAAGACTACTCCGACTGGTCAATCACTTCACATCCGAAGTATTTCGGTTTTTCTTAATTATGTACTTATCCCATGCTTTCGGACAATACATTGACTGACATTATTTGCAGTCTCTGTGCTTGCACTACTCTGTATATTCTTTTCCGACTGGGTCTTGATATTTTACATTTTTAGTGTTTCTCACTTGAAACTAGAAAAGTATAAATGATCAGTTTGGCTAATGTAAATGAGTAAAAATGCAACCTATTAGGCAGCCTCAAACAAAAAATTACCTTACAAAAATATAAGTATTAACCTCAAAATACAACATTCGAGCAGCGTTCATGCGATAAACTCTCTTTGTTTTACCACTTAGGTAACATTTATTTCTTTTCCTACCTATATTTACATTTATAGACACTTAAACGCGTATAAAATACAAAATTAACGATTTTTGCTACAGACACATCGACTGTTGTTACCTTACGTCACACGTCGAAGCGCCTGGTATATTATTACGGCAAACTTTTATCTGGCAATATACGATATTATTATTAGGTGTTTTAAATTAAAACGAATTATGTTAATAAATAATATTTTGTATCGAAAATAAAGATAGCAGGTACCTTCGGAATCACAATACAAACATTTTTACGTAAAAAGAATTTTTCCTAAATTAAAATTCACAGAGTTTTGGAAGAACAATAATTTTATATATCATTTCTTAACATTTTTTTATTTGTTGGTATATTCATTTATTTTAAAATTTTAAAATGACGGTGACCTTGTGAAGGACCCGAACAAACCTACAAAAATGTTTTAAAGCTTAGAATTACTTCAGGTCAAAGTTCTAGTCAAGAGAAATACATTAATTTTCGCCAGTTCTCTTCGTATTCGGCCTTAAATGAATACATACTTAGCCAACTTTACCCCGTGTAGTGCCGAGTAAGAAAACCCACTACCCCATATCTTCTCTTGGATGTCGTAAGAGGTGACTGAGGGAAACCGTGGCAGAAGACGGGCAGCATCTTTCTGATAACAGCAAAATAATAATAAAAAATGCTGAGGTTGCCAACCCGCTCGCCAAGCGTGTCAATGATGGCAATAAGGGGTATATTGCCATGGCGAAGGCTTTTTTATAGGAGGGGGGGCAAACGAGCATACGGTTAACCTGATGTTAAGTGACTACCGCCGCCCATGAACAACTCAACACCAGGGGAATAGCCGGCCTTTTAGAAAGGAGTAAGCTCCTTGCTTGAAGGTCTCTATGTCGGATCGGTCCGGAAAAATCGCCGTTGGTAAACTATTCTACAGTGAGGTCGTACGCGGCGTACAGTGGTGGACTGTCAAGCATCCAGATGGTGTGGGTGGTATTAGGCCGCGTAGTGCGTTCATGAAATTTGGCGGCTGGGATTAATCCAAAACAATTCCACAGAGCACTCCCCGTGGTAGATGCGAAATAAAATGCAAAGAGATGCAACATCTCTTCGCAGCGCCAGTGAATCAAGCTGATCGGAAAGCACTCGGTCGTCGACGATTCGAGCCGCTTTGCGCTGGATACAGTCAAGTGGAAGGAGCTGACACTGAGGAGCCCCAACCTGGTAACATATACCGAACACACCCCGAGGACTGACGAAAAGATCCTGGAGCTGGAAGAAGAGCTAGATTTTAATTCCATTCATTTCATAAATCTAATTTCCTGCATCATAATGAATTCCATACTAGAAGTTTAACCATCATCAATATTTGGGTGATCAGCCCAATATTGATGATACCTAGCAACTCGATTATTCGTATTCACATTTTTTGAACATTCCTCTTTCATTCCGCACACATTTTAAATACATACTTTCTAATTTTGTACAATAATGGGTTAACGTTTTTGTCAGTCAATTTTCTTTGTCCGTTTCTGCCTCGTCGACACACTCACAATCTTTACAGTTCCGACAACTCGTTGGGACAGATGGTCACCCGCCCGGTGATAAAACTAGTTGAAGGATTCAAGGATTACAATGCCCTCTCCCTCTCTTCAGACCTGACCAGATAATCCTATTATAACCTAGCGCAACTTGTCTAGTAGCACCCCCTACCCCACCATTACCATGGTCGCCACCGTATCGAGGAATAGCGTGGCCGCCGAGGACTGGGAGCCGTCTCTTCGTAACTCTCATCATGGGGGGATGTTTGCCATAGTTGCCACGTTAGGCCTTGCGGTACACGTGCATTGTAGCATAGCGCAGCCCACCACCTGGCATGGTCGCCATGTAATGTAAGAAAAGGTGTCAATGAGAAGAGACGTGTGATGTAGTATAACTTTAATTAGTCTACTACTTTATTATAAACTTAAGGTGTATCCCTGACCAAAATGTTGCGAAAGTGCGTTTTCCAGACTCTGTTATCTCATTAGTTATGAAAAATAAACAACATCTAAAAGTACATTATTAATATTCGATATCTTATCATCACATTCTAGTTCTAATTTATTTTTATGTGCTATAAATACATTTAAAATCAACTTTTAAAAAATGACTAAAATTCTTGATGACATGCATCTGTTGCTAAACGCAACGCTCTAATCACTTGAGGATTACACTAATGGATAGATAATTTAAAAATCTATATTCTCCACGTTTTATTTAAATTTTTAAGTTCGTTTTTCTTTTTTAATTGAAATAATTCTGAAAATTGTGTGAATTCTATGATAAAGGGGCGTGGGCAGAGTGCGGGCGAGTTCCTTCAGGTAGTGCATTCAGTCCGCGCTCCGTCCTCGTGGGGTAGGGCAACCTCTCGCCCGCGCGCCCCGCTCTCCCCGGCTAACACCGGCCGAGCAGACGCTGTCGGTGAGTTCCTTTATTTTCGCATCTTTCTTGCCCCCTCGCTTTGGCGAGGAGGTTCGAGCGCGCTTTGCTTTATTGTTTTGTTTTATTTTTAATTTTTTCTGTTATTGTTTTATTATTGTTATACCGTTACTTTGTTGTTGTTACTATTCTTGGAAGAACGTCTCTTGCTCTTCTCAGAGCGAGCCCTTGTTCTTGTCAGAACATAGAGACCCCAGCTTCTGGGAATAGAGCTTCAGTCCTCCCCATCCGCCGCCCAAGGCTCTGTTTTTCTCAGAACAGGGACCTCTAGATTCTTAGATTAAAATCGTCACCCCCCTGTCCAAATCATGTCTATCAACATATCTGCCATAGACATGAGCAATTTCGCGATCCAACTTATGGCCTTGGTCACCCAATTCGTCCAAGCCTCAGGCCTACCCATCCAAATCAACGAGACCGCTCTCGTCAACGCCTTTTCTCCCATTGCCCCTAAGGCATGTGTCCCCCCGCCCGCCGTCGCGGCTTTCCTCGTGACCCAAGCAGCTGCCCCGCAGACCGTCTCGCCCGCGTCCCCGACTCCGATATGGAGCATTCGGACAACACGTCCGTTACCTCCTCCTCCCGGAAGAGGACCACCCGCAGCTCCACCGGCTCCCCGGAGTCATCGGAGGAATCGGTGACCGTTCCTTCCGACTCTGAAGGAACGGTCACCGATTCAGCCCATTATACGCTAGTGAAATCCAAGCGCGGCCCGAAGCGCGCCGCGACTTCCCGCAGTCCCCCCGCCCCGGCGGCCGCCGCCGCCACCCGCGCACCCCCCGCCGCTGCCTCAACTTCCGCAGCCCCCATCGTTGCCCCTACCTCCGCAGCCCCAAACGCTGCCCTCTCTCAGTCGCAAGAAACTACCGCCAAGCCAGCAACCCGCTGCGCTCCCAAACTGGCTAAACGCCAAGTCCCGCCCCCTGTCTTTCTCAGAGACAAGGCGAAGTTTACACAGCTGTCCAAAACCCTCTACGATAAGGGTTTCAAATATGACCAAGTCACCATTGTCGGCAAGGCCATCAAAATAATGCCGGCGTCTATAGAAGACTTCCGGAATATAACCCGTCTCTTCACGGCCGAGCGTGTGTCCTATCACAGATACGCTCTCGCTGAAGAAAGAAAAATCAAGGCGGTCCTCCGCGGAGTTCCTTATGAACTCGCAAACGAGGACATTCTGGAAGACCTTAAGTCCCAAGGCTTCCCCATAGAGGCTGTACAAAAGATGCACAGCAGCAGGGGCGAGAGATTTAACTTCGCCCTCCTCCTTACCAATGTGCCGGAGGCGAAGGCCATCTTCCGCGAGGTACGCACTGTGTGTGGCCTGTCGAGTGTAAAAGTCGAAGCCCCACACCGGCGCAGAAACCCAGCGTAGTGTCACCGCTACCAACTATGGGCACGCGGCAGCCAACTGCTCAGCCCCACCCAGGTGCGTTAAGTGCCTAGAAGCCCATCACTCGAAAGTGTGCCCTCGGCCCAAAAACGCCGAATCTCCACCCGCATGTGTCCTATGCGGACAAACTGGCCACCCGGCCAACTTTAGAGGCTGCCGTCGCGCTCCTCGCCCACTTCTGAGCCACAAAGCTCCACCCCAGGTCAATGACCGAAATTTCCCGGCTCTTGGAAGCCGCATGCCCCGCCAGGGCCAGCCCCTACCACAGCCCTCTTAGGGCTCATCTCAGCCCACACAGGGCATCTATCGGCCCCCTCAGGGCCCCTATCGGCCACCTCAGGGTGCTCCATGGCCCCTTATGAGCCTTCCGCTCTCCCAGCCTGCGCCGCTACCAATAAAACCTTGGTTCCGACCCACAAAACAGGCAGACCCTATAGTAGATGATCTAAGCCTAGTGTCTAACACTATGAATAAGATCAATATAGGGGAAATCTCTATCCTTGCGCGTAAACTGCGCGCTGCTGAGTCCCCTCAGGCCCGTCTCCTTGCTCTTTCTGAGCATATCGACCTACTAAGGTCGTTGTAATAACACTATGCCGGAGCCCTCTGCTCCCGCAATATCGCACGGTCCTATCAAACCAAAGGGTTTGTCGCTTCTTTCGTTCAATATCCGCGGATTGCGAAATAACCTCCCAGAGCTTAGGCTATTTCTTCGAGATCACGAAGCCGACCTCCTCCTCCTTCAGGAGACCCACCTCAGCCCTAAGGTCTCTAAAGGCCTCTCTATTAAGAATTATTCACTTCTTCGTAATGACAGACCCGACCGCAAAGGCGGCGGTACTGCAATTTATTACAAAAAGTCCCTTCATTGCTTCCATATCCCCACTCCGACGCTTACCAGTATGGAAGCCACTATGACTAGATTAGCCATGACTGGACACCAGTCTATCATTATAGCTTCTTGCTACATCCCTAGCGGAACCCTCCCCGTTAGGAGTGATTTCGAAGCCATCCTTGCACTAGGCGACTCAGTCATTATGTTTGAAGATTTTAACTCCAAGCATATTGAATGGACCTGCCGCACTACTAATAGTAGTGGCAGGGTGCTGCTCAATATCACTCAGTCTCTCGACCTGACTGTCTACAGCCCCCGCGCTGTCACCCACTATCCCGACAACATTAACTACGCTCCTGACGTGCTAGACTTTGCTATAATTAAAGGAGTCTCCCTTAACCTTAGAGCAATCGAGTCTCTCGATGATCTAGGATCCGACCACCGTCCTGTATCCCTCCTTCTTGGCCATCAGCCACCTCAAACTCCCACTTCCAAAACCTACACCAACTGGAAGGGCTCCAGGAAGTCTCTAGCCTCGGCTATAGACTCTCCGGACCCTCCCATAACCCTTTCTTACGACGTCCTCGACAGTACAGGGAAAATAGACACCGTCAAAATCTCACCTCTCTTATAACATCCTCTCTTAAAGAGAATGAAAAGGTTATCCCGATTGCTAAAACTAGTCATCCCCTAGATATTAGCAACCTACCCAAAGCCAAAAAAGCTGCCCTCCGTAGAGCTGAACGCTATCCCACTCCCAAGTATAGACTCGCAGCCCACCGCCTTCAACGCAAACTCCGGTACCGCCTCAAAGACTTCAGAGACCTCGAAAGGGGCAATCTCATGGAGAAAATCTCCCCCCCCCCCCCTCACACAGCGTACTACCATATGGCGAGAGCCCTCCGGATAGACGCTATCACGCACACTCCCCCTCTGTATCGTCCCGACGGCTCTATTGCCTTCGAGGACGAAGAAAAGGCAGAGTGCTTCGCCGACAGCGTCGCCGCTCAATGCTCTCCCAGCTCACAACCCACTGACCCCCTACATATCCAGCTAGTGGAGGACGAGGTCCGTCGCCGGAACTCGCACCCCACCGCCTCTGACCCTATCACTGTGTCCGAAAATGAGATTTCATCTACCATCAAAGGACTTAAGCCCAAAAAAGCACCAGGTGCGGATGGCATCTCCAACCAAGCCCTCAAACACTTTCCGAAGCAGGTGATCGCCTTATTGGCCATAATCTTCAACACCTGCATCGAATTCAGCTACTTTCCCACCTCTTGGAAAGAAGCAACTGTCATTGGCATTCCCAAGCCAGGCAAACCTCACCACCTCTCCTCCAATCACCGTCCCATCAGCTTCCTCAAAGCCATGGGCAAACTTTTCGAACGAGTTGTTACCGTGTGCATAAGGCGCCATTTGTTTCCCACAGACGGCAACCCTCTTGTCATCCCTCAACAATTCGGGTTTCGTGCCAAACACTCGTGCCCCCAGCAAGTTCATCGCATAGTGGAATATATCCTCAGCTGTTTTTATCCTCGTCGTCAAAAGACCATCGCGGTCTTTTTCGACATTTCCAAGGTATTCGACAGAGTCTGGCATGAGGGCCTTATCTACAAATTGTACGACTTAGGCCTCCCTGACCGCCTCGTCCGCCTTGTAGCCTCCTATTTGAAGGATCGTACCTTTCGTTTTAGACACGAAGGCACGATATCCTCTACTCGTCAAATCAAAGCCGGTGTCCCTCAAGGCTCTATGCTTGCCCCCCCTCCTATATATATTATTCACCAACGACATCCCTATCCCGTCGAATGGTGTTAAACTAGCCCTCTTCGCAGACGACACAGCCCTTTACTCTAAAGGCAACTCACTGCCACAGATTCGGAACAAGATCCAAAGGTCAGTTAACGACTTAGGAGCTTGATTCCAAAAATGGCGTATCAACGTAAACCCGGAGAAGAGCTTCGCCATTTGCTTCGAATATAAACGACGCCGTCTCACCGCCACTCCGCCGGTCAGGATGTTAGGCACCCCTGTCCCAATGCAAACAAAAGCCAAATACTTAGGCGTCACCCTCGTTGCAAGGCTCACTTTCGTGCCCCATATCAAGAAGGTAACTCGCACTGCGCGATTTTACATGGGTAGGCTCAACAGCATGTTGGGCAGACACAGTAAAATAATAATAAGGTCTGCATACGACCTGTCATGACCTACGCGGCCCCAATTTTCGCACATGCTAAACCCAAACTTATAAATGAACTTCAAATATTTCAAAATCTATTCTGTCGTAGGGCCAATAACGCGCCCTATTATGTCCGTAATGCCGACCTACACCGAGACTTAGAGCTCCCAACAATCTAGCAGTTCCTTAAATCACTCTCTGAAAGATTTTTCAAAGCCTCAGAGTCCTACCCAAATCATCTCATTCGTGATACAGCTGCCTATGCAGCCCCAACCCACACTCTATAGTGTGCGCAGACCGAGAAACTATCTCTTGGACCCCCCCCCCCCAACAAGCTTTCGGCTGACCTGAACTGCCTCTTGGTGGCTCAGGCCGAGCCTACATAATACATCCCTTAATCTGCCTTAGTTAGGCACACTTCTAAGCGGCTTTTCGCCGCTTGTGCCCTCCTTTCTGCCAAGGAGAGTCGCGTCCGTATACGGCTTATAGATCTCTAGTTAGACCGTTAAGCCCTAAAAGGTGGGGTTTAGTGGGTAAAAGTCTCCACATAACCACGCAGCCGGCTGCGTGGTATGCTATGTGCATTCTTCACTTCCCTCCCCCGCTTTCCGAAGGGTTGCCCATATTTGTTTCGGGCGCAAAGAAAAGAGTGCGAGCGGCATTACGCTGTATGCGTTCGTACGAGGTGGCTGTGTCGCTCGTCCCCGTCGTCGACGTTCCGTATTTCGCCGCAAACATAATATTATTTGAGTACCTACCAACCGATGCGCTTACGTGTTTTTTACTACAAAACGCTACGATTATGAAAATATAATTTTGTGGATTGATTATTGCAAATGCCTTAATTCAAGAAGAATAAACGTCAATGACGTCAAAATGCTCTAAAGATGAATGAAATTCTGTAAGTAATTTGATGTATTATGCAAAGTTCACTTACTTTTATTCCGTTAAATTCCTACGTGTTATTACATAGTTTATTTTTATTTTAGGAGTAGAAGAAAATACCTGAATGCGAATTTGACGACAAAAATAATTATTCAAGTTTGCCAATAATTGAAAATGATAATGGGTAAGTCGCGCGCACTTTTGAGTCCATGGAGTTATGAAATTATAACCAGAATTTATGAAATTTGCTTTGATTGTTTTTTGTGGTTACCATATTATAAATAATATGAACCTTTTCAAATATATAGCTAAAATATGTATCTAAATAATTTATTACAAGTAATTCCGTTTTGTTGTCATGCAAGATCTAATATCATTTATTCTTTATTGCAGGCTAAATACGAACAATGACTATACGGCAGTAAACGCCTTGAGTCAAGAAACCATATAATTACAGTATACCTGTCTTGGTTCTACTGAAATGGTTGAAGATGTAAAGTTTTATTTATTTAATTTTTTGGTTTGTAGGTATTATGGTGCACAAATGTGTACTTACCTAATCAAAATACTTTAGTAGGTATTGTGATTAGGTACACACTTGTGCTTGTGATTAGGTAAAAGATATCTAAGTAAGTACTGTAAAATGCCATAATTTGACTTACCTAGCCTTACTTTGCCTGAACCGATCATTTGAATTTCATTAGTAGGCTATTCGAGCTAGAGTTAAATTTAAAGTTATAGCCTATATACGTCCCACTCCGCTCATTTCTGAAAGGATCCTAGGAAAGGAATTGTCCACCGCGCTGCCCCAATGCGTGTTGGCGAACTTCGCATGTCTTCGAAATATTTTTTTTCTTATTTCTCAGACATGCAGGTTTCCTCACAATGTTTTCCTTCACCACTGAGCACGTGGTAAATCAACACTTAAAATTGCAATTACAATTTCATTGGTGCCAGCGGGGATCGAACCCGGTTTGCTCGCGCACTGTGAAAATTTCAGCAAGCGCTAACCATCTGAGCTACCACGGCTCCTCTCCTCTCGAGCTAGAGACTTTATTTTATTTATGGTACGATTTTTGTCGCATGCCAGCGCTTACTTTTGGTTCTGGCAAAAAGTTGTAAAACGTCTGTGAACGTCAGAATTGTGCAAATGTTGGTCGCAGATATTTTACCTGCACTCCAAAATTTTATTGTGTGAGTATTTTAAACTATTTTTACGGATTTGTTAAACCATATTAAATAAAAAATAGTCTCCTATCTTTCACTCTATGTTTTGTTCTTCTAAAACGAGTTTGAGTTGCTAAAATCAAGGCAAACTTAGGGTAGGGTTGTCAATTATTATTTTGATAATAAAACTAGTGAAATTCCGCGGTTTTATATGCGCAAGCGTGATCGTGGTTAGAACAAAATATAACCTTTACGTTTTACATAAATATCCTAAAAAAACTTATTATTTTAATATGTTACTACCTATAAAATTAACAAGTTTATTGCATTTTTATTTGAGCAATTTTGTAATGCAATTTCTTTATCTACGTCTATTTTTAGGAACCTTTATTTTATCTGAATCATACATAACACTATATTACTGATTTACTTACTTATACGTAGTTTTCTTTTTTGCAGTTACAAATATCTTGTGAGGTTTAAAAAGGCAGTAATGAAAAAATAATAAGAAGAATAATAATTGACGTCAGCCACTTCTTTTCATAAAAATTTCAAATCATGGTCCATTAGGTTGCAGCTTCACTGAACCACAACTTATCGGAGTAACACAAAAGGCTTAGAGTCAAAATTTACGCTTAAATGCCAATTATTGAAAAAATGGGAAAGTGTTTCCATAGAAAATAAAATTTTGACTGTAGGACTGTCAAATGTGAAGAACTGTACACAGTGATGGAGAAGCTTGCACGTCTCCAACCAGCTCCGGTCAATCGTTTGTCCCCGTATGACCTCATACCGCATAACAGATGGTCTCCAAGTTACAAGAGCAGGGGTAGGAAGCTCTCCGTCATTGGCCGTACTCACTAGACCTTGCGCCAACAGACTTACGTTCTTTACCCGTCCAGTTGATTTCTTCAAGGACGGCATCAATAAACTACCACTGCGCTGGCAAAGATGCATCGATTGTATGTGTTGGCGACGCGCCTATAAGAATATTTCAGTTTATTAAGTCGATGACGAATAGCTTCTAAAAGGCAAATTGTCCAATAGCAATGTTCTAATAAGAAAATGCTTAGTTAAATCTTAAAGAATGTCGAATTAATGATATGAAGGTCTTGGGTTCGACTCCCAGGCCGGACTAGTTTATTGTTTTCTTAAGTAATATCTCTTAATAAATCCATATAGGGAATTTTAAGATGTAAATTATGCTACCGGATTTGTTCCCCGGTTGAAATCATCTTTCCAATGATATAAATTCAAAGGAATATTAAAGTGAAGTTAGAGATCGGATTTGTTCCCCGGTCGAGATGATCACTCTGTGCATAAATAGAATTAACGGAAATTAATTGCATAAGTATTGCCTTATATGATTTTGATATGTTTTGTATGAAAATAAATGCCTATTTGCTATGATTTATTTATGAGAACATTCACTTATATTGTTATCTGATAAGAAACATGATAACTGATAAGAATCTGATTAGAAATAGTTTCCTACAGTTTGAAAATTGTGTAGAAGCATTTATTCACCTAATACTGTCGATATTGGTGTATATATTAGACTTTTCATTTTTTTCTGATAGTCGAGAGCCGTGCAAAGTTAGTTGTTCAAATAGTGTGAGTTCACGGACGCACGCTAGCTACGCCCTTAGGAGGCCAAATATGTAAAAATTTAAATATTTGTAATTTCAGCAATTTATGTAAAAATGACTTGTAAAATATTTCAGGTTGATTGTACGTGCTAAAAAGGTGAATTCTGTGTTATTTTTATGTGAAAATTCCTGTGTATAAGTGAAATAATGATAGTTTTGTATAAGAAATTTAAAAGTGTTTTAATAGTGAAATGAATAGAGAAAATGTAAATTAAACTGTTGTATTGGTTAACTTATGTATAATTTCAAGTGGAAAACATTGTTTTAACTTTCTATGTTAAATATTTAAGAAATTTCGACTTTGAACTTGTGAGTAAAATAGGCATATTTTGTTAAATAAATAAAAGGTTTTTTGTGATATGAAAATGTAATGTATATCGTAGTGTAGATATTGTTTTGTGCTATCTATACAGGTAAATTATGTTGATGTATGACTTATGCCAATAAAGTAATTAAGTAAAACGTGAGAGAGTAATAGAACAAATTCATGTAATTGAGTTGCGCAAGCGCGCGAATGGCGCGGCTCACTTTCGCGTATTGCTCTGGGGTAGCTCAGTAAATGAGTTTTATTGCAATTCGTTCGGGAATGCTTCGGGAAATTCGGGGGAAGTTCGGAGAAACTTCGGGAAAAGTGCAAGACCAGCAGTCAACAAGAAGAAGAAAGAAAAAGTGTAGGGAAGTGATAGGGAAAAGTAATTACTCTCTCACGGAACGGTTTGAAGATAATTGCTGTTTTATTCCCAAGGAATTCTTCCCTCAAAATAATACAGTCCACATCGAAGAATTAAGGCGTTGGGACCGGGACGACTTCGGAAGACCCGTAATCCCCGCCTGAACCTATTTTCTGAAAAGGAAGAGGTTATCGCCCTTGTGTGTTACTCCGTTGCGGAGATCACATACGTTGTTCCCGAACCCAACGTAGGCGTTATAGGAGGCCGGATCGAGAGAAGCCTCGATTCCCCCTTCTGTTTCTTAGTTGAACATTTACACACCCATTTGGTTCCTTTTCAGTATGGGTAATCACCCAAATTTGAATATCAAATTAAAATTTTATTCAAATAACCCGTTCAGTTTTTTCTATTATGTCAATAAGATCAAAAATATTATTCATGTAATTTGTATCTAAATGTCATTTAAAATATATATATATATATATATAACCACTTATATATATGGGCGTATGTATGCGCATATGTGTTCATTTAATAGCTGCAGCTGTTTGTTTATAATTTAAGGAAGTTAAAAAATTTGTAATCAATTTCTTACATTCAAGATAATAAAATTGACTTTATATTTTATTTTGTTCTATTTATTAATACCCACCCAGTATTACTAATCACAAATAATCACAATACCTCATTAGTTATTGTAATTGGGTAAAAAATATCTATTTAGTTACTAATGCTATATTTATTATTTTAATAATTACCTACCCAGTAGGTAAATATTAAAATAATAAATGTAGCTATAAACATAATATAAACATAAATATACAGTAAATCTCCCTCAAACTCTATTTACTAATGTTGTAAATAAGGAATAGCAGATAAAAGATTAGTAGGTAATAACTATTGCTCCTCAAAATGATATTTGACCTCGAGGTAAAACATATCCTAAAATTCAGTAGCTAAATAAAATAATAATACCTACTATTCAAGTATATTTTCAACATGTAAGTAAATGAAAATAACAAAAATGAAGCACCATTAGCATGTAAAGTTCGAATCCATAATTAACATTTCGACAAATATTATAATTTACACTATAAAAAGCTAATTCAATATTAGCAGTATAGTATGTAGTTAAAAATAATCAAAATAGTCATTTTTATTAATTAGATAATATATGAGAATACATAATTCTAATATAATGCAATTAATATACCGAATAAAGAAAATTAAAATACATTTATCATTGTATGCTGTGTTTATTTCCATAAAATAGTTCATTGACATTGAAAAATTAATACTACGTTCGTACCAGTAGGTGGCGTCTTGCAGATTTCTTACGCGATATATTGTAGCGAGCGTTGGCAGACCGAACATTCAAGGTCTTTCGCTAGGGGTATGGCCTTAACTCTAATATATACCTATTGTCGTAGGGCTACACGTCACTAGAATACTACCGATTACGACACATGTGTCCAATAAAAGGTGTATCATTACACGAGAAACGGAGAGACGAAGGACAAACGGAACGTATCAATAGACATATACTTTTGCGTCAAAACTCGCAATCATAATATAATTCTGAGTCATGTGTCGGAATTACAAAACATCAAAATAATCAAACGTGAACAATTAAGTATTGTTAATAAATCAAGAATTTCAACGTTGTCTAGTGTTTATTTACTTCTACTACTACAACATAAAAGTACTATGTAATACTAAAGGATGGCGAAAAACGAAAATATGGAATATTAAGCATGACAAAATGTTATTATGGCAGCGACGTGCGTGACATACCATATCTGTGAAACATATGACGTATATTAACATTAAAATTGTTCGGGAACTTTTCTTTATTTCTCTTCTTTGGCACAGAGACAAATTAGTATAACAGCTGGTTTGTATGAAAATAAATTTTTAGTTTATATGTTACGGTCAAAACTTATAGACAATCAAAATCACTTTGGACTGCAAAAATCAGGCAAAATATGTTTAGACTACAGATATTGTTCAATACCACTTTTAACTGCAAATATATTGGTTAGTAAGGATTTTGACAAAATTATATCGGTTAATAGTGATTTTGAACAAGAATGTTAATCAAAACTACATTTTACTTATTTGGAATTGACTATTTTAATTTTATTAAAATAGTCAATTCCAAAATTATATTTAAATCACTATACTGTACGCGGCTTTAGGGTGGCTCAAGGGCCTCCCCAGCCGCGCCAGTACTTGAATGAGCGCCTAAGAATGAGTGACTCATTCTTCCATACTAACGTAGTCTGGCGATTACTCCACTGTTTGATGGTGTACGTTCAAAATAAAAAATTATTTCAATTTGTCTCACCATTATCTAGTCCTGTATGGAAACAAAAAAGTAAAAAAGAATATGATTAAAAGTTATAAGCGTCGAAAATTCCAAATTTCAACACTTTAACACATCTTTGGGCGGAAATAAATACCATAAGAAGAACGAAAATTGCAAAACAGTTACCATACAGGGATATATTAGTTGTTCAAAAATGCAAATAATTTTATTTTTAACAGATACATTCAATAGAATTTTCATGATATCCAGACTCCCAAAGGTCTGTTTATAAAATTTCGCGCGCTCCCTTTTGTTGTAAATCATCTTGCCTTTCGCTACAAATTGTTTCCTCGATCAATGGGACCGACGGAGGGGGGGGCGCAGCGCACACATGCTCACTAGGTTAGCCGCTGCTATCTATTTATGGTTGTAATATCTACATATCTACATCTTTATTTAGAAAAATTGCTTCCTTTTGTTCGTGTCTACTGCTGAAGCCGGGCTGAATATAGCTGCTAAAATGTATCCATAAGTTTTTTGAAGCATATTTAGTTAAAATTGAAAACAGGTAGGTACATAATAATGAACTTTCGATACATGTAGTACATTATGTACTTAACTACTTTAATTTGCTAACTAACTAAAACATCTCATTGATAAGCACGATTATCGAAAATCTTAAAATTATCTATTTAATTAGAATAGGTAATTTTTAGATTTTCGATAATTTTGCTTACGTATAGGAATCTAATATCCCAATCTTTGATAATATACCTGATATAATCAAAGGTACTAATATACCTAATCCAATTTATGTAAGTAAGTAGGTACATAAGAATCTAAGAAGGGCAGTCAGTGATAAATAAAATTTTAACATAACAAAAACATGAAACAGAAGAAGCACCCGATCTGCCGAAACAAACTCAGAGAGTTCAGTCCAGGTATTACATTGGTCATGTCATACGAGAACCAAGCAGATGGCTAATATGGTCCTTTGAAGAAAGAACCACACAGATGTGAGTGGACAACTAAGTACTTTTTAGAATTCCGTACCTGAAGGGTAAGGATCTCTAGATTGTAGTTTTCTTCTAATTACTTACCTTGTTTAGACGTGTTCTTTGGACTTGTAAGGAAGCCTGTGCTGTTAGTAGTCCATTTAGGTCTTTGAGTATTATACTCAAAGGTTTAGGTACATTACTATTTTGATAGACGTTTGAGCTTGTCCCTGCAGTGACACAATTCCTATTGTTGATAACTTTCTAAGTAGTAAGAGAATATTGCAAACCGCTATTGAACACAAACAATCAATAACCAATTTACAAACTAACATTTTTAATTTATTTATTTAACCCATGTACATTGTACAACACTAGGAGCACTTGGATCCCTCGAGATTCGAGAAAGAAAGACACTTACTGATTCACTACACTGTTTAATAATAAACCTTACTAAATAGTATACAGCGTGTATGATCACTTTTCTTATAGTTAAATAACAAATTATTTCTTGTTTACTTAGCAACTTTACAATACCGAAACCATGGTGCGTCTTAAAATAATAGTGGCGCCATCTATTATCCACACAAACAAGACAAACCCTTAATATTAGACATGCCGCCCACCAAGGACAACATGTCAAATTGTCCTTTAATACACCGCCCACCATGGATACATTTTTTGCAGACTGTACAATTACAGAAACTTTAAAACAAAAATAAAAGAACATTAATTAGAATTATAAGGAAAACATTTACACATAACAATATTATTTTTTTTTATTTAGTAGTTGGGAGAACGCATAACTTGGTAATTGGTCGCTTCAGCAAAGAATTTTTTGTACGTAAAGTGACAACTCTAGTGATATTATCCTTGCCTGGATATTTCGCTACGATGACACCGAGAAGCCATTTACAAGGAGGTAAGCCATCTTCTTTAACAAGAACCACATCGTCTATTTTGGGCTCTGGCGTTTGGTCTTTTCATCGGTATCGCTGTCGTAATTGATTGATATAATCGTTCGACCATCGACGCCGAAAATCTTGTAGCATGCGTTGGGTAAGCTGCCATCGCCTTAATGAAGAAATGCTCGAAGACTCATAATTATAATCGGGAGCACCAACCATCGGGAGAGTAACCAACGGTTCTCCTACTAGAAAATGTCCAGGGGTCAGAAATTCATCAGCTAAATTTCCTATCCTAGACAGTGGTCCAGAATCCAGGCACGCCTCCAGTTGTGTAAGCACAGTTCTCATTGTTAACGGTATCCCCAATTATTCTTTTTAAATGAAATTTCATTGACTTAATTGCAGCCTCCCACAAGCCTCCACCGGGGATAAAATGCCAAGCTTACCAATCACTCTCTTATCTTCTCTCTTATATATTGTTCCGTTTTAAATAAATCCTGGTCCCAATCTCTCCCAATCCGTACTAACCTCCCAAAAACACAAAGCGACAGAATCCCTTTGAGTTCTAATCACTTACGGCCTCGATGTGTACAGCCTTGGTCGCCATGCAGACGAATAAGCAAATATATCCTTTAGAGGATCGGAAACCACGACCCTTGGTGGTTTTGATGTTGATAGGTCCCGCATAATCAACTCCACATTTCTTAAATGGTCTTTCTGGTGTGACTCTAAAAGAAGGAAGTTGTCCCATCAGTGGATATTGTGAAGCTGCAGCGCTTTTCACGCAAATTGTACATTTGCGAATATGTGCCTTAATCAAGGGTTTGACACCTAATATCCAATATTTAGAATAGTAAAAAATATATATACTAAAAAAATATAAATAGTATATAGAACAGTATAAGTAACTTAACATTAATTGTGTTCCACAATGTAAAGTGTTTTTATGAGCCTCATCTATTAATAATCCTGTCAAAAAACCAATTTTTGGAATCAGCATTGGATGTTTTCTGTTTTCAGTGAAGTTGGAGTTGTTAAGTCTCCCACCAACTCTTAAAATTCCCTTGGCGTCCAGAAAAGGATTTAGGGTAAGTACTTTACTATTTCTTTTTATTTTTTCTTTTCTTTGTAGTGCTTTAATTTCTTCGGTAAAGTTTGCTCTTTGACTTTCCTTTATACATGTTTCTCTAGCATGATTAATTTCATCTTTTGTTAAAATTTTACTAATGTGCCCTTCTTCCTTTGGTTTCAGCATATTCAAAAATCGTCTGCAATAAGCGATCACCCGAGGCAACTTATTGAGTGAAGAATATCGATTCCAGAAATCTTCTTCGACTGTAACCATTAAAACCTTGATTTCCTCTAAGTTTGTTTCAAAATTTTTTAATGTATTTTGTGTTATTAATTTTTCTTTTAAGATTTCAGGACCATGTTGCCACAAGAACGACTGTAGTAATTCAGGTGGCCGAAGGCCTCCAGAAGCGCAGTCAGCTAGATTCTACTTAGACTGTATGTGAGACCATTGGTAAGGTTCCAGGCATTCAAGAATTATTGACACTCTATTAGCCACAAATGTCTTCCACTTATTTGGATGACTGTTGATCCAAGCTAGGACAACTGAGGAATCTGTCCACGCATACCAGTTTTCCTTTGCGATTCTCATCACGTCACCCACTTCTACCAATAATTTTGATAAGAGTACGGCTCCACATAACTCTAACCTTGGAATTGACACTTGTTTTATGGGTGCAACCTTAGTTTTAGGTGTTAACAGACTGACCTTTATGTTGCCATCAGAATCAATGACTCTCATATATACGACTGCTGCAAAGGCTACCTTGGAAGCATCGCAGAAACCATGTAGCTCTAATCTAGTAGCATCTTCTTTAGACCCCAACCAACGTGAAATAGTTACTTGTTCTAAAGATTTTAGCTCTTCCCGGTAAGTTATCCACTCTTTTAAAATATTGTTTGGAACCTCTTCGTCCCCATTCCACTCCTGATAACCACAACTTTTTTATAATAATTTTTGCTTGAACAATTGTTGGTGCGATCCATCCGAGAGGGTCGAATAATCTTGCAATATCGGCTATAATATTTCTTTTTGTTACCGGTTCTCTTAACGTCGGAAGTGTTACAGTGTACTGAAATGAGTCAATATTTCGATTCCAGGTAAGACCTAATATTTTAACACTACATCTGTTTTTAGCTTTAATCCCTTTCCTGCATCCTCTCCTTTAATTCTATCTCCTTCTGCCATTTTCTCTAGTAGTTCATCATTGTTGCTTGACCACTTCTGTAACTGAAATCCCCCTTTGCCTAACAATTCCCTAAGTTCTTTATAAACAATTATACCTTCCTTTACATTTTGACAGCCCGATAATAAATGGTCCATGTAGAAATCTTGGAGAACTCGAGTAGCTTGCCAATGGATATTCAGCCCCATCATCAAGAGCTACTTGCTGCAAAACCTTCACTGCCAGGTAAGGAGCACATGTAGTACCGAAAATTACTCTTAGCATTCTATAGTGTTTTATTTCTTCTGTACTATCTTCCCTCCAAAGTATTCGTTGATAATCAACATCTTCTGGGTGAACCTTAACCTGGCGATACATTTTGATAATGTCAGCCAATTCTCTTAACGTCGGAAGTGTTACAGTGTACTGAAATGAGTCAATATTTCGATTCCAGGTAAGACCTAATATTTTAACACTATATCTGTTTTAGCTTTAATCCCTTTCCTGCATCCTCTCCTTTAATTCTATCTCCTTCTGCCGTTTTCTCTAGTAGTTCATCATTGTTGCTTGACCACTTCTGTAACTGAAATCCCCCCTTTGCCTAACAATTCCCTAAGTTCTGAATTATAAACAATTATACCTTCCTCTACATTTTGACAGCCCGATAATAAATCGTCCATGTAGAAATCTTGGAGAACTCGAGTAGTTGCCAATGGATATTCAGCCCCATCATCAAGAGCTACTTGCTGCAAAACCTTCACTGCCAGGTAAAGAGCACATGCAGTACCGAAAATTACTCTTAGCATTCTATAGTGTTTTATTTCTTCTGTATTCGTTGATAATCAACATCTTCTGGGTGAACCTTAACCTGGCGATACATTTTGATAATGTCAGCCGATAGACATACTGGAAAAGCTCGCCCCCTCATTATACGTCTTAAATCTGATTGAAAAGTGGGGCCAACCATTAAGTTATCATTCAATGACTTATTATTTGAACCTTTACAAGATGCATCGTTAACGACTCTTACCTTTGTGGTTTTCTTGTCCTCCCTAACAACAGCTTGATGGGGAATATAAATGGCCCTTGTACTGATGTTTGGTAACTTTACTAGTTCCATATGATTCAGAAAAAGGTAATCATTTATGACGTCTCGGTATCTAAGTTTCCATTCGTTGTTATAATTGAATTTTCTTTCTAATGATTCTAATCGTTTTTCAAATATTCTCAACGAATCGCCTACTTCAGGAGTAGACGTGTTAAAAGGAAGACGGACAATATATCTACCATCTTCATCCCTTTGCACGGTTTCAGCAAACAATGCTTCACACCGCTTTTCCTCTTCTGTCAGTAGCCTTTGCCTGGGAAGACTTATTTCAGCTTCTAATTCCCAAAATTTTTTAACATTTCGTTGTCTTCTACCTGACAATGCATAACGTGAACCTTTCGAGAAGAATTGTGTGAAATGTTAACAACACCTGACAAAATGCATCCTAATGTCGTTGACTGAGCCACTGGTGTACCCAAGGGACCTTTTTTCACTCCATCTTTGATGGTTTGGCTATATACCTCAACTCCTAATAATAAGTCTACTCGACTTGGAGTATAATATTCTGGGTCAGCTAATGTCATCTTAGAGAGTTCATCCCACTCCAAAGATTCTATATTAGTTGCTGGTAAAAGAGTGGTGATGGATTTCAAGACTATGCCTTATAATATACAAGAATATGCCTTCACAATTATGACCACGTTTGGATCAACACGAAATCTTATTACTAGATTTACCATAGCCTTGGAGATTAAATTATTACCTTCACCTACTTCTGAAATTGTGCCCTTGATGGGAGTTTTTTTTAACCCTAACATTTGTACTGTGGATTCGTTAACAAATGATGATTGGGATCCTTGATCCAGAAGTGCTCGTATCGTAAGTAAATTTCCCGTTTTAGATAACACTTTGATTAAAGCTGTAGCTAGGAGTACTTGCTGACTTATTCTGTTTCTAGCTATACATGAAACAACAGAAGAGTTTCTTATGTCTAAATTTTGTGTAATTTCCTGATTATCCTGATTTTGTACTGGTTGTGTTACTGGATGTAAAAGAGTATGGTGTTTTTTTTACAAATTTTACATTTAATTTGGTAGCGACATATTTTAGCCGAATGATTATTTCCAAGACAGCAAAAGCATACCTGGTTATTTTTTACAAAGTTACAGCGAGCGTGAACGAGATTCTTTGCCGAACCTTTTACAATTACTAAGTTTGTGCTCCTCCGAACAGAATGGACAACTGATATTAGTTGTATTAATAGAATTCACCTTAACAGAATGACTAACTTTATGACTGGATTTTGAGTCGGAAGGCAAGAATCCTATAGCTCTATACCGATTGGTTAGGAACTCTTGAAACTGATCGTAGTCAGGTAGATCATCTCTTGAAACGTTATTGCTCACATAAAATTTCCACTGCCTTCTTGACTCAGGATCCAGCTTTAATGAGATAATATATATTATAAGGATATCCCATATACTGGTTTTAATACCAAGATTCGCTAGTGAGGTTAAACAATCATTTGTTGTATCAATTATCTCCTTTAGACTATTTTCAGATTCACTTGAAATATTACGCTGACTTAACAGTCGCTTTATTATTTGATGACAAATAAATCGTTTGTTGTTGTACATATCTTCTAACAAAGCCCAACTTCTTTCATAATTATCGCTTGTTATTGGAATATGCTTCAAAAGACGTTCCGCCTCGCCTGTTAGAAGCCCTTTTTAGATATTGCAATTTCTGGACATTATCTAAATCACCACTTGAATTAATTAAAGATTTAAACAAATCTCTAAACGTAGTCCACTCAAAGTACTTGCCAGAAAATTGTGGAATATTGGACTTAGGTAATTTGACACTATTCTTAACCATATCGCCATTTGATTGATTAGCACCCAAAGCATGAACTGTAAATGCTGATAAGTTACTTCTAAGCATTGTTTTGTAATTTAAATAAACCTCTTCTGTGTTATCATAAACTTCATTTTTAAAATAGATCGATTTCGTTAATTCCTTTGCGGGTACAATTTTAATTAATTCTTTATGTCCCAATAAAAATTCATGCCAAAGTTGCTCTAACATTTCTAAGCGTGATTCTATATATTCCTTAGTGATACGTTCTTTTGGACTCTTTTTAAAGTTTACGTCTGCCTTTTTGATGCGAGAACTTAGATCCTCCTGACAAAATATTAAGTTGTCCATACGTTCCGCTAATCTTTCCCTTTCAGTACTCATTTTGATTTATATTATGTACGAAATTACAACGTTAATACGACTTTTAATAACAATCGTGATAGTATCTTACGAAGGAATTATATAACAAATATTAAGTGCCTTAATAACTTGCAACTAATAACTATCCAATACAACAACTCACAATTATAATTTTACAAGTTTAAACTGTTCAATAAATTCAAGTGTTTGCAATGAAATACTTGACAAAATCGGGCATAGGTTCCCCATAACTTCGTTTTTGGGAAATTATACACTAAGTTAATGTTACAATTTACATGCAAATAAGACTAGTAGTTAATTTTAACACAAATATTCAAAGATAAAAAGTTCACGGAATTAAAGTTCAAATTGGCATTTAAATTTACTATTACCTTTTAAACAAAACAAGAGTATAGTTTATGTTGGTTAAGGTTAAGACACAAAGAGTACTCAGAGTTTTGTATGATACAACCTTGCACAATCCACTGCACTTCCTGGGAATTTCACATCACATCCTCAGCTATTAAACTCCACGCGGTGCTTGATTCCGATGAAGTATACCTCGCCTATCGGCCTTCGTACGAAACGTTCCTGACAGCCTTCTCTGTCGTCGATCTTCCTTTTCACCTCCTTCTAGTGATGTCACAGCAGTCAACCTCGGTCAGCACGTCGACCTCTGCCGGACACACCGAGCAACGATCCACTGCCCCTACTGGTGTGAGAGGGTTTATAGTTCCCTCCAGAACTATCAAAAAATCGGTTTAAATCCGGCTCGAAGGACCATGTACAACACTAGGAGCACTTGGATCCCTCGAGATTCGAGAAAGAAAGACACTTACTGATTCACTACACTGTTTAATAATAAACCTTACTAAATAGTATACAGCGTGTACGATCACTTTTCTTATAGTTAAATTAACAAATTATTTCTTGTTGACTTAGCAACTTTACAATACCGAAACCATAGTGCGTCTTAAAATAATAGTGGCGCCATCTATTATCCACCAGACAAACAAGACAAACCCTTAATATTAGACAACCTACATAAAAGCCCCACACACATCAAAATCGCGCAGTTGAAAAAGCAGTTGTCCTGACACTGGCTGGCATATACTTCGGGGAGTTGCCTGTGGGCTATTATAGCTAACTAGCTATGGTAAGTAAATACCTATTTAGAATACATAGTACCTACAGTAATATTTGCATAACCTACAATAAAATACAAAAACATTAAAAAAACATAATTATTTTACACTTTTTTCAGTTTGTTTTCGAAGTCGGTTATATTTTTTTCAAAAAATGTTTCTAACGTTACTATTTTTAATTAAGTTTTATGTCCCTTTAGTGGGTACAGGCGTGATATTATACGTGTGGTTGCGTAAAGAATGCATAGAATACGCGATAGCAGCAATCGCGATTGATTTGCTGTCATTTATTGAAGAGTTCCCTCGATTTCTCCAAGATCCCATCATCAGATCCTGACCTGACCATCATCGATTACCATGGGATCATCTGGAAAGTATATTCTTTCAAACCAAAAAATAATTTTCCAAATCAGTTCAGGCATCTTCGAGAAATCGGGGAACAGAACATACATATCCAAAAAACAACGAATTGAGAACCGCCCCCTTTTTTCGAAGTCGGTTAAAAAGTAGGTAAAAACAAATCAATAAAATTATTATATAATAACAACATCTTTTTTTTTATAGAAGAGGGGGGCAAACGAGCATGTGGCTCACCTGATGTTAAGTGACTACCGCCGCCCATAATCAACCGCAACACCAGGGGAATTGCAGGTGCGTTGCCGGCCCTTTAGAAAGGAGTAAGCTCTTTTCTTGAAGGTCCCCAGGTCGTATCGGTCCGGTAAAATCACCGGTGGTAAATTATTCCACAGAGAGGTTGTACGCGGAAGAAAACTCCTTTTGAAACGTACAGTGGTGGACCGCCAAGCATCCAGATGGTGTGGATGGTATCGGGACGTTTGCCGTGTAGTGCGTTCACGAAATTTGGCGGCTGGGATTAATCCGAACAATTCCTCAGAGCACTCCCCGTGATAGATGCGATAAAATACGCAAAGAGATGCAACATCTCTTCGCAGCGCCAGTGAATCGAGCCGATCGGAAAGCACTCGGTCGTCGACGATTCGAGCCGCTCTGCGCTGGATGCGGTCAAGTGGAAGGAGCCGGTACTGGGGAGCCCCAGCCCAGAGATGGGAACAGTATTCCATGAGCGGCCGAACCTGCGCCTTGTAAAGTTGCAGGCGGTGTGCCGGCATGAAATACTGTCCCGCTCTGCTGAGCACGCCAAGCTTTTTAGAGGCCAATTTGGCCTTCCCTTCCAAGTGACCACGAAACTGCACGTCACTCGATATGTCGACGCCGAGGATTCCGATACTGGCTGAGGCAACAAGGGGGAGTGCCTTGAAACTGAGGGGATACGACATAGGGGTTCTTTTTAGCGGTTAACGCGCAAACTTGTGTCTTCTGGGGGTTAAACTGGACTAGACTTAAATTCACATAAGAACTTTCATAATAACAACTAAATTGGGTTCATAATAATAACACCAATTTGTTTCTCTCTCTTTTCTCTTTTTATAATGCGTTACCCCCACAGTAGGATTTTCTCCTGTATTGAGGAGGCAGTTTACAAACATAAATTGCACAAGGATAAACATCCAGACCCGGAACAACTATTTGTAGGCCATACAAATATTTGTTCCGTGCGGGATTCGAAACCGCAGCCCCCAGCGCAGCCACTCATTGCTAAGCCACTGCGCCACGGAGCTCTCATTTGCCGTTTGAAATTATGTTCTCATTCTAAAATGAATCGCAATATGTAGGTACGCGATGACGCCATCGCTTTGCGTCACTCAGGAGTGCGTATGTTTGTGCGCATTAGCTTCTTACTGCTCATCACAGCGTCTATCCCTTTCGCACGTGATGTCGGCTGAGATAGCATGCATTTTAACCCAGCCCACCACTTAGTTCATGCCATCGACTAGGGCCACCTTAAGCTAGTGCAGTACAACGATTTTTGCAGTCAAAAGTGGTTTTATCCGGTTATGAGTTTTGACTGTGACATACACACACACGCACACACACACACACACACACACACACACACACACACACACGCACGCATACGCGCACGCACTCGCCCACGCGCCCTTTATCTACTATTTTGGGTGCGCGATTTTGAAACTTATTTAAATAAATACGCAATTTAAAGACTTACAGAAGTTGCCTGCGCTGTACATTATTGTATATATTGCGCTAGAAATCAATATATAAATTACTCTCAAAATGAATCAAAATATATAAAATTCACATTGGTTATAGATGTCCTTGAGCTATAACCAGTCAGCTTAAGCGATAGAGATAACCTACTGTGAATTATAGTTCCAGCATGAATGGGTTGGCTTGATCGAGAAAAACTACGTTCTCACAGAGTACTTGCGTAAAATAACAGCATAATGCTGCTGCTTCCTATGGTGAGTATAGAGAAGAACCAGCAAAAACCCTATTTACTAGTAACGAGAAATTGAAACAACAACATAATAGTTAAAAGTTATTTTTTTATAAGAGAGAGGGCAAACGAGCTTGCCTGATGGTAAGTGATTACCGCCGCCCGTGAACAAGTGCAACACCAGGGGGATTGCAGATGCATTGCCAGCCTTTTAAATCCGTCCGTCCGTCAAAAAAAGTAGACTCTTTTTTTGACGGTCCCTAAGTCGTATCGGTCCGAAAAATTTCTGGTGGTAGTCGATTCCACAAGGAAGTTGTGCGAGGAAGAAAACATCCTTTAAATCGCACGTCCACCACGGACCACCAGTCATCCAGATGGTATGGATGGTATCACGAGTTTTGTCTCGAATTGTGCGATGGTGAAATTCTGCTGTGGGATTTAGTCCGAACAATTCCTTAGAGCACTTCCCGTGGCACCTACTCCGTGGCTACTGCCTCCGCCCATTTATTAATTATTAGGTAACCTAGAAATCACCAGCAGAGCGATCGCAACGGAACCATACTGGTGGTCAGTAATCAGCTGGTGATCCTCAAGGTACCGCATGAGCTGGCTGTTAAAAATGGATTCCATTATTTTAGAGAACCAGGAGGTGATGGCGATAGGCCTATAGTTGGACGGATCAGAGCGGTTACCTTTTTTAGGGATCGGGTGCACGAAGGCTGTCTTCCATGATTTCCGGACTACGCTTAGGGAGTTAAGAAGGAGTACCGAAAAATAAGCGTTAAAACCGGTGCCAACTCCGAAGCACATGTCTTCAGCACAATAGGAGGGATGTCATCAGGCCCACTCGTGTTGTTGACGTCCTGGGAGAGGATTCCTTTGCGTACCGAGTGTTGGGTAAACAGCACATCTGACATCACACCGCGGGATGATCGTTGGTGTGTTCCCCCCGCCATCAAGAGTCGAGTTAGACGCAAAGAGAGAACCCCGCAGATCATCTTTATCCTTTGCGGCATGGGCCAGTGAGTCGTCGTTCCCTTAGACAGCCTTGACGAGAGACCAGAATGCACGTGTTTCTGAAGGAAGACGAACTAGTTTCTTGCCAATTCTGCCGATGTGCTCTGACTTTGCCTTGACAATGACACGTTTCAAGAACCTGGAGGCAGAATTATACTTCCTTTAAAAGCGTTGGTATTTACATCCCAAGACGACGATGCGCGAGCCCAGGCCTGATAGTAATCTTGCTTATGATATAATGCAATTTTGTATAAGCGATCAAACCATGGCTGGGTTCTGCCTCCGCTAGGTATCACAGATGATGGTATAAAAAGTTCCATTCCCTGTAGCACCACATCAGAATGATCAACAACGCTAGTATCATTCGGCGGGAAAAAAAACCCGCCCCCAAGGGTAGGATGCAAAAAATATCTCATCCCGTCCCAATCGGCTGACCTATGCCAAACACGGTGGCAACCTGCAGTACGCAACCGCGATGGGAGTGTGAGTGACATCATATTCCGGATCAGACAATGGTCCGAGGAACCAAGAGGGGTGTGGACGGAGACCTGAAATCCGTCCGGGAGAAAGGTCAGCAGAATGTCCAATGGGGTACATGATCTTCCAAATCTGGGATTTGCGTAGGCGAGGTAACAAGTTGTGTCAGACCATGTGTCAAAGCAAAGTCATAAACCGATCTACCCGCATGATCGGTTAAACGAGAACGAAGCCATTCGCGTGGTGGGCGTTAAAATCACCAAGCATCACGATCTCTGCGGATGGTATCTGGGACCTATAGAGGCACCCGTAGATGCGGGGATGATCGTCGCTGTCTACGCGCAGTAATAAGATGGACACGACAGGTACTTTTAACGCTGCCGAGGCGTCGAAAACAGAAGTAACCTCTGACGTACACGCAAACTCCAGCCGGGGGCAGACAGGAGTGCTCTAATTTGTATCCCGGGTAGGAGAGATACGAAGTATCAGCCGGAGAGGACACCTGTGTCTCGGTTACAAAGAGCAAGGCCGGCTTAGCCGTTACCAGACGGTAGTAGACGGCGTTAAGGACGCGTTTGCAAATCAACCAAAATTAGGGTGTTTTTCGGTAGATTTTGTAACAAAACTAAACCAAATCAAATATAAGTAAAAACTACCATGTATAGATTGGTTCTTCATCTGCAAACGTCTGTAACTCTTTTGTTGAAAATAGTAGTTTTTTATATTGTAAAAACGTACTTTCGTTGCCATTTTCTACAAAATTAACGATACCGGCTTGTGTTTCGGTACATGTTTTGGTCTATTATCAACATATTTAAAAAATTTAAAAAATACTATAAGATGACAGACATATTCAATTAAAAAACCCTGGGTTTATTTTTTAACAAAATGTCACAAATAGTCGTAAAAAAATAAAAACTGATGCACATTTTTTCACATATTTTGGTAATACGGATGAATCATAATCTATTGCAATAAGGGCTATTTTATTGTTGGTGTCTGCTTTGATTTATTGTACAAAGATTTCGATGAAACCACAGTCCGCGCTTGGCCGCCGTCGTGAGTGGACACTGTATCGCCTGTTTGCAGCGGCTCATTCTGAAAAGATCGCTGTACATACACAAAATATTAGAAAAAAACAAATTGGAAACATAAGTACTTGACAAGTGATAAAATTATTATTTTTATAGTCACAGTTTTTTATTTAGCTAAAAATAAGTAGGATATATAAACTTACCTACTACTGCAACTCCTGGACGAGCGGAACTAGGTGTGCCGAGTTTGGGCTCGTTTTGTTGGTTATGATGAGACCTTACCTCCGGACTTGATGGCGTGACCTGAAGGTGTACTTTCGTGACCGCTATTTGAACTTCTTGCAGAGTAAAACTAGGGGTGGCGAATTTGCGCTCCGTTTTGTTAGTTATGACGAGTCCATACCTCCGGACTTAATGGAGTGACCTGAAGGTGTAAATCGGTGATTGCAACTGGAACTCCTAGACTGGTAGAACTAGGTGTGCCGAGTTTGGGTTCGTTTTGTAGGTTATGATGAGACCTTACCACAAGACTTGATAGAGTGACCTGAAGGGGTAATTCAGTAACTACTGCTGGAATTTCTGAACGAGTAGAACTAGGTGTGCCGAATTTGGGCTTCGTTTTGTTAGTTATGACGAGTCCATACCTACGGACTTGATGGAGTGACCTGAAGGTGTAAATCGGTGATTGCAACTGGAACTCCTAGACTGGTAGAATTAGGTGTGCCGAGTTTGGGTTCGTTTTGTAGGTTATGATGAGACCTTACCACCGAACTTGATGGAGTGACCTGAAGGTGTAGTTCAGTAATTACAAGTGGAACTCCTAGACTTGTAGAACTAGGTGTGCCGAGTTCGGGTTCGTTTTGTTAGTTGCGATGAGACCTTATCACCGGAATTGATTGAGTGACCTGAAGGTGTAATCAGGTGGTTACAAATGGAACTCCTAGACTAGTAGAACTAGGTGTGACGAGTTTGGTTTCGTTTTGTTAGTTACGATAAGACCTTACCACCGGACTTGATGGAGTGAAATTCGGCACACCTAGTTCTACTGGTTCAGAAATTCCAGCAGTAGTTACTGAATTACCCCTTCAGGTCACTCCATCAAGTCTGGTGGTAAGGTATCATCATAACTAACAAAACGAACCCAAACTCGGCACACCTAGTCCTACAAGTCTAGGAGTTCCACTTGTAATCACCGAACTACACCTTCAGGTCACTCCATCAAGTCCGGAGGTGTGGACTCGTCATAACTAACAAAACGGAGCCCAAATTCGGCACACCTAGTTCTACTCGTTCAGGAATTCCAGCAGTAGTTACTGAATTACCCCTTCAGGTCACTCCATCAAGTCTGGTGGTAAGGTCTCATCATAACCAACAAAACGAACCCAAGCTCGGCACACCCAGTTCCACTAGTCTAGGAGTTCCTGTTGTAATCACCAAATTACACCTTCAGGTCACTCCATCAAGTCCGCAGGTAGGTAAGGTCTTATTATAACTGACAAAACCAGTTCAAAGTCCAGAGCTAACATCTCACTACCAGTAGAGGGCTTCCAGTGCCAAGCAATCTTTGGAGCAGGTATTCATATTTCGTATCGAAGTATATTTCTGAGGTAGGTATAAGAAATGAAAAACAAATTCTATCTTTCAAATTATCAAAATAATTTCATTTGACTACGATTCCCACAGCCAACCGTGCGTACACTAGTGTGTGTGTGACTTTTGTCAATGTAGTAGTGCGATTCTATACCTATTCATTTTGTAAACGCGTCCTTAAGGTTTCAATGAAGTCCCCTATGTTGCAGAAATTCACGGACGGACGGACTTTTTGCCCCGAGCAGGTTTATTATTTAGCATTAGCGGTATTTAATACATATAGCGGCGTAACTGTAGCTTAATATAAGATAGCCAATGACTGGAGCAGAAGGTTGTTGCTTCCGATAGTGAAAGCTGTCACTACAGCGTGATTTATTAGTAGCTCATTTTGTTGTTTATTTCAGTCTGATAATTGAAGCGGATAAAATATAAGCCATTTACTTTCAATGCTCTCTCCCTCCTTTTAAAGTGAAACAAACATTTAATTAGCTGTAAAATTAAAGAAGCCTTATTAAAATGTTGTTTATAACAAATATACCATTTGAAGAAACCTATTTTTCTTATAAAACTGAGGTGACGAACTAACCTACAGTCCTCCTGGCAAATGGCTTCTGTAGTCTATGTCTTTGTTGATATTATTTGTATGAACACATACAAATAATATCAACAAAAAAGTTAACCAGATGCGATTTTTCCTCTGCGGTTACCCTTACCTTTTAACACCGAAACTCTTTAGAGTGAAACACAGCAGTGCAAGCATTGCCATTTGACGGCAGAAATTGACAAGAGAGAGGCATATACCCACAAGGACTCCTAGGCAGAAAAATAGTCTTACCATCTTAAGAAATCACCGTCACTTATTAACGCCATCTACGGATTTCGGCTCGGATTTGGCCCTTAATTATCTGCAATAAATATTATTAACACTTTGATGCAGCTACAAATAGTTGAACTTGAACACTTCTTTCTTGTTTGTGAGTCGTCCTTCCCTGCTTATCAGACCCTGTATCTGTGATGTTTTAGGTAGACTAAAGCAAAAGGAAACCGTTAAAATTGTAACATCGATTAAAAATCACTATTTATGCAAAGGAAATAGTTCATTGCACTACCTTCTTCCTAATCAGGCCGTAAACATTAAGCAATAGCTAGTTATGGGGCTCTTCCATAGAACAGTAAATTTTTGTCACGCTTGTCAAATGGATTGACAATCACAGTCCCGGATGTCTTATGCCTTTGACGCTGCTTCCCATTGCCGATCTGGTACTTTGATTAGGTAATAATGTGCTTATTGGACCATTTAAGCCTCGCCGCCAACTCTCAAATATTGTTGAAATCTGTCAAATTTTTAAGAGATTTTAATAGAGCTACAAATATAAGCGCCAGTACAAAGATCAACTCGCTTGTCCACCAATCTACGACCGGTGCTTAGCAAAAAGATCGGAGATAGGCTAGAATACTGTGCTACATGAAATGCATCACTATACAATCATATTTACGTGGTAGAGCCATGCTGCAGCTATATTAATTGTATAGTTATAGCATGAATGGGTCGGCTCGACCGGGGAAGGACCACGCTCTCACAGAATACCAGCGTCAAATAGCAGCTTAATGCTGCTGTGTTTCGTATGGTGAGTGTAGAGAACCGGAGACTCTTTTTACTGGAAAAGAGGCATTCCATCTTAGTCCTCAAGGCTGACAACGCATCTTCATTTTGATACGCAAACGAGGATAGATGTAGATGTCTATGGGTCACAGCAACCACTTACCATCAGTTGGACTGTGTGCTCGCTTGTCAACCTTTTCCTATAAAAAAATAATAAAAATAATACCACAGTATTCCACAACATTCAAAAACGTATGGTTCTGATAATACTTTCTAAACCTTTAATTGTTGTGTATCCAATATCTCGCCGCACCATAGTAGTAACACCTCCTCTACTTTTATTTTTTCTAGAGAAGCAAGATTCAAGCTGAAAGTGTTCGATCGATCAGCTTCGAACATAAGTTTCAGTTAAACAGATTACATTTATGAACTTTCCTTTTTTATTAAGATCATCCAAAGTACAGTGTATTTCTAATCGTTTGTTCAAAAATCCTGCAACATTTCAATGAATAGGGTATTTTGCACCATGAAAAAATATATAAAAATACGTATTTATGATAGGTTTTGTGAAAGTATACGAGAAATTTTATTCATAAAAATGCGTTATGATAAATTTTATAATACTATTTTAACAATAATTGTGTTTAATCTGTGCCTCCAACGTCAAGAAAACAAAGATCAGAAAGTACCAATCTACCCAAAATAAATATGTAAATTGATGGTGGCAATTTTTTGCTTACAACGATTTTAGAGTATAACAGCAATAGTACTTATAACCAGCTCTTGTTTATACAAAAACACAATACCAGGAGGCCTAGACAAAGTCACATTTTCATTAACGATAACGAACTTAGATAACTTCAAAATGTATGGAACTGACATAAGCTTTCAAAACATGACGTGATCGAGCGTTTTCGATCGCCAACAATACATGTAACGAAACTATAAAGACTAATAACACGAACGATATTATCTTAGCAATGTGTAGACAAGTGGCACTTTTAACACTCGAAATCGCTGAAATGTTGAACCATTCATTCGATAACTTAGCGAACAGTTGAACCCTTTAGAAAAGAAAAACAACATGGCTGATTGTAAGTCAGCTTTTTTATAGAATAGGGTGACAAACGAGCACATAGTCCACCCGATGGTAAATGAATGCTATGGTCCATAGAAGTCACTACGTGTGCTTGATTTAATTGAGCACGTCATCTGGACGGACGGAGTCGATATTTACCAGAAACGGCCTGTGGAACCGAAGAAATACACCACGTGTATTCCAAGGTTAACCCGCACACTGATCGACAAATCGAGCACCAAACCAAATGGTCGGTTAACGAATAATTAGTTCGGTAAGTTCTCTCATAGTTAATTTTTTTAAATAACAGCACTGATCTGATCTAAATAGGTACATAACTGAATACATGAGAATAATAAATATACCTACACGATAGATAATTTAAGTAAATTTTTCATAAGTGGGGAATCGAATCAGCTATTTGGTTTATTTAACCTGTGAATTCGAATTAAGGTGACTAGATGGAGAATAGCACAGTGGCAAAATAGTAGGTTAAGTATGTAGATAAGTTAGGAATTTAGACAATTGTTGTAATTTATTAGATATTGGTGCGATCACGGGCGGCACATGAGTAATTTCGTTTATTTACTCATGTGGCTGCGTGCCTAGCGAATTCGGCGTCACGCGTACAACGACTCTTGTCAGTTAGATTTTAGGTATTTAAATTTCACTGCTGTTTTAATTTTTAGGTATTTTCATAATTTTTTTATGAATCGTTTATCGTTTCATTTAACTAACATCAGTACCTTGATAGAGCTTGAATAAAGCTAAATAAACGTTCTAAAAACATGATGTTTTCATCGGGATCGATTTTCTTTTTGTCTCATCATCAAATATATCTTTAGTACTATCGACTGTCTTCGTTTTCAGAAGCGTTTCAAAAATACCCATTATAATAATTTAATTGTAAAAAAATTAATATAAGGTTATTTACCGATGATACGATATCCCATGGTCCTTTTCAATCTTTGTATCGTAGCGTTTGCATCATTTTACCATGCTACTCACATACATCAAGAACAGCAGAAAGGATTACAGCAGTAGGAGAAAATTAAAGAAATACATAAATATTAATAAATATGTTAGGAAAGTACAAAAGTTAATTAAAACTAAAATTAATACAAAAAATTATATAAATATATGTAAGGAAAAGCATGAATTAATTAATAAACTTAAATTATATTCAATTGAGGTGGAAAATATGAAAAACTGTTATGAGACTGAAATAGAGTGTCTCAATTCAGAAGTTTTGTCGCTTAAAAACTCCTTACAAATTATCTCAAATAAATATGAATCGTCTCAGGTTTACTCAGGAACACATATTGGTCATGAATGATCTGGTAAATTCATGTAAATACAATTAGGATAGGAGCGCTTTGACTCCATAATAAAACATCAGAGTGAGAATCAACGCTCCATACCATGTTCATCGGGGACAGTATGTGTAAATAGTAACTGTCTTAGTTCTCCAACATTCTATGACGGTGCCATAACAATGAATAAAACCTTAAAAGTAGTTTAAATATTAAAAAAAACATAAAGTTATTATGCATTGTGATGAAATAGGTAAAAATTTGGGCATGATGTTAAATAAACATTTAAAAGGACAATTCATTAGTAATTATTGTATGCCTGGAGCATCCTTTAGTCATATAATAAATAAAGTTTTAACTAGTAAGTTTTGTCCTAATAGCACATTAATAATTCTTGTTGGGAGAAGAGGCAATGTAAACAAAAATCAATTATTAAAATATATTTATTACCTCAATACTTTAAATGTACACAAAATAATCTTGCTTACATTACCTTACATACAGGGTTGGCCACAGGAGAATAAAATAAGATATGATTTAAATTTATTAATGAATAATTTATCACGTAACAATAATTTAAATTTGACATTTAATTGTAACAATTATACCAATAGAATTAATTTAATAGACTAGAGAATTTCTTAATTAATAATATAATTAAGAAATTTTTGACTACAGATAGGTATTACCTACCCAAATATAATTTAAGATGGATAGCAAATGTGCTATCTTATTATTTATATATTAACTCAGCCAAGGACTTGGCTACCCAGACATCTGCTCCTATTGAGCAGCATAATTATTTGACATGCTCTTTGGAATCCGTTCCAAGTAATTTAAATTAGAAAATGCGACAATATAGGTAATCTCTAGCAGTTATAATAATTTAAATAATTTAGAATGTAGCTTACAAATCCTTAACAGTTGCAATTGTATAACTCCACAAAATGATAATAAAAATTGTTTACACCTTTTGCATCAGAATATACAAGGCTTGATAGGCAAAGAACTAGAAATTGAATTGTTCTATAGCAACAATATTCATATTTAATGTATTACAGTTCTTTCAATAGAGAAACGGTTTTAAGAGGTGGCTCCTTTATTTTAGCTAGTAAATTATTATCATGTAAAGAACGTAAAGATATTGTTAGCCTCTCTGTTGAGCGAACTATAAAAATGGCATGTGTTGAGTTTGAGCACCTCATTGTTGTGAGCGTTTACAGACCCCCTGATGTTCTTTATATGATACTTTTGAAAAAAATATGGAGGAAGTTTTCGCTAAGCTTAATAAACAGAATAAATCTGTTGTAATATGTGGAGACTTTAATATCAATCTCCTAGAAGCTTCCTCTACCAATATTAAATTTAGATCACTGTTTAAATCTTATGGTCTTTTTAATTTATATTTGGAGCCAACACGTATTGCTGAATCTAGTGCAACATGTATAGATAATAATATTTTTACAAATATTAAACCGTTCAATAAATGTATAATTCAAAAATTGAGCTCTAATCATTGTGAACAATTAGTTTCATTACCTTATGTTCACAAAAAGCAAATAGATAAAAAAATAGTGTTTGTTCCAGTAAATGCACATCGCTTGGAGAAGTTTAGAAGTAACATAGTAAAAAAACTTCCATTACTTTCATGCCAAAATAATTCAAATTGTTTGTATGGAACATTATTTAAGCTTATTCGCAAACCATTTAATGAATGGGCGACAGTAGGAGTCCTTAAGAGTAGACAAAGGATAAATGAACTTTACAATGTAAGGTCATATAATCCTAGCGTCGAATTTAGGGAATATGTAAAAAATATTCTAAAATATTTAAAAGAGTGTGCTCCTTACCCAAGTCATTGTATTTAAGCAACAAAATAAAGACTGCTCTAATAAAATTAAAATGACATGGAGTATAATTAATAGTAATAAACTGGTAATACCAATAATTATTTAAATCTGGTAGTACATTGGAACCCGCTAATTTTAGACCTATTTCTCTACTGCCAACACTTAGTAAAATTTTGAAAAAATTATTCTTGATCAAATGTTAAATTTTTTTAATGTAAATAATTTACTTCATAAAAATCACATATGGTTTCACAAGGGGTCGCTCGACAACTGATGCTGGTGATGAGCTAATTAAATATATATTTAATGCATGGGAGAATTCACAGGATACTTTGGGTGTATTCTGTGACCTATCCAAAGCCTTCGATTGTGTTACCATAACACATTAATCAGAAAACTTCAACACTACGGTGTAAGAAGCGATGCTCTTAAATTAATTATTTCATATTTAAGTGACAGAACGCAAAAAGTTGTCATTAATAGTATGAATTCTTCCGGTTCGACTGTATAAATGGGCATGCCACAGGGCTCAATTCTCGGCCCCTTTCTGTTTTTTGTATATATTAACGACTTACCTTTCATAGTAGGGGATAACCATGATATAGTATTATTTGCTGATGATACTTCATTAATTTTTAAATTAAAACGACAGTTATTAAATTACTATAGCTGAGTTAGTCAATTGGTTTAATGTTAATAATTTGCATTTGAATGCAACTAAAACTAAATGTATGAAATTCGTAACTCCTAATGTTAAACATGTCAATACTAATGCAATTTTAAATGGGGAGGAACTGAGTCTTGTTGATACCACCATTTTTCTTGGAATTACACTGGACGCAAAGCTTCAATGGCTCCCCCATATATCAAAACTAGCTAGCAGACTTAATTCTGCAGCATATGCTGTAAAAAAAGATTAGAACTCTTACGAGTGTTGAAACAGCTAGAATAGTTTACTTTAGTTATTTCCTTAGCATTATGTCGTATGGTATTTTGCTATGGGGACACGCGACTGACACAGAAATTATATTTATTTTACAGAAAAGGGCTATTAGAGCAACATATAATTTAAAACCAAAAGAGTCACAGAGACAAAAATTTAAGGAAATTAATATATTAAACTCTGGCCTCTCAATACATTTATGAAAATGTAATAATGTACGTACACAAAAATAAAAGTAGTTTTGCGAAAATAAGTGATATTCATTCCGTAAATACTAGGAACAGACACAAACTAGTAGTACCAGTTACTCGGCTGCACCGAGTCAGTAATTCATTCTTGGGGTGATGTATACGCTTTTACAACAAAATCCTAGAAAAAAATACAAAATTTGTCATACACAAAGTTCAAATATGTTATTAAACTAAATTTGCATAAAAAGGATTATTATAATGTTAAAGAATTTATGGATGATAATAACCCCTGGGAAGGGTGTTCGCTACCAAGCTATTTCTAATTTGTCTTGTGTTGTTAATTGTAAACGTTATTGTAAGCTATTATTGGACAAAAATAGTCCCGCTGGGTTTCTTGTTGGTTCTTCCCAGGACAGAGGTTTTTTTTGCGAACCAGTGGTAAATGAAAAAAGTGACTTTCAGTAAGTATTGTTATAATCTACATTGAATAAAAAAGTTTCTGTTTCTGTCTCTGTTACTATACAAAATACAAATCTGTCCTGCGCATGCACCACTGTCGACCGTGTCACACTGGCCCTAAACTGTCATTTTAGGGTAAGCGCACTAGTCCGATTTAATTGCGTGGTCGACCCGGTCCTTACGCTAGTAATATGTAAGAGTAATAAATAATTCAATGGCTAAATATAAACAAACTATAGTTGATAACTTGTTATAGTAAAGCTTGCTTGGTGAAAGTGAAATTATTGGTGTTAAAATTAACTAGTTAACTAAAGAACTTTAAGGTAAGTTCTTTAACAACATGGCTGAATCACAATGTTTGTTTTTCTTTTCTAAAGGGTTCAACTCTCTGACTAGTATATAGTTATCTGTGGGTTCAATTATTCGCTAAGTTATCGAATGAATGGTTCAACATTTCAGCGCTTTCGAATGTTAAAAGTGCCACTTCTCTACACATTGCTAAGATAATATCGTTCGTGTTATTAGTCATGTTCACATGATCGATCGATCACGTCATGTTTCGAAAGCTTATGTCAGTTTCATACATTTCGAAGTTATCTAATTTCGTTATCGTTAATGAAAATGTGACTTTGTCTAGGCCTCCTAGTATTGTGTTTTTGTATAAACAAAAGCTGGTTGTAAGTACTTACATTGATGTTTTAATACTCTAATACAAAAATCGGGATTGTGAGCAAAAAAAATTGCCACCATCAATTTAGATATTTATTTTGGGTAGATTGGTAGTTTCTGCTTTTACGAAAGCTTTCTTGAATGCGGAATAAAAGTCAACGATCGAGATGATAAAATAAAAAAAAATCGAAATAACACTCAAAATTAGCTTGCTTACTATAGCAGTGACGTCAAAACGGATTCTAATATGGCGGATAGCGTTTTTTTAACTGTAGTCAACCAAATCTACGAAATATATTTTGACAGCTGTCAGACTTATTGCACCAAGCATGCCAACCAAAAAATGGAAACGTACAATATTCGATTATTAAAAAAATCGATATCGATTATTTAAAGTTAGTAATCATTTATAGTTTGGTTTGAATAATACCAGAATAAATTAAAAACAGATAGTGTGAAACACAAGATTTATCAGTTTTTTCGTATTTGTACAACTACTTGAGCCGCCGTTGTTTAAATTAATTATTATTTGATTTTCAATAATACAGTCAAAATTATTGTTTCTCAAAGTCATCCATAATCTTTTCTTTTGTTTTTTCAACCACTTTTGTCCAATCATCGTTCTTGACATGGGCATACGTTCCAACGAATATAGTAGAAACAGTCCAAAAAGTTAAAGCCGAGTCACAAAATAAGAAGACAAACACAAAATCATAAAATTACGTACAGTAAGCTCCCGAAATGGCGGGAGATTGAAATTTCGTAGTGTTTTTTTCGGCGCAGCCTTGTATATGAGGCTTTTGCCTACACAAAGGACAATGGCGAAATAATAAGGGATGGAATTATTAAGCGTCTACTTAAGTTACCATTACAGATATCAATAAAGTAATTTACTATAAAAAAAATAATACACAATTACAATACAACTACAGCAGAGTTTGACGTGTTATTTATTCAGAAAACTCTCCTATATATACTAATGCGTTCTTTAAGGATTCCCTCTATGCTAGTAACTAAACTATATAACCATATAATATGAAAATTATATTGACTATAATTATAGTTGTTGTTGTAACGATTTGTCAGTTAAGGCGTTTTATACCATAAAGCCTAGTCTGAAGTGCATTTTGCTTAAACTGGAATATCTCTAATTCCTGACTTCTTGCAATAGTATGACCGAAGAAAAAAATGTTCAGGATCTTAAATTATATTTTTACATATTTTGCATTTGTAGATGCGAGAAAAAAAGTCAACTAAAATTTATTTGGAAGTTCGCCATTGTCCTTTACGTTGACAAAGTAAAAAACATAAACTTGTTTTATTGAAAATAAAAATAATGATTCATGTAATTTAAAGAATTTTAAAAATAAAAATTTAATTGAACAAATATCACATTAAAAAATTAGTGATTCGATTATTTTAATATTTTTAACGTTGTCCATGGAGGTTACAGAACAGGAGAACGATCACTACGTGCTGAAGCATAGCCCACCTGTCCCTGTAAATTTGTAGAATTTATAGCCGCGCTGCCGACGGTAAGTAGTGTCTGCGAAGTAATTTATAAATTTTTGACAAAAAGAATCATTAAAAACGGTGAAATATTACAAAAAATAATAATAATAATAAATCAATAATGATTAATTATTTATATTTGTAATAATTTATAATATTTATAGTAATTAAAATTATTGAGACAACTTAGCGATCGCAGTGTCTCACTTATTTTGTCCATATATCCGGGACAATATTTTCTATAGCGATCGTTCTCCTGTTTTCTAAACCCCACTTTCCACTAAGGGATATAATATAAGTTATATTACATCTTGAGATATAAATTAATATTGCTCACCGTACTTTTAAATGGAAGCGTTTCCACTGAGATGCGATCGAGCGATATTTTAATATTATATTTCAACTCTTGTACCCGGCACACCCTTCCGCGCCTCCGTTACGTCCTCAGATCGTCCAATGTTGAACGCACACTGGTTAAAAGATATATCTCACAGTGTGAAGGGCAATCGCGGGATATAATTTATATCTCGGGATTTTTTTAATAATATGAAAATGGTGACAAGCGAGCACACAGTCCACCTGATGGTAAGTGGTTGCTGTGGCCCATAGATATCTACATATATCCTCGTTTGCGAATAAAAATGAAGATGCGTTGTCAGCCTTGAGGACTGATAAGGAATGCCTCTTTTCCAGTAAAAAGGGTATCCGGTTCTCTACACTCACCATACGAAACACAGCAGCATTAAGCTGCTATTTGACGCTGGTATTCTGTGAGAGCGTGGTCCTTCCCCGGTCGAGCCGACCCATTCGTGCTACAACTATACAATTCATATAGCTGCAGCATGGCTCTACAACGTAATATATATTATATTTCTTAGTGGAAAGCCAGCTTAACCCTTATGGAATTGTCTGTCTGTGACATGGAGGTGGTCTGTGATATAGAAAAAAAAATCGAATGTCAATTTCAATCGCATTGACAGGAAAAGATCGTTGGTATGCATTAATTAATTCACAATTAAGTATTCCTTGGTTTTCTCGCAACGAAAGATATCGTAGCAGAAAATTTTATACATTAATGTGCAGACTTAGATTTGGCCACTATCGAATGAACGCTCATCTTTTCAGGATAAGAATAATAGCATCAGCAATATGCAACTTCTGTGATACAGAAGCAGATCAGACTGCAGAACATATAATATTTAACTGCCCAGCAAACGCCATAGAAAGATTGCTACTCATTGAAAAACGTAGGTACAAATTTATGAAAACTCAGAAATCGTCCAGCGTGCCCTGCAAGATGTTCTTAGGAATACTAAGACATATTTACATTGACTTATATATTACTAGCGTAAGGACCGGGACGACCGAACAACAAAAACGGACCAGTGCACTGGCCCTAAAATTACAGTTTAGGGCCAACGCGAATCGGTCGACAGTAGTGCGCGCGCAGGACAGATTTGCCTGTAATAAATATGTCTAGTTGTGTGGTAAAAGAATGCAAAAATTACGATACAAAGATTTTTAAAAAAAAAAACATGGGATATCGTATCATCGGTAAATAACCTTATATTAATTTTATTACGATTAAATTATTATATAAACGCATTTTTAAAGTTTTATTTTACAGTTTAGTTACATTACCAAGATTAGGCCAGGGTTGAATTCAGACCCTCAAAAATATTGTACATGGAAATTAAAATTATACCATTTAAAAAAATTATAACACGTTTGACGTTTCATGTTTCTTTTTTCCCATGTGCCGGGATTTTGGCGTCACGCGTCTAGTTTATCTATACGTTTCGTTTTTTGATGGTTTTATTTTTATTTCTGTTTAATTTTTGTCTAAAGAACTTAGTGTAAGTTAAATTTTGAGTATTGGTACAAAATATTTTTTTAATATTCAATAAGGGTAAAACGAAAAGAGTACAAAAGAAACCATATCTGCTTAATTGAATCTGAAAATCTGATTTATAAAATAATTTGAAATTCTGTTTTCAGACCGATTGCTTCTGGAGCATAGAATTTGTGGCCGTGGAATGAATAGGGGAGATCTCCCGCCGGGCAAGGTGTTCTGCCCGGGGAGCGGCCAACATTCCGTGTTATTGTTCGGAGATGTTCTATATATACTGTTTATGATTCGAAATTTCGATAGCGTGATTTAGGCTTCGGTGTGTTTCGTTCGATGTGTTGTGGCGCGACGACAGCGTCGCCACATCACCCCCCTGCTCAGACCGGAGGTCGATAGTGCAGCCTAGTTGCCGACGAATGTGCAAGTGCCAGGAGATTGCCTTGTAGTTTGCGGTGAGTTGAGAAGAAGGCAAGTAATCAGCGAGAGTTCTGTGAAGCAGAGTCGAGTAGTGAGGCTCAGAGCCGTGCTGAACACTTTATAGCGCAGAGAGTAGTTTGAAGGAACAGGAAGCATTATTATTCCAGTGCTGCGATGAACCTTGTGAAGCTAGCTGGCTTGCAGTATATGAAGACTGCAGACGATATCTGCTCGGGAGCGAACGGGTGGGGTATTCTATGACGATGATGATGCTTGAAGTTTCCGAAGGTTGCTGATTGCGTGTTCAGATCACGTCGGGTGGTCACCACTGTGGCCGTGGAAGGAAAAGGGGAGATCTCCCGCCGGGCAAGGTGTTCTGCCCGGGGAGCGGTTAACACACGGAGTGTTAGCCGCGTTATTGTTCGGAGATATTCTTTATATACTGTTTATGATTCGAAATTTCGATAGCGTGATGTAGGCTTCGGTGTGTTTCGTTCGGTGTGTTGTTGCGCGACGACCGCGTCGCTCAAGTTTTTTGGCCCTCATTTTAGTTGTATCAAGATGCAACATAAATGCATCCACCAGGTGACCGAAAGGGAATTAGTTCTAATTTTATTTAAAAAAACGCGGTAGTGATGTACAATACAAAAATTCTCGATATCGTAGGGTTAATGCCCCTATTACACTACCCTGAATCAAGGCCCTGGATGAAGGTTTGGCCTGGGTTTTACACCCTTTCTCGGTAATATATATACTAGTATATATATTTATTGAATCGATATTTTTAAAAACTATCAATATTATTGCGTGATTAATATCGATATATGGTCATGTTTTGCATGATGTAGTGGGATAAGAGCCAAAATTTAATTACTGGACATTTTGAAGACGAAAAAAAACATGACTTTTAGTAGTAAAGAACTCTTTTCTTTACTATTGTCGTGTTTAGAAGAAAGCTATGGGTGAAGGACTATTTAAAACTTAGGTAAAATCACTCAAATATGCGGATTATCGGAGTTCAGGAGCCCAATGAATTTCGAATAACTGATAATAGGGGAAGAAGAGTTCGAGAAGCTATTAAGTTTAGCTCCTTATATCGAAAAACAAAATACGGTTTAAAGAAAGAGAGTAAGTGTAGGCAAAGATTATTTGTGACTTTAAGATTTCTAGTGATTTAAGTGCGTGTATTTGTGTGCGCGCTTTGTGTTACAAAGAGAATTAACTACTACCATAATAATTTGTTATTTAGAATTTTATGACAGTTAAGTTATTTAAGAATATTTGAACTATTAAATAGCTTATTTACCTACACCTTAAAACTAAACTGATATTGTTTTGTGAGGACTGATATAAAGCTAATTTTGTTTTTAAACGTGGGTACTTACTAATATTGATTAAAACCAAAAATACACAAGTATATAATACATACTAAATATACCTTTTTACTACCTACTAAGTTTAGTAATGATAGTTGACCCAACCCACCAAAGAGTTAGATAGAAAAACAAATTCATAAAAGTAATTTGTAACAAATCATTTACTCTGTTTCGTCCTGCTAACTCGAGTTTAGTTCGAGTTGCATGAATTTCAACTCAAGTGACCTCCAGTCGTAATTTTTCCGAGTAAGCACATCTATAGGATGTAACATCGCTCATTAAAACGGAAGCTTATGTTCGATATATGATATGATAATATTGAACAGAAATGAAAAAAGAATTATAATAATCAAACATTATATTTATGTTATTTAAGGAAGTTTACACTATTTATTTTTATCGAATTATTATCAGAAAACAAGATTTTTTCTTACTTTTATGTTTATTTCTTTCGAATTGAAATTTAAAATAACAATTTTAACAATCTGGCCCCTAGTGAGCGGTTTCTCCTGGGTGATTGTAGATCCAGCCTCTGAAAATAACCGCTCACTGGATACCGAAGTGGCCACGATAGGCAAATAGATCTTAGCTAGGCTATGAAGCCCGGGAAATAACCCTTTCGTGCCATCCCACATCTCCAACGCATGTAATATATTATGAAACTCTCCTTCTGCTTTAGTTTTATTTCTTATGTTTTGGTGCGTTACTTCTTTATAGTAGTTCCATATGTCACCTTCAGTGTTATCGCATTTTTTGCATACATCTACTAAACAGTTGAATAACCGTTCATCCATCCATTCATCCATCCAATGTTTCAGAAAAGTGTTTGTAACGAAATACGAAGTACCGTAAACCGATAAAATAATTTCCAATATAAAATAACTATTACTCTAAAAAACTGTACTTAAGCTATTGATTAAGTTAAAGCTCAAACAATATAATTATTAATAAAAAAATTAATAAAGCCATTCCAATCCATTTTCAATATTAATTGTAAACATAAGTTAATTCATAACCACAATAAAAATAAACCACAATTTTACATCAAAAATAAAATAACCGATTGAAGATAATTGCACTTCTGAAGTTCAAGTATATTTGAGCCGAGAGTACAATATATTTTCGACTGAAAGACCATTCGCCTGTTTGATGATTCGTAATTAAAATTTTCGGGATTGTGATATTTCTGCTAAATAAACCTTCTAACTTTAAAAATTTAGACATTATCTAACTTTGAGATATATTTTTTTGGTATATTTATTTTTCGACGATATAAGATTCGTGATAATCATCGTTTGCAACTTTTAACATACGGAATTTTATACCTTCAAATAGTTGGTTATTTCGAAACCTTTGACGGCAAGCCTCAAACATCTTTCATAATACATCGCTCACGAACAACCATATTTATGAACGACATATCGATATTTGAAAGAATTGATGTATCGTTTCCATCCCTAACCACCCTAAGTGTTATTACACTGCACTGTAGCAAGGGCACTGCAGACAGGGTGCACTTTGTCGCCCTAATTAGGGACCCTTACTCCCTTTATCTTATTACACCACCCTGAATCAGGGCATAGAGAGCCTGATTCAGGGTAGTGTAATAGGGGTATAATATTAAAATGTAAAAGGACCCAATAATAATACAAGTATACCTTTAGGTAAAATTTTGGTATTTTCGCTTTGTATTATTACGATACTATATACTACAAACTATGAAATAATGGTACAATTAGGATAATTATACTACGAAATCCGACCCTGGTTACGTCGTGTTTTGATATGACGTTCGTATTATGACAGATGCGCTACTTTTTCTTGTATGAAAAAGTTATGAGTAAAATATTTAGATGGGCCTATCCTTCCTTTTTAAATCATTGCGTATTTAACACTTTGCAATTTTATTCATAATGTTACGCGCCGAAGTCGACGGCACTAGCGCCATCTAGTATCGAACAGAAGAACTAAGCTTCTGGAAGCTGAATCTCGTTCTTTCGGCGCTTTGTCGTTCGGTGCGCGTATTTACTTAAATGTTCTGGATGATTTGGTACTAATGTGTATTTATAGGCGTTGCAAGGTGCGATCGAGGAAGTTTGTTGATTTGGCGAGACAAGCGAAGCTTCGGAGCGGAATTAAGTGAATCAGTGTGATTAATTATTAGTGTTTTTAACTTTAATTAGTGTAAAGGGAATTAAAGTGTTAATTTAGGTAATTCTATCGGCAATTTTTATTGTCACGAACCTCAAGCTCGTAACAATTGGTGTCAAAAGTGGGATAAAATCATGCCGATTTTACCTAAGGAGGAAACGGAGGGTGTCCGTACCCGAAGTCAACGCCAGCAGGAGACGGACCAAAGAAGATTTGGTGGTGCAACGCCGCAGACGTCGGAGGGCCAGCCGCCGGCTGCAGGCCCGTCAGTAGCCCCTACATCTGCAGCACCTGACTTAGGTGCTCTGATGGTGATACTGCAGGAGCAGGCTCGCCGACAGGAGAAACAGACTCGCCGACAGGAGGAACAGGTTCGTCGGTTGGAAGAGCAGCTGCGGGGTGGACAGGATGAACAGACCCGCCGACAGGAAGAACAGGTCCGTCGTTTGGAAGAGCAGCTGCGGGGTGGACAAGAAGAACAGGTCCGTCGTTTGGAAGATCAGCTGCGGGGCGGACAAGAGGAACAGGCCCGTCGGTTGGAAGAGCAAATGCTCCGCATGAAGGATCTTTACGCTACCTTCGGGAAGGAGATAAAGGAGGTTAAGTATAGGGTTGCTCAGCATGACAATCGCCTGTCGGAAGCTGAAACCCAAATCGCGAAGGCTGAAACCCAAATCAAGGAAGCTAAAACTCAAATCGACCAAGTGAACAATCGGGTAGACAACGTGGTGGCTGATGTGAAGAAAACGCTGGACGATCTCAAACTGGGGGATGGAACTACACCTCCCGTAGTAGCTACAACACCTTCAGTACGTAGATTCAAAGTGCCGCCGTTCGACGGGACTTCTTCCTGGGCGGCCTACAAAATCCAGTTCGAGGCTGTTATGAAGGCATAAAAGTGAGGCCATGACTGCTCTCACACTAGGTTTGCGCGACCGGGCCTTAACTCTTCTAGAAGCTCTCGGTAAAGAAGTGACTTACGAGCAACTCCTTGAGGCATTGGAGGCGAGACATGGCGACGCTCACCTGGAACACGTCTTTCGTGCGCAGCTTAAAGATCGCGTGCAGCGCATCAACGAAAACCTGCAGCAGTGGGCTCTAGAGGTGGAGAAGCTGGTGCGAAAAGCATACCGGTCTGTACCTGCGCTCATTGAAGGGAACCTGGTGCAGACATTCATCGACGGCATCCGCGACCTGAAAGTCAGAGCTGCTGTGAGGCTCGGGCACCACGAGACGCTTAAGGACGCCTTGGCCCATGCACTGGAGGTAGAAGCCGTGCGGCAGGATCATCGTTCCCATCGCGTCAGGGAGATCGCAGCAGCTACAGTTCGCGACCGCAACAAAGGATTCAGCCCTAGGTGCTATGACTGTGGGGAAAATGGCCATCTACGATCCAGCTGCCCTAAGCGAACTGTGGAAAGGGAAGTTGATCGATCTCGAGAGGGTAGTGCAGCTAATGGCACCGCCTGGCGGTGGCAGCAACATCATTCCCCTCACGCTAGGGAGGTTGCAGCAGTTCGCGACCACAATAAAGGATACAACCCTAGGTGCTATGGCTGTGGGGAAAGGGGCCATCTTCGGACCAGCTGCCCTAAGCGAACCCTAGAAAAGGTGGAAGGTGAACGATCTCAGAAGGGAAGTGCGGCTAACATCACCGCCCAGCAGCAGCCGGGATACGACTTTACTATCAGACATCGCAGCGGGAAATCTCATGGCAACGCAGATGCATTGTCAAGAAGACCTTGTCCTGAAGATCAGAAACATTTTACTAGGCAATAGAGTAAGGAAGTGGTATCCGTAAGGATGCTCAGGACAGACCACCTCAGCAACGAGTGGAAGGACAGCCTACGACATGCACAGCAGGAAGATCCGGACATCAAGCCGATTCTGGAATGGATGAAGGCCCGTGCTACCAAGCCTAAGTGGAGCGACGTCTCAGCGATGAGTTCGATCACTAGAAGCTATTGGGCCCAATGGGACAGCTTGCTGATTCAGGATGGAGTCCTGTGCCGTAAATGGGACAATGGTCGAGGAGACAGCTGTCGTTTGCAAATGGTTGTCTCTAAAGCTAAAGTGCCGAATGTTCTACAGCTGTGCCATAATGGTCGTTCAAGAGTCCATCTGGCAGTTAAACGAACTCTACTGAAGAACCGAGAACAGTTCTACTGGGTCCATTATCGTGACGATGTCGAGGATTGGTGTCGTACATGTACAAGTTGTGCGGCTGTGAGGGGACCTCAGACACGTAGTAGAGGAGCATCGAAATTGTACAATGTTGGTGCACCATGGGATAGGACAGCCCTTGACATTGCGGAGCCGTTACTGAAAGGCGCAAAAGGGACTCCTAAGATCGTCCATGTGGATCGCCTGGCGCGATATTATGGGGCCGATAATGCTCGGGACGAGCATGTATTAGGAGGGGGCAGTGTTACGCGCCGAAGTCGACGGCACTATCGCCATCTAGTATCGAACAGAAGAACTAAGCTTCTGGAAGCTGAATCTCGTTCTTTCGGCGCTTTGTCGATCGGTGCGCGTATTTACTTGAATGTTCTGGATGATTCGGTACAAATATGTATTTATAGGCGTTGCAAGGTGCGATCGAGGAAGTTGTTGATTTGGCGAGACAAGCGAAGCTTCGGAGCGGAATTAAGTGAATCAGTGTGATTAATTATTGGTGTTTTTAACTTTAATTAGTGTAAAGGGAATTAAAGTGTTAATTTAGGTAATTCTATCGGCAATTTTTATTGTCACGAACCTCAAGCTCGTAACAATAATACTGTAAAAAAAATATGAAATATGATATTCCTGTTATTGTAAATATTGGACTGACAAATCGATATGGATTGAAACTTATAAAGAATATAATGTAAAGAAGACTTGGCTTTAGCCTTTATGGTTATTAAAAATATGAAGAAATAAAGAAAATAAGACTTGGCTTCGGCCTTTATGGATTTTGAATAGATGGAAAGAAGAAAAAATAAGACTTGGTTCCGGCTTTTACACTTCAAAATTCTATATACTCAAATTAAAAAAGACAAGGCTGTATGGCTTAATTTCTTTGCCTACTCTTTCGAGCGAATAATAAAAACAACAACAACTAACCTCCATGTTGTCAAACAATATAAACAATATACGTCAGAGCAGAAGAGTAAGATATTATTTATATATTTTCTGGTTTTTTTTGGTAATAGTTACTTCACAGATGCATTTAATGATAACGATCTATGTCCTTTTATCCAAGTCTATTAAATTGGCTAAGCTAAACAGGATTTTTTTTATTATCAAAGGTTAATATTACACAAATATCAAAATGAGTATGAGACCAGATGATCATCGTCGAAAATGGGACAAAGATGAATTTGAAAGAATTGCTGCAGAACGGTTAAAGGCAGAACTAGAAGAAGAAGACGAACGCTTAAAAAAGAAAGGTTGGGAAAGAAGATGAAAATTATGACGGTATGAATTGTGAACGGAGTCTATTTATGACCATCTCAATTTTATGTTTCAGCACCACCAGTGAAGAGAGAACTTTTGAAACAACGTGATTATAAGGTTGATTTAGATTCTAAATTAGGCAAAAGTGTCGTTATCACCAAAAATACTCCAACTTCTCAATCCGGTGGTTATTACTGTAATGTATGTGATTGTGTTGTCAAAGATTCAATAAATTTCTTAGATCATATCAATGGCAAAAAACATCAAAGAAATCTCGGCATGTCTATGAAGATTGAGAGGAGCACATTGGATCAAGTAAGTAAAGTACAACAACATAAGCTATGATAATTTATTTTACTTCATAATTTATTAAGACATCAACTTTTCACGAAGAAAAAAGGATTTTAGTAATAAATATTTACCTGTAATGAACATTCCTTTTATGGTCCTGCAAATTCTCTGATCTGGGTGTATAACTATGATGTCATGTTACCTCCACACTAGGATTTTCTCCTGTATCATGGAGGTAGTTTACAAACACAAATTGCACAAGGACAAGGCATCCAAACCTGGAACAATTATTTGTAGGCTATACAAATATTTGTTTCATGTGGGATTCGAACCTATGACCAACAGTGCTGCAACTTATTGCTAAGCTATGGAGCTGTCAAAAATGTTATACAATATGTAACATAATTAACGCACACACTCAGACACCCCAATTAGTATATTATGTTATAATCATAATACACTGAATTTTTAGTTAAACATTTTTCAAGACTTTAACGTGCTTGAAATAAAGTTAATTTTTCTTTATTTTTATTGAATGACAGAATTAGTAATAATACAAATAAAACTGCACTCTTAAAAGTCTTATTGCCTTAAGTTACGGTCCATTTCAGTTTGTTTTCACTGTAGAGATTTAGTGTGACTGTAATTTACGTAGTTTTAATTATTTTTGGGATAAAAAAATTACCTATATTAAAAATAGTAGGAATTGATTCAGTAAACGATTCTGAACAAACTACTTTCTCAAAGTGGGTTAATTACGTTACGTGTTGTATATTTAAAAATAGATATAAACACAAAAAAGAAAATGTGTCTAACCACTATCAGGTACGGTCTGAACTATTTTCACACACACACATGAAATTTTTGAAAATTAAGGTAACTATAGACATCCGGTACTTGCTTGGGAAGGAAGAAAGGAAGGGTAAGAAGCCCTCTACCCTTTCCCCTTATGGAAATGTATAGTTAAGAGTAATGATTTTTTTGTAAAAGCATAACTGTTTATACAAGTTTACTAGAGTTACTTCTGGCCCATTCCACAGTGACAGGTGTTACATTTGTATGCGTTCAACCTGTTATAATTCTTAAATTAGAACAAATATATCTGCATTTTGAATGCAATTCAATTCATTTCTTAGCTTTTATAAAATAAAACTTATACATGATAGAAATATTCAAGTGTTTAGATGCAATAATAGATTTAAGCCTTACAATGGGTGTTACGAGTACTCTTGCATAATATGCTACCTTTCTGACCAATCGTCTAAGTTCAACTAAATAAGAATTTTTATTAACAAAATTAATAGCTATTTAAAGAGTTATAGAATATTCCTTTCTGACCACTATAAGTATTCTGTGGTACATCCACAGAATATATTTTATGCCTTTTTTAAACAAAAATATCTTGTGAGGGGCGTTACAACAGGTGTTACGAGTGGAAATAAAACAAAAACTTAACCGATTCAACCAATCTTATCGGTAAAGTCAGGTTGTCATAAACTCTGCTATGATATTTAATATGTTCAGAATATAGAATAAAACACAGAGGCTAAATATTGTTATGTATTAAGCTTGGTAGCATGACAGAAGACAAAACTTCATAAGTGAATATTAAATTACCTACATTCAATTTACTTAAATCTTTGAATATGACAATAGTGGTTAATTAAACAATTATAAGCACTCACGCCTGTCACCCAGAGGGGTTGGCGGAGACTACAGCCTGGGTTCATTAAACAATGTTATGTGAATTGTTATAATTTTGTTTTCTGAAAAAAATTCTTGACTGCTCTCCACTGCTACTTAATTTTGTTGTATATGAGTCCTGTTTTCAGTCACAAGTGGATTGTCTGGGTCCAAGTAATTAACTTTTTTATGGGTGTATCTGTAAAAAAACAAAATGACATATTTGCATTTCATTATATGCAAGTTTTAGTGAAATTTATTTTTATGGTAATGAATTCAAAAAGCTTTTCCGAAATCCAAAAGCAGTGTATAAAGTTCAAGCTTAACCTTGACAAACCTAAAATCGGACATATACTTCATAATACTAGACCAAATTGATATATTATATGCTTTTCATTACAAGCAAGTTTTAGTAGAATATATTTTAATCGTAATTAATTCAAAACACATTTCCGACATCTAAAAATAGTGTAATAGGTTGAAGGTCAACCCTAACAAGCCTCCTAAACTAAAAATATCATTAAAATAAAGAACTGGACATCTATAGCCAACCCAAAATGAATACTAAGAATTTGTTAAATAGTTATCAAAATGCCTTCTTGCTTTTTACAATTTATACCATATAATTAAAATTGAATTGTTGTCTGCAATTGGAATTACTACCTCTTACTGAGCTGAGGTGGTTAAGCCATTAAGCCACCATGCCATTACATCCATTTTTAAATTTTTTATCTATCTCTTTGTCTGGGCAAATCTTTGTAAAGAAACTTGACGAACAGATAGAGAGCAATGCCAAGAGTGATCACTGCTCTCTATCTGTTAGTCCTTAGAGTTTTTTTTTTCTTTGAGAAATCACAAAATCTGAATGGTCTCTGTTCGCAATCTTAAATCTAAATAACACCACATTAATAAATCCTACTACCCGTGTGAAGCTAAGGTGGATCACTAGTTATCGATAACTTAATATTTAATTAAGAATTAAATATTTATGAATTAAATTTGACGGACCATGTTACTTTGAAAGTGGTATAGAGCACTATGATCATCTCTTCCTGCCCACACATAAAATACCTTTAAAACTACATGATATTTTAATTCTAGTATTCTTCAACGCTATTTTAACATAAAGCTGAACATAGATGAGATTTCATGGCTTAATTAAATGTAAATTCCTGCTGTCACGCAAAATGCGTACGGTAGGTAGACATGCAAGTTACGGAACATAACCCATTGCTAACTATAAATGTACAATTTGTTACTAGGATGTTAAGACTCAACTTAATGGGTTATGCAAAAATTACTAATCAAATCATCTAAGCTGATAAAAATAAATCACTGATTCATAGCGTTGCTTTGATGTTTTGAATAAGTTTTAATTACTTGTAGAATTAAGTAAAAAATAAAGTTACAACCTACATATACATAATATATCCTATATGTATATAGCACAGTCATATACAGTATATTGGTATAGACAATAATATAACTGGGCACAAGACTCCACTTAATTCCGAAGAGGTTTTAAAATAGAGAAAAAAAAACTGCTCTAATGTTGTTAATAGTGTTTTCATAATGCATATACAAGTTTTTAATTTCATTTGGTAGGCACAAGCCTCTTTTTATTTCTGAGAGGGATTTTAAAATAGGGAAATTTCCCTGCTTCAAATTTAATCATTTCTGCAAAATTGTTTTAAGAAATTGTAAACTTTTTTATGAAAGTAAGAATGACGAACAAGCACAAACAGTCCACCAAATGGTAAATTGATGCTATGACCCGTAGACAACATATATTCTAAATTAAAAATCAAAATACAGATGTGTTGCCACCCTTGAGGTTGAGTTGGAATGCCATGCCGCCGGTAATCTGGTCGTCTTCAAGGCAAGAGTGAATAGGCTTTTTTACGCTAAGACAGTGCGATTTTCCATTTAAGGCTGCATCACCACTTACCACCAGGTGGCGTTGTGGTCAAGCACTGGCTTATAAAGTTAATGGCTGTGTTTGGCAGAAAAAAGCGCTAGGAAGCGTTTGTGAGCAAAATGGCGATCATAAGCGGTAAGCGTGGTAAATAGCTATTTTCCTCTAGGACACTAAGTTAGCTTTAACCGGGGAACCTAACCTAATTTAAATATATGTTTGTAAAGTATTCATATTAAAAACTTACTAGTCATGAATTTTTGATAATGTGTATAATATGTTTATTCGTGTCATTATATTAATTGAAACTAATTGCACAAAACAACTTATAAACTCTACTTCAAAACAAACAAAATAAATAAGCAAAATGGCGGATTGTGTCAGTGCTACTGAAGTTAGCAAACGTGTCCTGGTCGAAAACTGTATAGTTTCGCCATTTTGCTTACAAGCGCTTCCTAGCGCTTTTTTCTGCTAAACATAGCCATTAACTTTATAAGCCAGTGCTTGACCACAATCCCACTTGATGGTAAGTGGTGAAGCAGTCTTAGATGGTAAGTCGCACTGTCTTAGTGTGCCTATTGACCCTTGCCTTGTATACTATACAAAACATATTACACTTGTAATACGTGTGAGTATGGGTGGGCCTACTACATCTCACTGTAACCAAATGTACTTAATCACACCCCCGTATAAATATTAAATGTCATTTTATTGCAGGTTAAGGCTCGGTTCTCATTGAATAAACGAAAATTGGAAGAGAAAAAACGAGAGTACGAATTAGATACGCGATTAAGAGAAGCCGCAGAAGAGGAAGCAAGATTAAAGGAACTTCGCCGAGAACGACGTCGTGATAAGAAACGCAAATTACAAGAAACAGATGAACCTGACGACACTCCAGCACAATCAGAACTTGCACAAATTATGGGATTTTCAGGCTTCGGAGGATCAAAGAAGTGATTATTATAGTAATACTATGCGTGTAATATTTTTTCCATATTATAATTGTAATTAAAGTTATATATTTTATTTAAATCCTCTTTTTGCTAAATTTTTTACCAGTATTTTTTGGTCAGTAAGGTTTATTTATAGTTTTTTAGAATAAGGGTGCCAACAAGCACACAGTCCACCTGATGGTAAGCGGATGCTGGGGCCCATAGATATCTACATTTATCCTCGATTAAGAATCAAAACGCAGATGCGTTGTCACCCGTGAGGACTAAGATGGAATGCTTCGTTTCCAGTAAAAAAAGATCTCCGGATCTCTATTTTACGCAGGTATTCTGTGAGAGCGTGGTACTTCCCCGGTCGAGCCGACCCATTCGTGCTACAACCATTATATAACTGCAGCGTGGCTCTACCACGTTAAAAACTACGACGCTCTAATTATTGTCTGCCGACTCATTCGTGCTACAATCATAATATGGCTCTATCACGTATAAGTTAATCGTCTATTACGTATGCAGATCATGGTCGTTTATTTAACAGATCATTTTAAAGAGCGTATGTAAATGTGAAAGCAGGATGTAACAATTTCTCTTAATACCACAAATTAACTACAAACGCACTTCTTATAACCAACTTCTTCTACACGTTGATAACAAACAGTATTTAATGTTGCCATTATTTTAATAATTTTAGAAATTTATAATATCAGAAAGTTTTGCGTATCTCAGGTATATTGCGGTGCCTGAATACTGCTGCAAGCATTTCCTTATACGCGCGCGCTTCTAAACAGTAGTAGGTAGGTAATAATTGTGCACCATGCAACTAAAGTTGGCACTTGGCACTATCTTTGTAACAACAACACACATCTCAAAAATGCCGCTTTATTAAATGTTTTGAAAGAATTTTTTACTATAGTACTTATTTTTTTAATCCAGCAAACAGCGGTAATAGGAATGTGACATACCTACAATTTGTTCAGCTTTTCCCGATAGATGACTTAAGGTAACGTAACTTCCGGAGATCATCAATAGTTTCACAGTTATCTACTAAAAACCTTTGCTAAAAACACAAATTAATCTTTAACCTGTTAAAAATAGGTATAGTAAATTTAGGTTACCTAACACCCGTACGACTTGAAATCTTTAGATTTTTTTATAGAATAAGGGTGACAAACGAGCACACAGTCCACCTGATGGTAAATGGCTGATGTGGGCCATAGATATCTACATTTAACCTCTATTAAGAATCAAATGCAGATGCGCTGTCTCCCCTAGGGACTATGATGGAATGACTCGATTCCAGTAAAAAGGGTCTCCGGATCTCTACACTCACCATACGAAACACAGTAGCATTAAGCTGCTAGCTGGTATTCTGTGAGAGGTACAATAAGGCAACATACATCTGCTTTGTGGATTTTTCCAAGGCATTTGATTCCGTCAAGTGGCCTAAACTTTGGGACACCCTGCTGAGAATGGGCACACCAAAACATCTGGTACATCTGCTCAGGTGTCTTTACGAAGGTGGTACTGCATCCGTAAGAACAGACGACAAGCTGTCAGATCACTTTCATCCTAGTGCTGGCGTTCGTCAAGGATGTATAATCTCCCCACTTCTATTTAACATCTATACAGAGCTAATAATGAGACGCACTCTCGAGAACTGGACTGATGGAATCTCAATTGGAGGGCTGAAAATCTCGAACTTACGATACGCGGATAACACTACCCTATTTGCGACTAGTATCGGCCATATGGAAGAACTCCTACAAAGGATGGAAAACGTCAGTCTTGAATTCGGCCTTCGGATCAATCGCAGCAAAACTAAAGTTATGATTGTCGATCGCATCAACAATAACTCGCCGGAAGTGACACAAATCGCGAACTGTCAAGTAGTCCAATCATACATTTATTTAGGAGCGCTAATTTCGAGCAACGGGGGCTGCATAGATGAAATAAAACGACGTATGGCGATATCTAGGACAGCCATGGATAAGTTGCGGAAGATATGGAGGAACCGTAACATAACAAAAGCCACTAAGACCCGGTTAGTTAGAGCGCTTGTGTTCCCCATATTCCTCTACGCTTCGGAAACATGGACCCTGCGAGAAAGTGAGAAGAAGAGAATAGACGCTCTCGAGATGTGGTGCTGGAGAAGAATGCTGAGAGTGTCCTGGACCGAATTCCGGACCAATAAGTCCATTCTCGAAGAACTCCGCATCAAGCAACGTCTGTCATCTATTGTGCAAGCTCGCATACTCACTTTCTTTGGTCACGTGTCTAGACGTAATGATATCTCGATTGAACGTCTAGTGGTCCAGGGAAGAGTAGAGGGCACTAGAGCGCGTGGCAGATCGCCTATGAGATGGACAGACCAGGTGAGGGCTGCGGTGGATGTCCCGTTGCATGAGTGCACAAGAAAGGCAGCTGTTAGGGAGGAGTGGAGGCGTATTGTAAAGCGTGCCACAACACCCAAGTGACGACCACGACCGCTCTGTCAAGAGCGTATCGACTGAGAAGAATTCTGTGAGAGCGTGTTCCTTCCCCGGTCGAGCCGACCCATTCGTGCTACAACCATTATATAACTGCAGCGTGGCTCTACCACGTTAAAAACTACGACGCTCTAATTATTGTCTGAAGAAATTAATTTAGCATTTTTATCAGCGCATTCAGACAATTTTTGTTTCAATACTGACATATAATCTATAGAACATTCCTTAGTTTGGTCGTAAACTTTCCATTAAAACTTTTAATACTATTGTACCTCTAAATTTTCTAAACTAATTTCTACTTATATGAAAAACCATAATACTTACGAACTTTTGACGTTTTCTTAAATTTACTAATGCCTCTTCAAATACTTAGTTCTATCTTTACTGTGCCTATTAAATTATAAATAATACCTACTAATACTTCATGACACAGTACCTAAGTATTACCAAAACAAATGTATGCTTACATAGATCACATTAAGTATGACCTCTTCTTCAAGTGCCAATAGCAGCTCACCTGAGATGGTAAGCGTCGACCGCCGCCCTTCAACAACTAGTTACTTACAACACCATGGGAATTGCAGGTGGGTTGCCGGCCTTTTAACCTTTCGACATCATAATCTCGTGGTAGCCCTGTTGTTGATGATGAATGAGGCTAACCCGAATGTAACTTTATCCATTTAATATTACAGTGCTGAAATTTCACAGACTGGTGGAGTCGCAGCATAACCAATACAAGGATAACGACTCTACTCTCTCCAAACTTGTTGCTTACCCAAGATCTAAAGTGCGGACAAATCTTTAAAGCTAATCACGCCATTAAGGGTTCAAGAGCAAGATGTCTTGTGAAAGTTATAGGCCGGTATCTAACCAGATTTTAAGTAAATGTTGATGAAGATCAAAAGACCTAAATATTTTCATGTTTTATTCTGACAATAATACGTGCATATACAATCAGTTGATGCAAAGTTTACGTCATTCAACTGAATCACTATTGTGATGAATTACACATTTTCCATGGAGGAGGAAAATATCAGTGTTACGCAAACATGAAACATTTAAAGTTAATTCAGTACAATCGGAAATGTTTTACTTCCTCATTTTAGTACAATTTTTATTAATTTACCTAATTACCCAGTATAAGCCAGTGACTTGATGGCAAGTGGAGCTGTAGCCGAAGATTATGTACTTTACATTGACTTAGCTTAACAAAGGCTCAAAGAAAACCCATTATTCCGCTCCTTTGCTGAATGTATTATAAACGCCGAAGCAATGTTTGGTTCGAATTCGTAGTATGTCGACAACAAAGAACAGGATGCTTGCCAAGTGTCTAGTTGTCCGATGATGGAACGGAGACTCATTTTTACAGTGAAGAGAGCTTATGTTTTCATGCAATTGCTTTATATACCTACCTCTAAATTTATTACAAATCAAGCAGAAACCTTTGCGCCGTGCAATCCATTCGCTGAAGCTTGTAAACGAACTACGTAGATATATCCGCGACTGGTTATCGCCGCAAGTCCATTTCCCATCCTAAATCCAACTACAGTTATTTAGCAAGCAAATGTAGCCACCTTTTAGCAAATATTACGTTTACTATTTTATTGGACTGTACAGTCTATTGCTGGATAGAGCATTTCCTAAATTGGAGAGCTTTGCCGTGGCTTGACAGGTGGATATTTAATAAAATGAAATTTTTGCGAAAAAATGCGGCTATGAATTGTCTTACACTTAAAATTATGTTAAAATATTCTAGAAAAAACTGTTTGAGTGGATTTTATTGGATAAAGATACTGTGTTCGAGACAATCACCAATCAATACGAGAAAACTAGGAGTAAAAACCAACAAATTGTGTTTTTGACTGGGAATTGAATCCAGAAACCGTGATTTAGCGGTCAAATTGATTCCTTGCCTACGCAGTTCTTAAGCGTAATGACTAAGGAGTGAGGGCATCAATAGAGAACTACTCACTACACCGTCCTAACCTGATTAATGGATTGAATGGAATTTTAATTCGGGAACCGCGCCGTATTAACCAGGTGCTCTGGTTAATACAACATGATTATTATTGCGATGATCGTAATAATACATGGTTAGTGGTTACGGATTACGGACACATTAAGCATATAAAAAATTTATCAAACAGAAAAGTTTAAATGACAGTAAAGATGATTTGCACAGTATGTACCTCAACAATTCCATGAAGGCTGCAGACAATGAGGAAACACACTGAATAACCCATGATTACATTCTATAGTGTTCGTTACACTCGAGTGGTAACCAGACTACGCCTTCCTATAAAAAGGAAGTTCAAAGTCACAGGTAGTTAATGTGAATATTAGAACCGTAATAATGCGACATCGGATAACCACTATATTTTCTTTAACAATAATATTATTTACAATTTACACCTTAGAATATCAGGTAAGTATACTTTTTAATTTTGTCTACTTATTTACGAGTAATTTATACATTAAATTAAAATAAAACTAAATTTTAATTTCAGATTACGCCAGATATCAAGGGTAAGTAAATATAATAAATAATAATTTGACGACAACGCTACCGATCGGTTATGGATTCTAGAGTTACTCAGAGATACTTAAGAAGATCTCAAGTAGAGCATACATTTGTGTACAAATATAGATTGTTGATGTTCTGTCTGGAAGAAATGCGATTGTTTTCATGTCCTGGCTTCTTTATTCAAGTCTATCCTTTTGTCATCGCATAGGATTCTGTTTAAATTTGGACAAGTAAGTACTTCTATGTTTAGGTACATTTTGGCATTGAAATGTCTTTAATGAAGTGATCATCTGATGGGAGATGCAGGAAGTCGATGAATGCAGCTGGCTAAGAAACTCAGGATCATGCTTTTTGGCATTTCTGGGGGGGGGGGGGGTTTAAACAGTGGACTTATGAAGGCTTGTAAACGATTATGAAATAAATAAACATGGATAAGACAGAAGTACATACTGTATTATCATCCATGTCACACCTATGCTGTTAGTTCTTAGGGACACTATGTTCTAAGTTTCTTGACGACTATCTAAGTATGTTTATTTAGTAGTATGTTAATATAAGTCCAACTTCGACCGAGAGGTCGGCAACCCAAGTTGGCTAAGCAGGAGATTACGACACGTCTTTTACGTCACGTTCCTCAAAACTTAAAAACAAGTTTGTACAACCAGAGCATGTTGCCAGTGATGACGTATGAGTCTGACAAGTTCTCTTTTACTGCTGGCAGTACAAGAAAGCTCAATGTAACTCAGCAAGCTTCTAGAGAGAACTATACTCGAAGTTCCTCTGCGTGATCGAATTCGTAATGAACACCTACACAACAACCTTTCTTAATCTTTCTGGTCACAACATCATCTTGCAAATTACATTTTTCTCTTATCACACAATTTTTCACCCTGTCATTCAGATTCAGCCTTAACATACTCCTTAATGACCTAATTTCTACAGCATTTATTATACTCTCGTGCCTCTTCTGCCACACCCAACTTTCACTACCATAAATTATAGTAAGGGCTAACACAGTACTGTGAATTGCCATACATACCTTTTTAACACATTTTGACATCCCACATAATAATAATGAGCCCCATTTACTCTATTTCCTGCATTTGCTCGTCGTTCTATATCCTTATCATATCTACCATCCCAGCTAAAAACTCATCCCAAATACACAAACTCATCCAACCAACCAATCAACCAACTCCCCTTCTATTCTTGTATCACATATCATTTTACTTTCTTCTTTTTCAAAAACCATCACCTTCGTCTTAGTTGTGTTCACTTACACCTGTTCCTGACCTGTTTATTATTGTAACCATCATTTGCAATTCAGCCATCGACAACGCAAATATGATTTGACCATCGGCATACACAAGGCATTTGACGGTTAACTTCATTCTTAACATTTCACATTCTTCATCTTAAAAGTTTCTAAACAACTGTCCATAGGTTGAACAGCCGCAAAGAAGCTACACAGCTCTGTCTGACACCTCTATGGATGCCAAACCAGTCCGAGTAGGCCCTGTTGATCCTGACACCTATAAATTGAATGCTCAACCCATATGAGTTCAGTGTTTGCCATACATAACACATCCGTGCCTACTCAATCGTAAGCCTTTTCCAAGTCCATGAATGCACAAAAATCTCTGAATTTTGGCCAGAAACTTCTCCTCAATCATGCGCATGGAAAAGACTTGATCCATACAACCCATTCACTTTCCAAATCTAGCTTACATATCCCAAATTTTTCCATTAGTTTCTTTTAGTTCCATAACTCTTTTAAATTACTCAATTTGAAAAAAAAAATTAAGATATCATATATTTTTATTGACATTTTAACACATAACACATTTAAATTTATTTAAAGCAGTACATAAAACAAAACTATTCTAACAATTCCATTTTCAGATGATGCTGACCATGAACAGAATCCTGTTACTCGGGAAAAACGTCAAGTGGAGAACTTTGATTCCGATGATATATCAAGGCAAGATGAACAAGAACCTGGGTTCTGGGATAGGGTAGTTAAAGTTGCAATCAGACTGTTCAACAAATTCATAGAATGGCTAAATTCATCTTAGACACAATAATATGACTATTTATATCCAATTATGAAAAATAAAACTATTAAATTATGTACGTAAGATTATATTTTTTATTGTAATTTATACATTATATTATATCTAAGAAGTGTTCTTGAATAATAACTTGACATTTTTATTAAAATGGTACAAATTTTATGTTTTGATGTTAAAAAATACTATTGACCATGTCACTGACAGGGTTTTAAAAAATCTTCTGATATATTGAAGGGGTTATATGACCTTTGTGAGGCCAAATGACGTATATGTACCAACTCCTGATTATCCGTTGGTCTAGGAAAAGAATTTACTGCTCTATCAGACATGTTAATTGATTTAATAATATTTTTACAACTAGACTGTCTGATAAAAGCTTTACTTGTTAGGGCTGTATCAACCAAACATTTTTCTAAGAAAGCAACCACACCTTTATCTTTTGGCAATGCTTTTCCCTCTAACGCATTTGCTAATGCATGATATATTTTACTGAAATCAATACTATTCGTGCAAACAGCTGGGGGAAAGTCTTCAAAGTCTGCTATGATGCGAAGAGCGGTTGCAGTCTCAGTATGAAGTTCTTTAAAACTAAGAGAATCCGTAAGAAGTTTTGCCCAGTCAGCTAGAGGGATAAAATTGGTACGATTCCGCTTTTTTTCTTTCTTAATTTTTTGACAGAGAATGGGATCTTTCATAATTTTTTTCTTATAATACGCTATTGCAACGTTTACTTCTTCCGGAGATTTAGTGGTAATATGCTTACTTAATTTTTCGACATCACTACAACTATAGAGTTTTAAAGCTTGCAAAAGTTCGAATTTTTCATCCTTGTTCCAGTTTTTGATTCCATTTGATAAATCAATATTATTAGTACAAGTTTCACCCATGGTAACTATTGTTTAGATAGAAATTTTCGTACTTAAATTACATTTAACTATAAACTTGCTAGTAAAAACAGTTTACTTCGGCTTATGACAATGACACTATTTTGTTTTGGTTTGGTTTCGTTTTAAAAAGATACTCTATGGACACTATTGTTTTTTATAGTGGCACTTCACATGGCTATTTGGTATTTGTGATAGCATGTTGCCGTATTTGGCAAAAAAATTGACGTAAGGGCAAATAAACGATATAACCGTCCACACATGGAGCCAAATACCAAAAAATGAAACATGTTTGCCAGCGTAAAGTAGTTGTACCTATAAAATGGACGTTGCACTTTCAGCTGGATTTTATTATTTGAACGCATGTTACTATTACATGTTATGCGTAAAAAAATACAAAGTGATAAAAAAAAGACCAAGAGCAAGGCGATGGTGGATGCTGACTGTGCATAAAAATCGAACCAAGTAAGTAATTTGTTTATTTCATTTGTAGAATGACTTTTGCATGACACGCAAATCATATTAACGAAAATTCCAATAAAATAAGAACCTAAATCTAATTAGTATATACAGAATAGAATAGAATAATTTTTTATTCAATATAGATCACATGTGTAATTCTTATTGAAAGTATTTTTTTTACTTTACCACTGGTTGGAAAAAAAAACCCTCTGTCCTGAGAAGAACTAGCAAGAAATCCAGCAGGATTTTTTTAAAATAAATTTTACAATATAAATGGTTACAAACTATTTACAATTTATTTTAGAAACAGATTGCAAGCGACTACCTCGTTCCCAGGGTTTATTATCAACCATGTATTCATTTATATTAGCCCTTTTTTATAGAGTTTTTCATTAATTAAATATTTAAACTTGGTAATAGCTATGGAGTGTAGAGTAGACACTCCATAGTAATAGCGTATACATTGCCCCAAGAACGGGTTACTGACTTTATGGACTCGAGATATAGGTCACTAGCTTGTGTTTGTTCCTAGTGTTTACAGAGTGTATATCACTTTTTACTAAAACTGTCTATGTTCTTGTGAACATACATAAAATTTTGGTAAATATACTGAGAGGCCAAAGTTAATATATTAATTTCTTTAAATTTATCTCTAAGAGACTCCTCGGTTTTAGGTTGTAAATACACAATAAAAGTTATTTATATTTCCAGGGAATCTATGGAGACAAGGTTTCAAGAAATGTTAGCAGAACCCTCTAACGAGTTTGATAATTTCTGCCGAATGTCTTATGCAGATTTTAATTTTTTGTTACAAAAAGTCCATCCCATAATTTCTAAAAAGGATACAAAATGGAGAGAAGCTATACCTGCAAAAGTTAGATTAGCGATTACTTTACGATTCCTTGCATCAGGAGACAGTTATAGAAGCCTTCACTATACCTTCAAGATATCAAGTCAAATAATCTCAAGAATTATAATGGAAGTGTGTGCTGCTTTATATCAGGTTCTAAAGGATCAAATCAAGGTAAACAACATATATAATTTTCATTAACTTTTATTAATCGTAATCAAATTATTTTTAAGTAGGTATTAAATATGCTATTAATTATTTTTCCCTCGAGGTATTTGCGATGGTGATGGTGTATACGACACCATTCTAGAAGTAGGATTCGGTAGATTCAAAGGAGTATCATTAGAGTATTCTGAGTATTCAACATGATATGCAGGAGAAGGAGCATCCATTTGCGGTGAAGATGACGTATACAAAACCTTTGTAGAATTTGGATAACTGTTAACACAATTAAGATATTCCACTTCTGTCGGAAATGCAACCTGTGGAGGAGATGCGATATTGCTTTGCGGTGGTGATGGTGTATACGATAACATTGTTGCATCAGAATTAGGTTGACTGGTAGCAGAATTCAGAGATGCCACATCTGTCGGATATGCAACCTTTGGCGAACTTGCAACCGCTGACGGAGATGCGATATTGATTTGGGGTGGTGATGGTGTGTATGATAGCATTGTTGCAGCAGAATTTGGGCGACTGGAAGAATAATTAGGCAAATTGAAGTTGTAGACGTGTTCATCGACAAATAGCTCATGTATTTTTGCCATCATGATGTCTCGGCGTTGTTCAGAAAGTTTTCGTAGCTTTCTAGCCACAAGTACCCCAAAGGTAGAGCATTCATCATCTTCATCCTTTAGCTGCAGCTGGGAATGTTGCTTCATAAAACTATATGCTTCATCCATTCGTTTTTTCGCTTCTATAAGTTCAGGTGGATTATTTTGTCTTCTTCTATGCAATATTGGTCTTGCTGTTGAACCCTGTTGTTCATTTGAATTTAATTCCTGTTGTTCTTGGCTTCTAATATTTTGATCTATAGGGCCCTGTTCTGTGTTTTGATCTTCATTAATCGTAAGTTCTTCATCCTGCAAGTATAAATAACATTAATATTTTTGTTACAGTTGCCCGTGGTAGAACAAGACTGGTTGGACATAGAAGGTGGCTTCCATCAACGTTTCCCGCACTGCATAGGTGCGATAGATGGAAAACATGTAGTGATACAGTCTCCAGTTAACAGTGGCTCAGAATATTACAACTACAAAAAATCTTTTAGCATCGTTTTATTAGCTTTGGTTGATAGTAATTACTGCTTTATGTATGCCGACGTGGGATGTCAAGGGAGGATAAGTGATGGAGGCGTTTTGAAAAACTCCGTTCTGTGGAATAAAATAAACAATAATACGTTGGGGCTACCAGCACCAATTCCACTACAAAATGGAAATGGTGACTTGCCATATGTATTCTTAGGTGATGGAGCATTTGCCTTACATAACAATATCATGAAACCATATCCAGGGAATCATCGAGAAGGCACCAAAGAAAGAATTTTCAACAAGAAGCTTTCATCAGCCCGTGTTATCGTTGAAAATGTATTTGGTGTTATGTCTGCTATATTTAGAGTGCTACGTTCGCCTATGCTACTTGAACCTGAATCAGCTAGCCAAGTAGTCATGGCGTGTGTAGTTCTACACAACTTTTTGAGAAGAAGTAGACTGTCTAGAAATGTATATAATCCACCTGGTACATTCGACCTGAATGATGGAGACGACTTAATAATACCAGGGTCATGGAGGGCCGATATTCCCAACAACCCAGCACTGCGTGATATTCGTAACATTCCTAGAAGATCTCCAAGGAATCCAGTCGAAATCAGAAACGACTTTGCTAATTACTTTTATAATACATGAAACTGATTGATCTGTAAACTTACCTATCTGTTTATTATTTGAAAATAAAATAAAATTATTATTATAAAATTTATAGGTAGTTATATTTTTTTTATAGATAATAATAATAATAATGTCCTCCAGACCGAATTTCGGCCACGGCGGCCAGCCTCAACGGAGACTAGCCATCTGCGCAGGACAGGATTATAGTGCCCAAGTGTATGCGCAAGCACAGGAGCACTCTCTATTCCCTCACTCTCATAGCCCGATGGGACGGTAAACCGACACGACCGGAGAGAGATCGGGCGTAGGACCAACGACTTTACGTGCTTTCCGAGGCACGGGGGTGAAACACCGCCAACTTCCTGACTCCAGGCAGATACTGAGAATTTCTTGATGGAAAAACTCAATAACTGATTTTTTTGGCCCGACCCGGGATTCGAACCCGGGACCTCATGATCAGCAGTCGCACTACTACAACCACTAGACAAACTACTTTGGAAATGATTACAGTAATACATACAGTGGTATTTTACTTTGTGTTTTTATCATCATACAACCAGTTTAAAATATCTTTCTTACTAGCTTAGCTAGCTTAGCATGTAAAGGTAATATTATAAATGGACATATTATCCCTTATTCATCTTGGCTTTAATCATATTTATTTAATTAGTGTAGTGGTGTTTGTGATGTATATTCACTAATTAATTAACTATGTAAAAATAGTCTCCACACCATGTTTGTTTGTCTGCTGTGCACCATTTTTTGCCAGACCTACTAAAAAGATTTTCCATCAATCTTAAAGTACCTATAAACGCTGAATGAACCTACAACTTTGTTTTATACTAATTTTAAGCTATTCTATTCTATAATATGTACTATTCTAACTCATAATATCGGTGAATACTACTAGAAAATAGTTTTTAGTTTGTTTATAGGTTATTGTGATATTCATATTTTTATTTTTAATTTTTCAGTATTCCCGTTAGATGCGGTAAAACTAATATTAATTTTGTAATTTATAGATGATAAGGAATAAATTGACATGCATTTCATTAATTGTAGCTAAAATTTGTGGTGGGCCCATTCTATATACAAAAAGAAATTGTCTTCTATAAATGTATTATTACTTACCACAGTGTTTATGGTACTGTTGCAGGTATAAACAGAATTCAAAAAACTATCCATGAATGCAAATGCAAACCAACTTGGTTGATACACATCGGATGCACCTGATCCGGATCGTTCGCTTTTCTTTATTTTGGTTTTGTAACCTCGGTACGCAGACATAAGCGACTCCTTCTTTTTTTTAAATCTTGCAGGGTACATGGTACACCCAAATTGTCTTTAATTGTATTCCACGCGTCGTTTACTCTTTGCCGGTTTTTATGCCCCTCGTTTCCAGGGTCCCAAATGCATGGGTTCATTTGGTAAAGTTCTAAAAACCTTACAACGGTTTCTTTGTCCCAATTCATTTTCCGTATGTATCTAAATAATTACTTATTAAGGTTATAAACAGGTCCGTCCGTACTGGTTGACAGTTCGCGCGCTTATGAGCCCGACCATGTGTGGCCAGTATATTTGCGTATTTGCCTATTTGTCTCCTTTGATGTGCCTTAAAAAACCGACAGACGATCGGTAAGCCGTATTTGTTATTGGCTATATTTGCCAAATAGGCAAATACGGCAATAATTATGGCAAATATACTCTCCACACATGGAAGTTATTTGTCGAATACCCCAAATACGCAAATACAAATAGCCATGTGAAGTGCCACCATTAAGCTATCATAGTTACGGTTACGTTATGCCCCTATTGCACTACCCTGAATGAAGGGTAGGCGTGGCCCCTACTTAGGGTGGTCAGTTATTACACTACAACTACATGACTACACTGATTTTACGCTCTAACTCAGTCATAGGGACAGGCAAGTGAAAAAAATATATCGATATTTTTAAACAGTATCAATATATATCGCGTGATAAATATCGATACATCATGTTTTGCATGATGTAGTAGGGTAAAAGCTAAAATTTTATTTATGGACGTTTGACAACAGCACATGATTGATTTTGTTATTTAATGTTTTGTCTTATTAAATTATAAAATAAATATAAAATTTTGAAAATATATCGAAATTGATACGACTTCGATACTCTGAAACTTATACTCAGTCTGAGAGGGAATCTTGTAGCGGCTGAACGTCAAGTCACCTGCCCATATATATATATATATATATATATATATATATATATATACTTGATCTATGATGCCACCTATATTATCAAAACAAAAAAAAGTCGCTATTGCTATGGCTGTCATTGCTACAACAATCAATAATAAGGAAAAGCGGAGGAAAAGAAAGATATGGGTGAAAGAATATTTAAAGCTTAGGAATAATCACTCAAGTATGCAGATTCTCGGAGTTCGGAGTCCTGAAGTTCAAGTATATTTATTTTCGGCTGAAAGACCATTCACCTGTTTGTTGATTTGTAATTAAAATTTTCGGGATTGAATTATTTCTGTAAATATCTTTCTAACTTTAAAAATTTAGAAGTTATCTAACTTAAAAATATATCAATATTTTTAGGCGACATCAAAATCGTGATAATCACCGTTAGCAACTTTTAACATACAGAATTTTATTATCTTCGAATAGTTGATTATTTCGTAACCTTTGACGGCAAGTCAAAACATTTTTCATAAAAGTAAAACATAGCTCATGAGAACCATGTCTGTCTATGAACGATATATCAATGTTTGAAAGAATCGATGTATTGCTTGCATTCCTAGTAGAATATCGAATAAGTGCCCTAACTGCCCTAAGTGTTATTACACTGCACTGTGGCAAGGGCACTGCAGACAGGGTCCCTTTTGACGCCCTAATTAGGGACCCTTACTCCCTTTGTCTTATTACACCACCCTAATTAAGGACATAGTGACCCTGATTCAGGGTAGTGTAATAGGGGTATTACGCAAAATACGTTAGTACTCTTACTAGTTTGTGCACTTAATAGTTGTTGCTTTATCTATGGTTGTTGCGCAAAAACTGGTTGAAATGCTTCTCACATACGGCATTTAAACTCAATACACAAAAACTAGTATTTTAAACATTTCAAACCAAAGTAAATAAATTTACATACAATATGAATAAATAAACAAAAAGTAAAAATTATCGTACCGCTAGGACTGCTGATAAAATGACGATATCGAAATATCGGTATTATATTTCGAAATATCGATATTTTACTAATATTTTGGAGGATATATCGATAGTTTGATATTGAAATATAGATATCAAGTATCAACATTTGGTTTTTTTTGTTGTAAATAATAAGTTTTAAATTTTTCCGTAAATCTTTTAAACTATAACACCATCGTAAGCTTCTTCTTAATGGACCCCTTCCTCTGTACTTTATTTACACTATATCATGCTTTGGCGTTTTCCCCAGTTTATTTATTTGCTTATTATCTTAAAACGAAATGTAATTTTGTGTAGTATATTTCTGTGGTATTAAAATTACTATAATCTATTAAACTAAATATCAGGTTGGTTTTAATTTTGATATAGGAGCAGTTGTTCATTTAAGAATTGTTAAAAATATGTATTAAATCTTGCCAATTAGATAGTATAAGAAATTGAAAAAAATAAAAAAGGCTATTTATAGCAACGTTTCCCGTAAAGGATGAAAGGTTTGTAGTGATTTCCACTTTGATTGGATTTTGTACCTTTTTAGGGTTCCGTAGTCAACTAGGAACCCTTATAGTTTCGCCATGTCTGTCTGTCCGTCTGTCCGTCCTCGCTTAATCTCTGTGACCGTTAGCACTAGAAAGCTGAAATTTGGTACCGATATGTGTATCAATCACGCCGACAAAGTGGTAAAATAAAAATTGGAAAAAAAATGTTTTATTCGGGTAGCCCCCCTATATGTAAAGTGGGAAGTGATTTTTTTTTAATTTCAACCCTTACGTGTGATATATTGTTGGAAAGGTATTTAAAAATGAATAGGGGTTTACTAAAATCATTTTTTGATAATGTCAATAATTTCAGAAATAATCGCTCCAAAAGTAAAAAACAATGTGTCCCCCCCCTCTAACTTTTGAACCAAAGGTTTAGAAAATATGAAAAAAAATCTGAAATGTAGAACTTTATAAGTACTTTCTAGGAAAATTATTTTGAACCTGGATGGAAACGGTTTTTGTACAAAAAAAGACAAAAAGTTGTACAAAATAATTTCTGGACTAAGTTTGTAGTATAATCGTTTAAGCAGGCATTTTTTTAACTTCGTTTACATATTTTATTATCCTGAACGTATCTTTTTTCAAACAAAAAAAGAATTATTAAAAAATTATCTAAAATTACCACCGAAAACTTCTGGCACGTCTACGTATTAATTAGTAACCCAATTCCCCGAGAGATGGCGCTGTAGGTACTTATTACATTGGGTCGGGTATTATCGAATTGTTCGGTTGGTCTCTCCTTGGCATCGCCTGTCGCGGAGCGTGCAATGTTGCACGCTCCATGTTCGCGCACGTACCCACTACCGGGAGCAGTTGCAGGAGCGCGGAGCGCTGCTGGAGCGCGAACATAATGGATACCCACCTTTAAACTCATAAGTGGGTACACTTATTGTGACAGACGGGAAACTACGGAACCCTACACTGAGCGTGGCCCGACACGCTCTTGGCCGGTTTTTTTTGTAGTAATGTCCTCCAAACCGAACTTCGATCACGGACGCTAGTATCACTGGAGATTAGCCATCAACTTAGGACAGGTTTTATAGTGTCCGATTGTGTGCACAAATACAAACACACTATTTCCTAACTCTGATAATTCAATTCTGGGGTTGGCCGGTAAAAACTTTTCCTAGAGGGCGCCAGCATAGCTTTCACCTGTCAAAGTCGCGTGCTTGGTTTGTGTTTATCTCAATCCAAGATGAGCTGCATTTAGAAACCATATTAACAATTCTGACTGTCTACATTCTATTTGTTAAATAAAAATGTAATTTTTTATAATATCTTTTCAGACGTAAGAAATGGATGAAATAAATTAGGAATGAAGACTTGGCAAATATTCCAAATAAAAATCTTTACACCCTAAAAGATATTTGTGGAAAATATTGCAAATCCGAGGATTTAAAATCAACGAAAACGAATGTTATTCCATTAGTGGCCTTAAAGCTACCATAATTATGTGTAGTTTAATTAGATTTCTTTAACATGTAGTAAAATATAATATCACATTTTGGTAAGAATTCAATTATATAGTAACTCGAGTTATTTGTAAATACCTGCTTATAAATATTTACTGTTTTTTATTGATTCATCTACAATCATAAGCTATAATGAGTATTAATTTTGAAAGCGACAATTAGTAAACGATTTCTGCGAGTAGTATGTACCTCTGTGAATAAGCATAGCGATTTGTACATAGTGTTTATTGTTACACTTAAAAGCAAATTAATCCAATCAGTGCGAAGAAACCACCAATGATTTTACTTGTTATCTTATCCTCATTCATATTTTTACTCAATCCCCACGTAAAAACTTTTATTTCTTATAAATCATTCAGTATACAGACCAAACTTTTATTGTAAAAAATATCGATAAACAATATATCGATAAACTTTGTATCGATAAAATTATGCGAGAATAGACATTTACAGCATTATTATAATTCGCCTATGTTGTTAGCACTGTTTTTCAAAAATTAAATGTCATATCTTGATGTTGGTAAAGTAGTTTAGCGCCCTGTCATACTATGTAGTGTAGAGGTAAGGAGAACAAACTCTCATAGGTGAATAGTTGAAAAAGTGTACATCTGTAAGCAATAAATAACAGTTCAAAAACTCTCAACAACCGCGCTGAAGTAACTACAGGAAATAGCTACATGAAATGAACTTAGCAGTTGTCGACGGTGTGAAGTGTGCTGCTGAACTACTCAGTAGCTCTAAAATCTAAAATAATTTTATTTAGTAAAATATATTTTTCGGCGCATTCTTTAAAATTTACCACGTACCTATAGTGGCGTCACCCTTATTTATCGGCTTTCTACGGACACTTTTTACTACACAGTCTGTACTCCTTACCTTTACACTCCATACTGTCATACATTAACTTTTATTATGGAAGTCCCGCCTCTTAAACGTAGTGCGTAGAGCATGAAGGTTAGAGAACAGGAGAACGATCACTACATACTAAAGCATAGCCCGCCTGTCCTTGAAAATTGTAGAATATATAGCGGCACTGACATCGTTGAGTAGTGACTGCGAAGTTAGCTGTTTATGAGTACAAGTAGATGAAGTTAGTTGAATAATGTACAAATTTTCATTTCATTTTTAATGACAAAATTTTTAGGCTCCATAATTTTGTAATTTTTGACAAAAAGAAACATTAAAAAATGGAGAAATATTTTATTGTGCGTGGATGTGCAAGTGGTTTAGCATCTGATCGGAAAAATAGACTGAAAATGACTTTTATTGACCGAACTTAGTGATCGCAGCGCCTCATTTATGGTGTCCATATTTCTGGGAAACTATTTTCTACGGCGATCGTTCTCCTGTTCTCTAACCTTCATGGCGTAGAGGGATGATATGGAAGGATATAGACAAGAGAAGTCATCAGCGTATGACGTGTTTAAGATAGAAGTAGTATAATCCGACTATGTTCATGTGACCCGAATTCAATACTGTTACGAGCTTGAGGTTCGTGACAATAAAAATTGCCGATAAAATTACCTAAATTAACACTTTAATTTACTTTACACAAATTAAAGTTAAAAACACTAATAATTAAACACACTAATTCACTTTATTCCGCTCCGAAGCTTCGCTTGTGTCGCCGAGTTCAACTCTACTTCGATCGCATCTTGCAGCGCCTACTTATATAAATTAGCAAAATATCCAGAATGTTCAAGTAAACACGCGCAAGGTACCGAGAGTTCGAGTTTTAAACTTCAAGAAGTTTAGTTCTTCGGTTCGAGACTAGATGGCGCTAGTGCGCCGATTTGAGGCATTGGAGCGCGTAACACTGCGCCCTCCTAAGACATGCTCGTCCCGAGCATTATCGGTCCCATAATAACGCGCTAGGCGATCCACATGGACGATCTTAGGAGTCCCTCTTGCGCCTTTCTGTATCCGGTAGGTTACATCGTTGATCCTGGTCACAATCCGGTACGGGCCGTCCCATTTAGCTTGAAGCTTAGGAGATTTCCCTTTGCTGCGGACTGGATTGTGCAACCACACAAGTGAACCTTCGTCGAACCCTTTGTTGTTCATTTTGCGGTAATACCGGGTTTTCATCTTTTCAGACATTTGCTGGCCCGATTGTCTGACGTGCTCATAAACGTCATTCATTTTGTTCCGCAAGTCATTTGCATAATCGGTTATACTGCGTGGAGCATCAGGTGGTATCCCGGTGATCAGGTCTGCAGGCAGCCGTAATTCTCTTCCAAAGTTTGCGAAAGCTGGTGTCACTGCTGTACTTTCGTGAACAGCGCTTCGATATGACAACAAAAACGGTTGTATGTGCTTGTCCCAATCTCGTTGCCGATTGTCTACAACTTTTGCTAGGTACCTCTCCAATGTCTGATTAAATCGTTCTACCATTCCATCAGATTGCGGGTGATAAGAAGTCGTTCTTGTTTTATGAGTACCCATAACTCGGCAAGTTTCCTGGAATATTTGAGACTCAAAATTCCTTCCTTGATCGCTGTGAATCTCTAAAGGTACACCAAAACGACAGAAGACTTCATGAACTAGCTTATCAGCAACTGTTGAAGCTTCTTGATTTGGAATGGCGAAGACTTCTGGCCACTTAGTGAAGTAATCCATCACAACCATGAAATACCTGTTACCGCTTTCACTCTCCGGAAACGGCCCCGCCACGTCAATGGCTATTCTCTCCCATGGTGCACCAACATTGTACAACTTCAATGCACCTCTACTACGAGTCTGAGGTCCCTTTACAGCCGCACAACTTGTACATTTGCGACACCAGTCCTCGACATCGTTTCGACAGTGGACCCAGTAAAACCGTTCTCGGATCTTCAGTAGAGTTCGTTTAACTCCCAGATGGCCTCCTGAATAATCATTATGGTACAGCTGTAGAACATCCGGTACTTTAGCTTTAGGGACAACCATTTGTAAATGACAGCTGTCTCCCCGAACATTTTCCCATTTACGGCACAGAACTCCATCCTGAAGCAGCAAGCTGTCCCACTGGGCCCAATAGCTTTTAGTGGTCGAACTCATCGCTGAGACGTCGCTCCACTTGGGCTTGGGAGCACTGGCCTTCATCCATTCCAGGATCGGCTTGATGTCCGGATCTTCCTGCTGTGCACGTTGTAAGCTGTCCTTCCACTCGTTGCTGAGGTGGTCTGCCCTGAGCATCCTCACGGATACCACTTCCTTACTCTCTTGCCTAGTACAATGTTTGCAATCTTCAGGACAAGGTCTTCTTGACAATGCATCTGCGTTGCCATGAGATTTCCCGTTGCGATGTTCGATCTCGAAGTCGTATTCCTGCAGTAGTTCAATCCACCTCGCAACTTGTCCTTCTGGATTTTTAAACTGCAATAGCCATTTTAGTGCAGCATGGTCAGTTCGTAAGTGAAATTTTCGCCCCAGAAGATATTTGCTAAAATGCTGCAACGACTTTACCACAGCTAGCAATTCGCGTCTTGTGACACAGTAGTTCCTTTCCGGTTTTGACAACGACTTGCTGAAGTACGCTATCACGACCTCTTGGTCACCATTCCGTTGAGACAACACACCGCCAAGTCCTATATCACTTGCGTCTGTGTCAACTATAAATTCTTTGCTTGCATCAGGGTATCCCAAAATAGGTGTTTTGCACAGACGGTCCTTGAGCTCCTGGAATGCGATATTGCAACTTTCATCCCAGCAGAAATGTCGCTTCTCCTCGGTTAGCTTGTGCAGAGGTTTGGCTATATCTGCAAAGTTCTTCACAAATCGCCGGTAATAGGAGCACAAACCCAAAAATGCTCTAACCTGCGTCTTGTCTTTTGGAACCGGCCAATCCTTGACAGCGGCGATTTTCTCTGGATCTGTGCGGATACCTTCTTCCGATACTACAAACCCCAAAAAGTTAACTTGCCGTTGGAATAGTGAACATTTCTTCGGGCTCAACTTGAGGTTGGCACTCTGAATCTTCATGAGCACGCGTTCCAGGTTTTGAAGGTGTTCCTCAAACGTACGGCCTATGATGATGATGTCATCCAAGTAGACCAGACAGGCATCGCCAATTAGCCCGGTAAGTACAAGTTCCATCAGCCTTTCAAACGTTGCTGGAGCATTGCACAACCCAAACGGCATTACTTTAAATTGCCACAGACCCTTTCCCGTCGAGAACGCAGTTTTCTCCTTGTCCTTAGGGTCAATTTCAACTTGCCAGTAGCCACTTTTTAGATCCAGCGTGCTAAACCACTTTACTCCTGTAAGCATGTCCAGCGTGTCATCAATTCTTGGCAAGGGATAGCTGTCCTTCTTCGTAACGTCGTTCAGACGGCGGTAGTCAACACAAAACCGCATGCTGCCATCCTTCTTCTTCACCAGCACCACTGGTGAACACCATGGACTAGATGAAGGTTCAATAACACCATCCTTCACCATTCCCTCAATCATGGTTTCCACTTCCTTTTCACGTGCTACCGGCAATCTTCTTGGCCGCTGACGGATAGGCAATTCTTCTCCTGTGTTTATTTTGTGTTGAACTAAGCCAGTCTTTCCTATGTCAGCATCGTTTGATGAGAATACATCGGCGTACTTGAGTAACAACTTCTTCGCCTTGACCAATTCGTTCGGGGAGAGAACACTGCGACAGTCTTCCAAAAGTGTGGTCACTCTCGTTTCTGCATCCTTGCTGGGGGTCCCACTCGATATATATTGGCACCGACGTAACCAATCCACTTCCTCACAAGTACCAATCAGTGTGCCTTTTTCTATAATCTGTTCCCGGTTGCAAAGGTTCAACACACGTACTCCTGAGATGTCAGTGGTCCTAACCAAGGTTCGAGCTACTTTCCATGGAAGGTCATTGTTTACCCTTTCCACAAGTACACAACGGTGAGCTTGCCCAGCGTTTCGAGGAAGACTAACCGGAACAATCGTTTCCGATCTCGGCGGAAGAACAATCTTCTTAATGCTGTACACGTTCCCTGGTAACGCACCTTCCATAAAAAGTTCCTCCTGTCCACATTTCAAAACACCTTGCTTAACGTCGATCTCACAACAATTATTCCTCATAAAGTCTAGGCCTAGGATGCAGTCGTCCATTATATCAGCCACGATGACATTATGCAGGTAGATCACGTTGCCTAGCTTCAACTCCATCTCCTTCTCTCCACGGACGGGTATACGCTGACCGGTAGCTGTTACCAAATTAATGCGTTCTCGGTTGTATGCGGAGTCCCCAAGGAACTGACTTATAAGTTGGGAACTAACAACCGTACGAGAGGCTCCAGTGTCTATGGTCAGTTTACACGGCATTCCGTTGACCTCGCCCTTGATGATTAGACTGTTCCCATCATGGGTTTGTGAGATCGAGATCCTTGGGGCTCTTTTAACATCAGCCAGCACCCGCCCCGCAGTTCTGGCTTTTACTCGTTTCCCTGCTGCTGCTGGGCGGTGCTGTTGGCCGCACTACCCTCCTGGGATCGTTCACCTTCCCTTTCTGGGGTTCGCTTAGGGCAGCTGGATCGAAGATGGCCCTTTTCCCCACAGCCATAGCACCTTGGGCTATATCCTTTGTTGCGGTCGCGAACTGTAGCTGCTGCAACCTCCCTGACGCGATGGGAACGATGATCCTGCCGCACGGCTTGCACTTCCAGTGCATGGGCCAAGGCGTCCTTAAGCGTCTCGTGGTGCCCGAGCCTCACAGCAGCTCTGACTTCCAGGTCGCGGATGCCGTCGATGAATGTCTGCACCAGGTTCCCTTCAATGAGCGCAGGTACAGACCGGTACGCTTTTCGCACCAGCTTCTCCACTTCTAGAGCCCACTGCTGCAGGTTTTCGTTGATGCGCTGCACACGATCTTTAAGCTGCGCACGAAAGACGTGTTCCAGGTGAGCGTCGCCATATCTCGCCTCCAATGCCTCAAGGAGTTGCTCATAAGTCACTTCCTCACCGAGAGCTTCCAGAACTGTTAAGGCCTGGTCACGCAGGCCTAGTGTGAGAGCAGTCATGGCCTGATTTTTATTCCAGCCGTTCGCCTTCATAACAGCTCCGAACTGGATTTTGTAGGCTGACCAGGAAGAAGTCCCGTCGAATGGTGGCACCTTGAACCCACGTAGCGAAGGTGTAGTAGCTACTACGGGAGCTGTAGTTCCCTCCCCCAAGTTTGAGTTCGTCAAGTGATTTCCTCATGTCAGCCATTACGTTGTCAACCCGATCGTTCACTTGGTCAATTCGGGTTTCAGCTTCCGACAGGCGGTTTTCATGTTGAGCAACCTTATCCTTCACCTCCCTTATCTCTTTCCCGAAGGTAGCGTGAAGGTCCTTCATGAGAAGCATCTGTTCCTCCTATCGGCGGGCCTGTTCTGCCTGTCCGCTCTGCAGCTGCTCTTTCAACTGACGGACCTGTTCCTCCTGTCGGCGAGCCTGTTCTTCCTGCTGCTCTTTCAACAGACGGGCCTGTTCCTCTCGTCCGCGCTGCAGCTGCTCCTGTAGCATCGCCATCAGAGCACCTAAATCAGGTGCTGCAGATGCAGGAGCTACTGACGAACCGGCCTCCGTTGCCGGCGGCTGGCCTTCCGACATCTGCGGCGTTGCACCACCAAATCTTCTCTGGTCCGTCTCATGCTGGCGTTGACTGCGGGTACGAACACCCTCCGTTTCCTCCTTAGGCAAAATCGGCATGATTTTATCCCACTTCTGACACCAATTGTTACGAGCTTGAGGTTCGTGACAATAAAAATTGCCGATAAAATTACCTAAATTAACACTTTAATTTACTTTACACAAATTAAAGTTAAAAACACTAATAATTAAACACACTAATTCACTTTATTACGCTCCGAAGCTTCGCTTGTGTCGCCGAGTTCAACTCTACTTCGATCGCATCTTGCAGCGCCTACTTATATAAATTAGCAAAATATCCAGAATGTTCAAGTAAACACGCGCAAGGTACCGAGAGTTCGAGTTTTAAACTTCAAGAAGTTTAGTTCTTCGGTTAGAGACTAGATGGCGCTAGTGCGCCGATTTGAGGCATTGGAGCGCGTAACAATACGTAAATTAGTTTGTGATAATTATCTGTATTGGCATTTTTTCACGTTTTGGTTGGTTTAGAGAGATATACCTGAATTTATGTTCTTTATTATTTTATGTTATTTCACTTAAAACTTGCGTAATCTTAAGGACGCGTTTGCAAATCAACCAAAATTAGGGTGTTTTTCGGGAGATTTTGTGACAAAACTAAACCAAATCAAATATAAGTAAAAACTACCATGTATAGATGGGTTCTTCATCTGCAAACGTCTGTAACTCTTTTTGTTGAAAATAGTAGTTTTTTATATTGTAAAAACGAACTTTCGTTGCCATTTTCTACAAAATTAACGATACCGGCTTGTGTTTCGGTACATGTTTTGGTCTATTATCAACATATTTAAAAAATTTAAAAAATACTATAAGATGACAGACATATTCAATTAAAAAACCCTGTGTTTATTTTTTATCAAAATGTCACAAATAGTCGTAGAAAAAATAAAAACTGATGCACATTTTTTCACATATTTTGCTAATACAGATAAATCATAATCTATTGCAATAAGGGCTATTTTATTGTTGATGCCTGCTTTGATTTATTGTACAAAGATTTCGATGAAACCACAGTCCGCGCTCGGCCGCCGTCGTGAGTGGGTACTGTATCGCCTGTTTGGAGCGGCTCATTCTGAAAAGATCGCTGTACATACACAAAATATTAGAAAAAAACAAATTGGAAACATAAGTACTTGACAAGTGATAAAATTATTATTTTTATACTCACAGTTTTTTATTTAGCTAAAAATAAGTAGGATATATAAACTTACCTACTACTGCAACTCCTGGACGAGCGGAACTAGGGGGGGCGAAGTTGGGCTCCGTTTTGTTAGTTATGACGAGTCCATACCTCCGGACTTGATGGAGTGACCTGAAGGTGTAAATCGGTGATTGCAACTGGAACTCCTAGACTGGTAGAACTAGGTGTGCCGAGTTTGGGTTCGTTTTGTAGGTTATGATGAGACCTTACCACCGGACTTGATGGAGTGACCTGAAGGTGTAGTTCGGTGATTACAAGTGGAACTCCTAGACTTGTAGGACTAGGTGTGCCGAGTTTGGGTTCGTTTTGTTAGTTATGATGAGACCTTACCACCAGACTTGATGGAGTGTCCTGAAGGGGTAATTCAGTAACTACTGCTGGAATTTCTGAACGAGTAGAACTAGGTGTGCCGAATTTGGGCTTCGTTTTGTTAGTTATGACGAGTCCATACCTCCGGACTTGATGGAGTGACCTGAAGGTGTAAATCGGTGATTGTAACTGGAACTCCTAGACTGGTAGAACTAGGTGTGCCGAGTTTGGGTTCGTTTTGTAGGTTATGATGAGACCTTACCACGGGACTTGATGGAGTGACCTGAAGGTGTAGTTCAGTGATTACAAGTGGAACTCCTAGACTTGTAGAACTAGGTGTGCCGAGTTTGGGTTCGTTTTGTTAGTTACGATGAGACCTTACCACCGGACTTGATTGAGTGACCTGAAGGTGTAATCAGGTGGTTACAAATGGAACTCCTAGACTAGTAGAACTAGGTGTGACGAGTTTGGTTTCGTTTTGTTAGTTACGATAAGACCTTACCACTGGACTTGATGGAGTGAAATTCGGCACACCTAGTTCTGCTGGTTCAGAAATTCCAGCAGTAGCTACTGAGGTCACTCCATCAAGTCTGGTGGTAAGGTCTCATCATAACTAACAAAACGAACCCAAACTCGGCACACCTAGTTCTACAAGTCTAGGAGTTCCAATTGTAATCACCGAACTACACCTTCAGGTCACTCCATCAAATCCGGTGGTAAGGTCTCATCATAACATACAAAACGAACCCAAACTCGGCACACCTAGTTCTACCAGTCTAGGAGTTCCAGTTGCAATCACCGATTTACACCTTCAGGTCACTCCATCAAGTCCGGAGGTATGGACTCGTCATAACTAACAAAACGAAGCCCAAATTCGGCACACCTAGTCTACTCGTTCAGAAATTCCAGCATTAGTTACTGAATTAGCCCTTCAGGTCACTCCACCAAGTCTGTTGGAAAGGTCTCATCATAACTAACAAAACGAACCCAAACTCGGCACACCTAGTCCTACAAGTCTAGGAGTTCCACTTGTAATTACCGAACTACACCTTCAGGTCACTCCATCAATTCCGGTGGTAAGGTCTCATCATAACCTACAAAACGAACCCAAACTCGGCACACCTAGTTCTACCAGTCTAGGAGTTCCAGTTGCCATCACCGATTTACACCTTCAGGTCACTCCATCAAGTCCGGAGGTATGGACTCGTCATAACTAACAAAACGGAGCCCAAGTTCGGCACACCTAGTTCTACTCGTTCAGAAATTCCAGCAGTAGTTACTGAATTACCCCTTCAGGTCACTCCATCAAGTCTGGTGGTAAGGTCTCATCATAACTAACAAAACGAACCCAAACTCAGCACACCTAGTTCTACTAGTCTAGGAGTTCCACTTGTAATCACCGAATTACACCTTCAGGTCACTCCATCAAGTCCGGTGGTAAGGTCTCATCATAACCAACAAAACGAACCCAAACTCGGCACACCTAGTTCCACTAGTCTGGGAGTTCCTGTTGTAATCACCAAATTACACCTTCAGGTCACTCCATCAAGTCCGCAGGTAGGTAAGGTCTTATTATAACTGACAAAACCAGTTCAAAGTCCAGAGCTAACATCTCACTACCAGTAGAGGGCTTCCATTGCCAAGCAGTCTCTGGAGCAGGTATTCGTATTTCGTATCGAAGTATATTTCTGAGGTAGGTATAAGAAATGAAAAACAAATTCAATCTTTCAAATTATCAAAATAATTTCATTTGACTACGATTCCCACAGCCAACCGTGCGTACACTAGTGTGTGTGTGACTTTTGTCAATGTAGTAGTGCGATTCTATACCTATCAATTTTGTAAACGCGTCCTTAAGGACGCGTTTACAAAATTGATAGGTATAGAATCGTCCTTAAGGACGCGTCCTTAAGTCCTTAAGGATTGATAGGTATAGAAGCGTCCTTAAGGACGCGTTTACAAAATTGATAGGTATAGAATCGCACTACTACATTGACAAAAGTCACACACACACTAGTGTACGCACGGTTGGCTGTGGGAATCGTAGTCAAATGAAATTATTTTGATAATTTGAAAGATTGAATTTGTTTTTCATTTCTTATACCTACCTCAGAAATATACCTCGATACGAAATACGAATACCTGCTCCAGAAACTGCTTGGCACTGGAAGCCCTCTACTGGTAGTGAGATGTTAGCTCTGGACTTTGAACTGGTTTTGTCAGTTATAATAAGACCTTACCTACCTGCGAACTTGATGGAGTAACCTGAAGGTGTAATTTTGTGATTACAACAGGAACTCCTGGACTAGTGGAACTAGGTGTGCCGAGTTTGGGTTCGTTTCGTTAGTTATGATGAGACCTTACCACCAGACTTGATGGAGTGACCTGAAGGGGTAATTCGGTAACTACTGCTGGAATTTCTGAACGAGTAGAACTAGGTGTGCCGAATTTGGGCTCCGTTTTGTTAGTTATGACGAGTCCATACCTCCGGACTTGATGAAGTGACCTGAAGGTGAAAATCGGTGATGGCAACTGGAACTCCTAGACTGGTAGAACTAGGTGTGCCGAGTTTGGGTTCGTTTTGTAGGTTATGATGAGACCTTACCACCGGACTTGATGGAGTGACCTGAAGGTGTAGTTCGGTGATTACAAGTGGAACTCCTAGACTTGTAGGAATAGGTGTGCCGAGTTTGGGTTCGTTTTGTTAGTTATGATGAGACCTTACCAACAGACTTGATGGAGTGACCTGAAGGGGTAATTCAGTAACTACTGCTGGAATTTCTGAACGAGTAGAACTAGGTGTGCCGAATTTGGGCTTCGTTTTGTTAGTTATGACGAGTCCATACCTCCGGACTTGATGGAGTGACCTGAAGGTGTAAATCGGTGATTGCAACTGGAACTCCTAGACTGGTAGAACTAGGTGTGCCGAGTTTGGGTTCGTTTTGTAGGTTATGATGAGACCTTACCACCGAACTTGATGGAGTGACCTGAAGGTGTATTTCGGTGATTACAAGTGGAACTCTTAGACTTGTAGAACTAGGTGTGCCGAGTTTGGGTTCGTTTTGTTAGTTATGATGAGACCTTGGAGAGACCTTTGAGACCTTGGCTGGAGTTTTCGTATACGTCAGAGAGGAAATCTCTTCTCGACGCCTCGGCAGTCTTGAAGGTTCGGACCTGTCCATCCTTTGGCTACGCGTAGACAGCGACGACCATCCTCGCGTCTACGGGTGCCTCTATAGGTCCCATAGCGGTAATGCGGAAACAGACCGACTCTTCGACCACGTCCAAATGGCTACAGAATCGTTGCTACAGCAGATCTCCTCCGCAGAGATCTTGATCCTCGGCGACTTTAAAGCCCATCACGCCGAATGGCTTAGTTCACGTTTAACCGATCATGCGGGGAGATCTGTTCATGATTTTGACTTGGCATATGGTCTGAAACAACTGGTTACTTCGCCTACGCGGATTCTAGATGTGGAGGATCATGCACCTTCCCTGTTGGACCTTCTGCTGACCTCTCACCCGGACGTATATCAGATTTCCGTCGACGCCCCTTTGGGCTCCTCGGACCATTGTCTTGTCCGGAGTGTGATGCCACTCACGCTGAAATCGCAGTTGCATTCTGCAGGCTGCCGCCGTGTTTGGGTCTATAGGTCAGCCGATTGGGATAGGATGCGATCTTTCTTTGCATCCTACCCTTGGGGGCGGGTTTACTTTTCGCCGGATGATCCCAACGTTCGTTGTTGCGGATTCTGTCGCTGATGTGGTACTTCAGGGTATGGAACTTTTTATTCCTTCCTCTGTGGTGCCCATCGGAGGCAAATCTCAGCTATAGTGTGGTCGCTCCTGTAAAATAGCAACATGCTATAAGCAGGAGTGCTACCAAGCCTGGGCTGACGCATCAACTTCGCGGGATGTAAACACCAGCGCTCTAAAAACGAAGTATAATTCCGCCTCCAGGTCCTTCAAAAGAGTTATTGCCAAGGCAAAGTCAGAGCACATAGGCAGAATTGGCGAGAAACTAGTTCGCCTTCCTTCTGGAACTTGTGCATTCTGGTTTCTCACTAAGGCTGTCCAGGGGAATTTCTGTCAGCCATCTCTTCCATCTCTGCACAGTGAGGACGACTCACTGGCCCATACCGCAAAGGAGAAAGCCGATCTGCTAGGCTCTTTCTTTGCGTCCAACATGACGGGGGGAGTATGCCTCCGACCATCCCGCGGTGGGAGTGATTCATGCCGGAGGTGCAGTTCACACAGCGCTCGGATCGCAAAACACTCCTATCCCTGGACATCCACAAGTCGAGTGGGCCTGACCGAATGCCCGCAATTGTGCTGAGGACATGTGAACCAGAGTTGGCACCGGTTTTAACGCGTCTTTTCTGGTACTCCTACTTCCTAGGCGTAGTTGCAAAATCATGGAAGACGGCTTTCGTCCACCCGATCCCTAAAAAAGGCGACCGCTCAGACCCGTCCAACTACCAGCCTATCGCCATCACCTCCTTGTTCTCCAAAACAATGGAGTCCATTGTAAACTGCCAGCTCATGAGGTACCTTGAGGATCACCAGCTGATTACTGACCGCCAATACGGTTTTCGCCGCGGTCGACCAGCTGGTGATCTTCTGGTCTACCTAACTCATATATGGGCGCAGACAGTAGAGTCAATTTTATTTAGTTTAGACTTTGCGAAGGCCTTCGATCGGGTTTGGCACAAAGCGCTTCTTTCGAAGCTCCCTTCCTATGGGCTTCCCGAGAAATTATGCAATTGGATCACCAGCTTTCTTGCAGATCGGAGCATCAAGGTCGTTGTAGACGGTGCAAGCTCCGATTACAAGCCTATTAATGCTGGTGTTCCACAAGGCTGCGAGCTATCGCCAACGCTGTTTCTTCTGCATATCAATGATATGTTGCAAACCCGTAACATTCAATGCTATGCAGATGACAGCACTGGTTATGCTCTGTACACTGGCCGTGCCAATATTTTTCGGGAAAACGTCTCCGAGTACCGGGACAAACTTGTGTCTGAAGTTGAGTCTTTGCTAAACAGAGTCTCGGATTGAGGGCGACTAAAACCTTGTCCAGTTTAACCCTCAGAAGACACAAGTTTGCGCGTTAACCGCTAAAAAGAACCCCTTTGTCGTATCTCCGAAGTTTCAAGGTTCTCCCATTGTTGCCTCAGCCAGTATCAGAATCCTCGGTGTCGACATATCGAGTGACGTGCAGTTTCGTGGTCACTTGGAAGAGAAGGCCAAATTGGCTTCTAACTCGCTTGGCGTACTCAGCAGAGCGGGACAGTATTTCATGCCGGCACACTGCCTGCAACTTTACAAGGCGCAGGTTCGGCCGCACATGGAATACTGTTCCCATCTCTGGGCTGGAGCTCCCCAGTACCAGCTCCTTCCACTTGACCGCATCCAGCGCAGAGCGGCTCGAATCGTCGACGCCCGAGTGCTTTCCGATCGGCTCGATTTACTGGCGTTGCGGGGAGATGTTGAATCTTTTTGCGTATTTTATCGCATCTATCACGGGGAGTGCTCTGAGGAATTGTTCGAATTAATCCCAGCCGCCAAATTTCGTGAAAACACTACGCGGAAAACGTCCCGATACCATCAACACCATCTGGATGCTTGGCGGTCCACCACTGTACGTTTCAGAAGGAGTTTTCTTTCGCATACGACCTGTGTGGAATAGTTTACCACCGGCGATTTTTCCGGACCGATACGACCTGGGGACCTTCAAGGAAAGAGCTTACTCCTTTCTAAAGGGCCGGCAACGCACCTGCAATTCCCCTGGTGTTGCGGTTGATCATGGGCGGCGGTAGTCACTTAACATGAGGTGAGCCGTATGCTCGTTGCCCTCTCTTCTATAAAAAAGTAAAAAACAAAATTGAATAAAACTATTATTTACGGATTTTATCGCGTTTAATTACTTTAATTTATTTTTATTATTATCCCGACGTTTCGGGTGCTTTACAGCGCCCATGGTCACGGGGGGGACTGAGATGTTTGACGTCCCAATGTCATAGTTAGTCCGGCTACCTTCAGTTTTTTAATATTAATTTTTGGTCCGATTTACGCAAAACGAGCTTATAGTATCATGAAGTCTTGCAGTGGTATGCTTGGGTTTGGGTTTAATTTTGTTAATTATAGGATCCCAAGCAGATGGTAGCACCCAACCATCTTCTCTATTGAAATTTGGATGTTTTTTAATTTCAATAGCCTCGCGTATCATCCTTGGTAGGAATCGGTGTTCTTTTGCGAGAATTTGTGGTTAATCAAATATAATGTAATGGTGGGGACGATCTTGAACATGTTCGCAGACTGCAGACTTCCCGGAGCGTCGGTGCTTCACATCAGCTATATGTTCCTTCACGCGGGTTTTTATAGATCTCTTTGTTTGACCTATGTAAGAGAGACCACATTCACAATCTAGCTTGTACACACCTGCATCTTGTAGAGGAATATTACATTTGATGGATGGTAAAAATTGACTAATCTTCTTCAGCGGCTTGTAGTATGTCTTAATGGACGCTCGCTTCAAGATCTAGCCAATCTTGTCCGTGACTATATTATGAATATATGTATAGTAACCTGTGTACTATAAGCTTCTTCGTGTACATGCTTCGATGAATATTTATTTATATTAATATTTTCGCAATGATGATTTACCTGTGATTCGAGTGTTTCCAATCTGTAAAGAAATTGAAGAAATATTCTAGTTCAATGGTTCACAAGATAGGTAATTTTGAATTTCGTTTATTTTTTTGTATTTGACTTTGAAATATTTTAAGCTATAAACAAAAGACCTAACATTTATACATAATTATAATTACTATTTATTATAAACAAAATCAATAAAACTAAACTCATCCATGTGATAGGTCACTTCTCTTATTTCGTCATGTGCCGCGGTCTCAACTAAAGCATTAGGAATTTTTAGTTTTTTATTGTTATAATAGCTTAAAAAAGTTGTAGGTACTTACGAATTTAAAAGAACTTTCGTGTTGATATTTTCAACTATTTTTCCAGTAAAAAATTATTATATTTCAAACTTTATTTATTTATTTATAAGTGTTTAATTAATTTATCTAAATATGCTGAACTACTAACTAATACTAAATATATAAAAAACAAAAAAGGAAATTTGACTCTACATTCCTGGAACCGAACCCAGGTACTCTCGAGTGCAAACTGAAAACTTTTGTCTCTACCAAATACACTGTTGTAAATAACTTGAATGCTCAAAGCCACTATTGTAAATAACTACGTAAATCAAAAATTCATTGTTTTAAAAAATAATAACATTTCAATCTATTTATTTATAAAGTTTTTAATAATGTATCTTAATATATAATACTGAATATATAAAAAAAAAGAAAAGTTAACTTCACATTCCTGGAATCGAATCCGGGCACTCTCGAGTGCAAACTGCAAATACACATCTACCAAATACACGTTATTTGAATACTAAGTCACTACTGAACAACGCATTTAAAATTCATAGGTTAACCTATTAATTTTAAATACGTTGTATTTTGTTTTAAAACAATACATTTTGTTTTTTTATAATGATTTCTTAAATTTACGCAAACACTACACATTGAATAAAACTATTATTTACGGATTTTATCGCGTTTAATTACTTTAATTTATTTTTATTATTATCCCAACGTTTCGGGTGCTTTACAGCGCCCATGGTCACGGGGGGGACTGAGATGTTTGACGTCCCAATGTCATAGTTAGTCCGGCTACCTTCAGTTTTTTAATATTAATTTTTGGTCCGATTTACGCAAAACGAGCTTATAGTATCATGAAGTCTTGCAGTGGTATGCTTGGGTTTGGGTTCAATTTTGTTAATTATAGGATCCCAAGCAGATGGTAGCACCCAACCATCTTCTCTATTGAAATTTGGATGTTTTTAATTTCAATAGCCTCGCGTATCATCCTTGGTAGGAATCGGTGTTCTTTTGCGAGAATTTGTGGTTTATCAAATCTAATGTAATGGTGGGGACGATCTTGAACATGTTCGCAGACTGCAGACTTCCCGGAGCGTCGGTGCTTCACATCAGCTATATGTTCCTTCACGCGGGTTTTTATAGATCTCTTTGTTTGACCTATGTAAGAGAGACCACATTCACAATCTAGCTTTTACACTCCTGCATCTTGTAGAGGAATATTACATTTGATGGATGGTAAAAATTGACTAATCTTCTTCAGCGGCTTGTAGTATGTCTTAATGGACGCTCGCTTCAAGATGTAGCCAATCTTGTCCGTGACTCCTCTAACATATGGTAGTAGAGCAGGCGCGCGCTCGACTGTGGCCGGCTTAACTCGTTCACTGTGACGTAGGCGCGGGACCCGAAGCTTGTTGTCTTGCAATACTTGCTGGACGTGCTGAAGCTCCTCGGCCAGATGTTTTCTGTCACAGATCCCTCGTGTTCTCTGAAACAAAGATTTAAGTTTTATTTTCACAGTTAGCTACCGTGGGTAAATGTCAATGTCAAAAAAGTGACTTAGTATTGGAATAACGTGTATTTGGTAGAGGTATATTTGCAGTTTGCACTCGAGAGTGCCCGGATTCGATTCCAGGAATGTGAAGTTAAATTTTCTTTTTTTTTATATATTCAGTATTATATATTAAGATACATTATTAAAAACTTTATAAATAAATAGATTGAAATGTAATTATTTTTTAAAACAATGAATTTTTGATTTACGTAGTTATTTACAATAGTGGCTTTGAGCATTCAAGTTATTTACAACAGTGTTAGAGACAAAAGTTTTCAGTTTGCACTCGAGAGTACCTGGGTTCGGTTCCAGGAATGTAGAGTCAAATTTCCTTTTTTGTTTTTTATATATTTAGTATTAGTTAGTAGTTCAGCATATTTAGATAAATTAATTAAACACTTATAAATAAATAAATAAAGTTTGAAATATAATAATTTTTTACTGGAAAAATAGTTGAAAATATCAACACGAAAGTTCTTTTAAATTCGTAAGTACCTACAACTTTTTTAAGCTATTATAACAATAAAAAACTAAAAATTCCTAATGCTTTAGTTGAGACCGCGGCACATGACGAAATAAGAGAAGTGACCTATCACATGGATGAGTTTAGTTTTATTGATTTTGTTTATAATAAATAGTAATTATAATTATGTATAAATGTTAGGTCTTTTGTTTATAGCTTAAAATATTTCAAAGTCAAATACAAAAAAATAAACGAAATTCAAAATTACCTATCTTGTGAACCATTGAACTAGAACATTTCTTCAATTTCTTTACAGATTGGAAACACTCGAATCACAGGTAAATCATCATTGCGAAAATATTAATATAAATAAATATTCATCGAAGCATGTACACGAAGAAGCTTATAGTACACAGGTTACTATACATATATTCATAATATAGATTCATAAAAAACATTGCGAATTGAATCGCACACAGAGGAGCACGCGTACGCGTAATTGTTTCCCATAAATCACAATATATATATATATATAATAAAAATATATATATATATATATATATATGTGTACAAAGCTGAAACTAAAATGTGGAACAATATAAATCTAAAAAACTCTTATGTAAATCATAAAGTGTATAAACGGCGCCGCTTCGACATTTTTAATAGGAATCTTAAATAAAAAAATGTTTTTTTTTTAAGTTTAATCGAATCCGTTTTATTTCAAAATCACCTACATCCTTAAATTTTCAAATAATTCTCAAATAAAAATAATTTCATAATCTCATCCATTCGATTATTAGATTTTCGCTGTATGTATTTTAAAACACTCGGGCTATGGTCGGGCTTAACCTCGCTAATTCGTTAGTTCAACCTCACTGTCGATAGATGGCGTTCACTTGATTGTGTCGCCGTGTAGTGGCGGTTGAGAATATCCACTACACCATATCTTCCCGTGGGTGTCGTAAGAGGCGACAGAGAGAGACAGGCAGTAGATAGGCAGCACCATCTTCCTAATAACAATAATATAATAAAAAACTGCGGTTGCCAACCCTCTCGCCAAGCGTGGCAACTATGGCAAATATCTCCCCATGAGTAACGACGCAAGCAAACGGCCCCCAGTCCCCGGCGGCCCCGCTATTCCTGGCTAGAGATGACTGAACAGACAAATCTCCAAATGTATGCGGCGAGACTTACGCAACTTTTATACTGCTCGTATTGAAGAAGCTATCGAGCGGAACCAGGGCTTCAAAGTCTTTGCCAGTAAGAGCCAACTGTCAAAACTGAAGACTGAGTGTGGCAGCATCGTTTTCGGGACAACTGAGATTCTGAGTGAGATTGAGAGGTTCTATGGGCAGCTGTACACATCATCGTCGGAGCCACACGCAAGTGTGAGTAACGATCCAAGAGATCTTGTCCGACTCTATTCCGATGATATCCCGGACGTCAGTCTCAGCGAAATTAGAATGGCTCTCCAGCACCTTAAAAACAGCAAGTCCCCGGGCGAGGATGTTTTTACAGCGGAGTTTCTGAAAGCGGGTGGAAAACCGGTACTTGAAGTCCTTCAGAGGCTCTTTAATTCCGTCCTCCATGGTGGCACTACTCCGGAGGCGTGGAGCAGAAGTGCGGTGGTCTTGCCAGAAAGTACAAAGCCCTCTTCAAGAACTACAGACCGATATCCCTTCTGAGCCGCGTCTACGTGCTGTTTTTGAGAGTCATTACGAGTCGTCTCGCACGCAGACTCGTACGACTTACAGCCTCCCGAACGAGCCGGTTTCCGAAAAGGCTTTAGTACCATAGACCACATACATACCCTTAGGCAAATTGTACAGAAGTCCGAAGAGTACAATCTGCCACTTTTTCTGGCGTATGTGTACTATGAGAAAGCCTTTGATTCCGTCGAAATTTGGGCGGTGCTACAGCCTCTTCAGCGGTGCCAAGTTGACTATTGGTATATCGAAGTGCTGAAGTGTTTGTACAGTAGGGCTACGATGACTGTTCGAGTACAGAACCGGAGTACGAAACCTATCCAATTGCAGAGAGATGTAAGACAGACGTTATTTCCCCGAAACTCTTCACCGCTGCATTGGAAGACGTTTTCAAGCTACTGTACTAGAAATGATACGGTATTAACATCAATGGCGAGTACGTCACTCACCTTCGATTTGCCGACGATATAGCCTTATGGCAGAATCGCTGGAGAACTTAAGCACTATGCTCAATGACCTCAATAGTGCTTCCCAACGGATAGGTCTTAAGATGAACATGGACAAAACAAAGATCATGTTTAATGTCCATTTCAGACATATGCCGGTCGTTGTGGAGCACTAAGCTCGAAGTTGTTGACGAGTACGTTTACCTGGGACAAATAGTCTGACTAGGTAAGTCCAACTTCGACCGATCTTCTCGTCAGGTATACCTTAAAACCTGAAAACTAAGCTGTACAACCAAAGCGTGTAGCCAGTGATGACCTACGGAACCGAGACGTGGTCCTTCACTGTTAGCCGTATGAGGACGCTCAAAGTGGCTCAGCGAGCTATGGAGAGGGATATGCTCTGAGTTTCTCTGCGGGATAAACTTAGAAATGAGGATAAGGAGGAGGAGGCGAAGTGTAGGGCGACCCACCCACTAGATGGAGTGACGACCTGGTAAGACATGCAGGAAGTCGATGGATGCAGGTGGCTCACGACCGTGCTTTGTAGCATAACTTGGAGGAGGCCTATGTTCAGCTGTGGACTTGTGAAGGGCTGTAATGGTGATGATAATGATTGTGTAAATGTGTTCGTGCATCATTCGAGGTCATTTGGCTCCTGTAGTCCCCCTAAGTAAATTTTTATTAGTGGGGAATCGAACCAGGTATTTGATTTATTTAACCTGTGAATTCGAATTCAAGTGGCTATGTGGAGACTAGCACAGTGGCAAAATGGTAGGTTAAGTAGATAAATTAGGTATTTAGACAAGTTACTATTAATATAGTAAACAAATATAATAAAAAAACAAACAAATATATGTTGTATATATGCCATAACATACCATACCGACCATCTAGTTATTAGATTAGAAACTCCTTTAGTATTCTTTTAACTTTTTTTACTTTATTATATATTATTTTATTTAATAAAGTGAGTGGAAGCTCCTTAAGCAAAGAGGGGAGCAGGTATTCCCATATGCGCTTGCCATATATGTTTTTGTAAGTTGGAAGCTTAAATAACCTGTTCAACTTACAAATTAAATACGTCTTTCTATCATTATCATTCTTGTGAGTGCGTTAAGTCAGAATTGGATGTTTGCACTCCCGCCTACACAAACAAGTATTGAAAGTTAATTGTGGATTCACTATAAACCAATTTCATCTCTTGCTGATGATGGACCTATAGAGTTTCCAAGTTCCTGGGACAGGCGATGACTACACAGATTTGTCTCATACATTACGCCACATAAAGGCAAAATTATTAAATCAAGATTCAACTAACTTGATATCAGTTACAGTATCAGCACCTGTAAATAATTGGCTGCATTCACTTTTTAGTCAACTTGATGTTTATTTAAACCAAAAACTTGTATCACCACCTAATAATACCTATGCATATCGAGCATACATGGAAACCCTTTTAAACTATGCTCCTGCTGCTAAACTATCTCATCTTACTTGTAATCTTTGGTATGAGCATACAGCAGATGAAATGGATTCTACAGATGGTAAAAACATAGGATTTGTTAAAAGACAGGATTTGTTGAATAAAACTAAATTTACGGATTTTATCGTGTTTATTTCACTACTAAACTAGTAGTGAAATAAACGCGATAAAATCCGTAAATTTAGTTTTATTCAATGTGTAGTCTTCGCGTAAATTTAAGAAATCATTACGTGAGACAGGATTTGGTTAGTGAAAGTAAGGAAACAGAAATGATTGGACATCTTCACGGTGACATTTTCAATCAAGATAATTTTTTAATTAATGGTGTTGAAATGAGTGTAAAATTAGTTCGAGCAAGAGAGTTTCAATTTAATTGCTGGATCAAACGACGTAAAGCTTAAAGTTTGCGTTACGGACGCAACTCTTATTGTCCGACGAGCACGAATTAATCCAAGTGTATTACTCACACGTTTTATCTTCTAATAATAATGTCCTCCAGACCGAATTTTGGCCACGGCGGCCTGCCTCAACGGAGGCTAGCCGTCGGCCTAGGACAGGATTATAGTGCCCAAGTGTTGATTGCACGCAAGCACAGGTGCACTCTCTATTCCCTCACTCTCACAATCCGATGGGACGGTAAACCGACACAACCGGAGAGAGATCAGGAGCAGCACCAACGGCTTTACGTGCTTTCTGAGGCACGGGGGTGAGACACCGACAACTTCCTGACTCCGGGCAGCTACTGAGAATTTCTTGACAGAAAAACTCAATAATTGATTTTTTGTCCCGACCAAAAGTGCGATCTTTGCCTATATTTTGAAGAAAACATTTTTTTCGACTACATTATTGGTTGGGCTGAAAAGTTCGTATCGTCTCTATGAGATGGCGCCACTAGAATAAAATCCATATCATTTTTAGGTAGTACCAACCTTCAAAAGAAACGTGTATAAATTTGACAGCCGTCTGATTATTAGTGTTTGTGAGATACAGCATTTTGAGTGAAGCAACTTTTGTTATTTTGAAAAAAATGGATAAAAAGGAATTTCGTGTTTTAATGAAACACTATTTTTTGATGAAAAAAGTGCTGCTGATACCAAAAAGTGGCTTGATGAGTGTTATCCGGACTCTGCGCCGGGCGAAGCAACCATTCGTAAGTGGTTTGCCAAATTCCGTACAGGCCATATGACACCGAAGACGATGAACGCAGTGGACGTCCAAAAGAGGCTGTTACGGACGAAAACATAAAAAAATCTACAAAATGATTTTGGAAAACCGTAAATTGAGGTTGATTTGTATAGCTGGCACTCTAAAGATATCAAAGGAACGTGTTCGACATATCGTTCATGAATATTTGGGTATGCGAAAGCTATGTGCAAATAAAGCTATGCTAAGTGGGTGCCGCGCGAGCTCACAATCGACCAAAAACAAGAACGTGTTGATGCTTCAGAGCAATGTTTGGAGCTGTTCAACCGCAATAGAAGTGAATATTTGCGTCGATATGTGACAATCGATGAAACATGGATCCACCACTACACTCCGGAGGCCTGTCGACAGTCATCTGAATGGACTGCACGCGATGAACCGAATCCAAAGCGTGGAAAAACTCAACAGTCGGCCGGTAAGGTTATGGCGTCCGTATTTTGGGATGCACATGGAATAATTTTCATCGACTATCTTGGAAAGGGAAAAACCATCAACAGCGACTATTATATAGCGTTATTGGAGCGTTTGAAGGACGAAATCGCGAAAAAACGGCCCCATTTGAAGAAGAAGAAAGTGTTGTTTCATCAAGACAATGCGCCGTGTCACAAATCGATGAAAACGATGGCAAAATTGCATGAATTGGGCTTCGAATTGCTTCCGCATCCACCGTATTCTCCAGATTTGGCCCCCAGCGACTTTTCTTGTTCTCAGATCTCAAGAGAATGCTCGCTGGAAAGAAATTTAAAGGCGATGAGGAAGTAATAGCCGAAACAGAGGCCTATTTTGAGGCTAAACACAAATCGTACTACAAAAATGATATTGAAAAGTTGGAAGATCGCTATAATCGGTGTATCGCCCTCGATGGCGATACACCGATTATAGCGAATAAGCGATGTTGAATAATAAAATTGAATTTTGCCAAAAAAATGTGTTTTTCTATAAAACGATACGAACTTTTCAGCCCAACTGTTAATATGTTACTTAATATATTTACAAATGAAAAAGGGTCGAAGGGAAATACATAGAAAAGAAAAGTAATTAATGGAATCAGGCGTTACTTTGCGGAATTCCATTATATTAAAGATTTTAAGAATTTATCGAAAGACAACTCATACCGACACGGTCATCCCGCGTCATCGTGTCGTCCATGGCAACATAAATTAGCCACTTTTTAATGTTACATTAATCGTTTGTTCACTGTTCCTTTAAGTAAATAAAATTATTTTAAAGCGCTTAATGTAATTTATCAAGTTGCAGTCTCTAAAGGTTTTCCAAAAAATATCATTAACAATCTAATTAAAAAGAAACAAAAGTATGTCGTTCGCTTCTTTGTATGCGGTTCAACCTCAGTGTCCGCCGATATGTGAGCAGTTTGACCTACTAAAAAAATAGCTTCCCTTCGACGAAACGGCGATAACGTGACATTCAAAGCAAATAATTATCTTTGGAATATCTATAATAAAAAAGACAAGTTGGACGTTAGTCAAAAATCAAATAGTTAGACACAACCTAGCCAACGACCACACCTTTCAAGTCTTTCATACTTGTGTAAAGGGCTGCGATTATGTGTGCTTTCAAGTCTTAGATACTTGTAGTAAAGGGCTGCGACTATGTGTGCTTTCAAGTCTTACATACTTGTAAAAAGGGCTGCAACTATGTGTGCTTTCAAGTCTTACATACTTGTAATAAAGGGCTGCAACTATGTGTGCTTTCAAGTCTTACATACTTGTAAAAAGGGCTGCAACTATGTGTGCTTTCAAGTCTTACATACTTGTAATAAAGGGCTGCAACTATGTGTGCTTTCAAGTCTTACATACTTGTAATAAAGGGCTGCAACTATGTGTGCTTTCAAGTCTTACATACTTGTAAAAAGGGCTGCAACTATTTGTGCTTTCAAGTCTTACATACTTGTAAAAAGGGATGCAACTATGTGTGCTTTCAAGTCTTACATACTTGTAAAAAGGGCTGCAACTATGTGTGCTTTCAAGTCTTACATACTTGTAATAAAGGGCTGCAACTATGTGTGCTTTCAAGTCTTACATACTTGTAATAAAGGGCTGCAACTATGTGTGCTTTCAAGTCTTACATACTTGTAATAAAGGGCTGCAACTATGTGTGCTTTCAAGTCTTACATACTTGTAAAAAGGGCTGCAACTATGTGTGCTTTCAAGTCTTACATACTTGTAAAAAGGGCTGCAACTATGTGTGCTTTCAAGTCTTACATACTTGTAATAAAGGGCTGCAACTATGTGTGCTTTCAAGTCTTACATACTTGTAATAAAGGGCTGCAACTATGTGTGCTTTCAAGTCTTACATACTTGTAATAAAGGGCTGCGACTATGTGTGCTAGAACAGATATTTACTCACCCTTATTAATCATCTTTAACCCTGCTCTCTAATAAAAGGCAGCCTCGCAATATGGTCGTTAATCACCCTCGCGGTAATCAGCGATTCATTGCATGGTTGGATGGCAGGCGGACGTTTCGAGGTGGTTTGTTGTTTACTATTTTTACAACGGCTGCGTACGTCAGGTGGTGGTTGGTCGCATGTTTTATCGCATGACGCGGTAGCTCGCTACTTTAGTGGGGAGCAGTTGCGTCAGCGAGCTATATAAACAGCACCTGTTTTGGCTCGCCGCTCACTTAGCGGTCAGCCACCGCAGAGTCTACATCACCTGAAGATGCCACGTGTAGAAGCGAAACGCGTGTCGTATTATCGTCGATGGTGCGTCTTTCCTAGAGTAGTGGTGACGGGATTAGTGGACGCAATTTAGGGAGGGCGTGAGGGGCTCTATAAACTTGGTAAGACACATCATTTTATTTTACTGAGCGGATGTGTGCGCATTAATTCTTAAAATCTTTAAAAGAAAAATAATTTTGAGTATAACATTATAGTCACCACGCGGGACTAAAACAACGGGGTAACGCTTCTACAGTGACAACAGTGCCAGAGGCCCCATCAATATATAATCATATCAATAATAAACCTCTTTTCACCAAGACAAAGCGCACCGTGTAACAGAACACAAAAGCACTTTGTAACAGTAACATTCCTGCCGCATCCGTGGTGCTGCCCAGCCAGTCGTGTAGGTTAGTATAAAATAAACAAATATATGGTATAAAAATTATATATTGATTATACTTTACAGGTGATGTAAAATACCTTTACACATTATGTACTGCAAACTTTGATTATATGCATAACAATTTAAGGAACCGGCACAATGGCACTTTTAACTTAGTTTTTGTTGTAATCAAGTTTTCTGGGACAGTAAACAAAAATCATTACTCCACACTGTGTTTTCAAGTAAGTCGTATTACATATTATATTATTTACAATGTAATATGCCGTGAAAGTATACATAGCATTGCATACTTTATAGACTAGCATTGACGACGGAAAAACGGACTTTTAAACATTGTAGTTACATACACAAACCTACATGAAATTAATCCTAAAATATTATAAATGCAAATGTCGAAAACTATCATTACTAACTAGAACAAAAACAATGCGCATAGCGATTATAGGAATACTGCAACATATCTTTGAGAACTCTCATTGAAAAGTTCGAGAATTTACATATAACTTAATAACAAAGCAAAAGGTTAACTAAGCTTATACATCATATTCTTGAGACTAATAATGATTCACCTAATAAGTGACAACCAATTTGCTCTAGTGTATTTAATACTTATAGATAATATCATTAAAGTAACATGAAGTGCTTTTGTTTGAGTTCAACAATGACAGAAAAAGAGAATAATAGAGATAATAATAGATAAATTGAACACAATGGCGTAAACAATTGATAATTTGCGCAAATATTGGGAGACTTTCACTATTACTGCAGGTGGGGATATATCACGAGAATCCTTCTTACAGAAGAGAAAATTCAATGAAGTACCTATACTATAGTCATTAAATCAGATAAACATAACTCCATTGAATACACCAGATTGCACGTATCTTAAGACCTTTTCTGCCGTCTGGTGAGGAATTACCCTCTTGCTTAGCCAATAGCATTTATAGCATATGTACATAGCATTGGTGTGTTCCAGTCTGAAGGATATAGAGAGCCAGTGTAATACTCACAGGCTGCGAAACATTCCATCTTAGACCTTAGAGGCGACAACGTATCTGCAGCCTTTCTTGTTTGACATTGACATAAATAGTTAGATGCACCCTCACCTTGAAAACTGTGGCATTATTTTTGGATGTGTTCGTTTGCGAGACGCTGACGCGCGCACACTAATGCAGTAGTGTCATCTCTTATTATCTTACAGAAATTGTGTATACTTTTTTCTCTGTCGCACAAATGAGCACCGATTGCGAATGAGTGAGCTCACTCATTTGAGAATGGACACATTTCGGAGTGGTCATACTATGGTAAGGGCGCATCTAACTATTTAAATCTTTGATTGGCACCACTTACCATTCGGTGTTTTGGTGTTGTTTATTACTCATCAGAAAAATATTGTAAAGTGTTAGGAATTAGTTAAAGTACAATCCAGTGTAATAAATGAAAAGTCTATTATACTTTATTTACCTATTGGCATGGAATTGTAAAATTAATTGAAATAAAATTAAGTATGTATTCTGTTTACAAAACTATTGAGTATACATATAGTTATTAACGGGCAAGTATCGTTTTTTTTTTTTGGTTATTAATAAACTAAAATATATATTGGAGATGTTAGTGTTAAAAGGAAAAAAAAAATATTTTTCCTAAGGAACAACAATAAAGTTTAGTGAACGGAAAATTAAGCCAAATAAATATATATTTTGTATTATATTTATAGCGATTATTTTGTACAAATGTACACATCGCAAAAATGTGTTTACAACTTACAAAATTGAATTGTTTCATTTTTTATTAATATATCGGAAGTTTGTCGACCAAATTGGCGATATACTAAAAATGGGCCAAATTAAGAGTACCCTTAACCGACGAGCATGTATGCGTAGGTATATGGATGTGGAAGAGGCGAGAAAGGTGTGTCAGGATCGTGCTAAATGGAAGTCTGTAGTCTCTGCCTGCCCCTCTGGGTGACAGGCGTGAGTGTTTATGTATTATGTATTTTATGTATTTTTTATTAATAGTTAATCTGAAACTAGTATCGGAATACAACATAGACATCCGCGATTTTAGCGATTGTAGCGATGGTAGGTTCAAATAATTTTCGTTGAAAACCGAATCTTAAATAACAGTCCTTAAATATTATAAATTATAAATAATCAATTAATTATTGCAACAAAATAGAGACTACCTTAAAACACATATTACCCTTTATTATTAGCATCACCAATATTTTAATGTAATAGGACGCAAGATTTATTAATAAAAAAAAAAACAATTCAACACACCTTTTAACGGCAATATGAAACAATAATTGGTAATATGTATTTTTGATGTATTAAAAACAAGATTTGTTCAATGATCGACAGAATACAGTACTGGGTTTCACATTAAGGGATATGTTGCGTAATAAATAACATACTCATGTCAAATTCATAACTAATATTAATAGTTTTTATGTTTAAGACTACACACCTAAATAACAACATAAATAAAACAGTGTTCATTTGATAGTTACATTTTGAGGAACAAATAGTATTTTCCCAGCTGTATATGTTAAATGTAAGGGGTATACAATTTTTATGTATGTAACATATTATTATTTAATACATTTTCAAAATGTATCACTCTCCGTAATACACATTCATGCATATAAAAATCGATAAATCCGCTTGAAATACGTAGGAAATACAATTAATTCGAACAAAACAATACACAATTTAGTGCAAAATATTACAGAAAATCGTTAAATAATTTTATCAGTTCTTAAAGTGAGAAAGTGTAACAATTGTAGATAGTAAGAAAAAATTTACAGATTAGTACGAAAACAAAAAATGAAAATTGGCTTTAAAACGTCTTGAATGTAATGAAAATTGCTACATCTGGCAACTTTACACGAAACACTTAATATTTAAATAACAAAGCCGGCTAGCGATTTTTGAACATATTGCTACGCATCTACACAATCCCAAAAACGTTATCTGTATTATATACGCGTAAACGTAATCACTTACAGTACCATTGTTATATAGGTGTCGGTGATAGTACAGTGCCATGTCGAGACAGTACTTTGGCGGGTTCGTTCATGAAACAGTCGAAGCTAACGTCTAGGAAAAGTTCCTGTAGGAAACGGCGGGCGCACAACATGTACGTGTCCCGCGCTAGTAAAGCGCACACGTCCGAGTACACGCACGGACTGCGGAACACTTCAGGATAGCGTTGCTTCAGTGAAATCAGAGTGGAACGAGCCTGTAGACAATTGTTTACTTTTTTAATAGTTGCATTAGTTATTTTTAGTAACTACGTACAAATTGATGGTGGCCTATTCAAAAATAAGTCAAACACTTGCCCATAAAAGTTGTAATGAAAACCATCAATTACTACTACAAAACCTGTGTACTATACACTAAATAAAATGTATTAAAATGTATTGCATTAACAGAAAACATGAACAAGAGCTGTTCGAAAACACCACTTTAGTCTATTTTGTTATGATAGGAAATATAAGCTATAAAAATAAAGCTAAACCAGAAGGCTTCGAAATTTTCTATCCTTAACATGGAAGCGTGTTCTCTAGATTCCAGATTCCAGATCTAGATTCTATATCGAAAGGGGTAAAATTAGTCCCTAAATATTACACTAGGTGGTAGTAGGTCTGCTGCCAAATAGGATTGCTTGCACTGTTGCGTTCCCCGAGGAAGTATAGAGAGGCACGAAGAGTATAGAGAGTCAGTACATTTACAGGCTGTGCGGCATTCCATCCTAGTCCTTTGATATGACAACGCATATGTAACCTTCTTTGTTTGAAGTCGGTTGCAGGTGTCCACGCACTGCAGCAGCCACTGGCCACCAGGTGAACCATATGTTCGTTTGTTACTTTAAGAAGTAAAAAACAAGTGTACAGGCGCGGTCACACGCGGTAGAAGTGTGATACCTTCATAACACAATTTCATAACGTCACCTACTCAGCGAACAATTACTGTCATAATCGAATTATAAATAAACATTGCCAGTAGGCAGTAGTAGACTTATAAGCTCAATTAAGTTTGACTCAGTAAAATAAATATTATTTAATACTTTGTTATTACTATTAGTTGTATTGTTGCAATAATTATTAAAAATATAAATTTTATGGAAAAATTTATGATCGTTAATTAATTAATTAGAAATTGATTAAAAAATTAATTAAATATATTTCTAAAATATTTCGCTAATACTCGCTAATCTTTGGGAAACCACGAGATGTACTCTAATATGAACATTTGTGATTAAATGTAATATAGGCAGGGATGCTCGCGTACTGTACTCTTCATTGGTTGGGCGCTGGCAGAATAACAGCCTTGTAGGCAACTGCAACATTTATACTGAGCCCATTCATTACTACACTATGTAATTTTGGTTATTTCTGTGTGTACTGCTCACTGTAACTTTATTGGTGGTAGTGAATAAATGTTATTATTATAATTATTGGAGTATCTGTATAGTTTTCTCATCTGGTTGGGTTCTTATAAATACATAAATATAAATTAAAATGAAAAGATAAATATACATAAATATCAATAAAATAAAATAAATACAAAAAATACATAAATAAATAAAGATCCAACTAGATGGAAGCCCTCGGCAGGGGAGACAAAACGGCCGAGGGTTAGGACGAAAGGGAAAGAAACCGACGGACGATGCGGGCGGTATCGAGGAGCACTGCCTTCTACATTTAAGCCCGGAGCGGTCCGTCACGGAGTCCCAGTCATTATTATTATTATTATAAAACTAAACTTCAAGAGAATGAGACGAATGCAGAGTATCAGGTGTAGAATTAATAGGTTTTATTTATCATATTATTGTTACCTAGTTTAATACGATAATTTTCAAACATAAGCGAGGCATAAAATTTAAGAATGTTTAATTTCTAGACGTACGTGGTAGAACCATGCTGCAGTTATATTAGTAGTATAGTTGTAGCACGAATGGGCCGGTTCGACCGGAGAAGGACTACGCTCTCACAGAAACAAAGTATGATATATTTTTAAACAAATCATCATCATCATAATCATTACAGCCCTTCACAAGTCCACTGCTGAACATAGGCCTCCCCCAAGTAATGCCACAAAGCACGGTCCTGAGCCGCCGGCATTAATCGACTTCCTGCATGTCTTACCAGCTCGTCACTCCATCTAGTACGAGACTGCCACTCGAGAACCTTTCTACCCCATCGGTTATCGGTTCTTCGAGCTATGGCCGGCCCATTGCCACTTCAGCTTACTAATCCATTGGGCTATGTCGGTCACTCTGGTTTTACTGCGGATATGCTCATTTCTGAGTCTATTACGCAGAGAAACTCCGAGCATAGCCCTCTCCATAGCTCGCTGAGCGACTTTGAGCGTCCTCATACGGCCAGCAGTGAAGGACCACGTCTCAGATCCGTAAGTCATTACTGGAAACACGCACTGGTTGTACAATCTAGTTTTCACAGTTTGAGGTATACCTGACGAGAAGATGTGTCGTAATTTCTCGAACGCTGCCCAGCCGAGTTGAATCCGTCGATTGACCTCTCGGTCGAAGTTGGACTTACCTAGTCGGACTATTTGTTCCAGGTAAACGTACTCGTCGACAACTTCGAGCTTAGTGCTCCCAACAACTGCCGGCATAGGTGTGACATGGACATTAAAAATGATCTTTGTTTTGTCCATGTTCATCTTAAGACCTATCCGTTGGGAAACAGCATTGAGGTCATTGAGCATAGTGCTTAAGTCCTCCGGCGATTCTACCATAAGGGCTATATCGTCGGCAAATCGAAGGCGAGTGATGTACTCGCCATTGATGTTAATAGCGTATCCTTTCCAGTCCAGTAGCTTGAAAACGTCTTCCAATGCAGCGGTGAAGAGTTTCGGGGATATAACGTCGCCCTGTCTTACACCTCTCTGCAGTTGGATAGGTTTCGAACTATGGTTCTGTACTCGGATACCCATCGTAGCCCTACTGTACAAACACTTCAGCACTTCAATATACCGACAGTCAACTTGGCACCGCGGAAGGGACTGTAGCACCACCCAAATTTCGACAGAATCAAAGGCTTTCTCATAGTCCACATACACCAGGCCAAGTTGCAGATTCTACACTTCGGTCTTCTATACAATGTGCCGCAGGGTATGTATGTGGTCTATGATACTGAAGCCTTTTCAGAAACTGGCTTGTTCGGGAGGCTGGAAGTTGTCGAGTCTGCGTGCGAGACGATTCGTAATGACTCTAGAAAACAGCACGTAGACGCGGCTCAGAAGGGAAATCGGTCTGTAGTTCTACAAGAGAGCGTTGTCCCCTTTCTTGAAGAACAAGACCACCGCCCTTCTGCTCCACGCCTCCGGAGTGGTGCCACCATGGAGGACGGAATTGAAGAGCTTCTGAAGGACTTTAAGTATCGGTGTCCTGCCCGCTTTCAGAAGCTCCGCTGTAATTCCATCCTCGCCGGGGACCTTGCCGTTTTTAAGGTGCTGGAAAGCCATTCTAATCTCGCTAAGACTGACGTCCGGGATATCATCGGAATAGTGTCGGATAAGACTTGCTCTTGGATTGTTACTCACACTTGCGTGTGGCTCCAACGATGATGTGTACAGCTGCCCATAGAACCTCTCAATCTCACTCAGAATCTCAGGTGTCCCGGAAACGATGCTACCGCACCCAGTCTTTAGCTTTGACAGTTGGCTGTTTCTGGCAGACAGATCTCTGGCAAAGACTTTGGAGCCCTGGTTCCGCTCGATCGCTTCTTCAATACGAGCAGTATTGAAGTTGCGCAAGTCTCGCCGCATGCATTTGGAGATCTGTCTGTTCAGTTGCCTGTATGCTGTCAATTCTGTTGACGATTGCAGCCTCATCTCCCGTCTAACAGTCATGAGATTAAGAGTGTGATCGAAGAACTTTTGTGTTCTTCTGCGGCGGGTCTTGCAGAACTTAGCTCCGACCGCATGTACAGTTTCCACGAGCTTGTCATTCATATCGTCCGCTGAATTGCAATCTTCTAGGCACTGAAAGCGGTTACGTAACTCGAGCTGAAAGGTTTCGGGATTCTGTATTAGAGCACGAGGGGGACGGAGCGTTGATTTCATTAGACGAGACATCTCCAACTTAACGTTTAGGTTCAGTGTGCCTCTAACCATTCGATGATCGCTGCCAGTTTTCACCCTTGCGATCACTGAGACATCACTGAACAGTTGGCATCTGATCGTCATAATGAAGTCCATTCCATCTTAGTCCTTACGGTTGACAACACATCTGCATTTTGATTCGTAATCGAGGATAGATAGATATGGATAGGATAGATGTCTATGGGCCGCAGCAACCACTTACCATCAGGTGGACTGTGTGCTAGTTTGTCACACTATCCTATAAAAAAATGTACAGCGTAAGGGCCGGCGCTCACAGACGGTACGGCATGGCACGACGTGGCAATGCATCTTCGGCACGCCGAAGGGTCCTGTGGCATGCAAAACAAGTCAAGACGCGCTTAGGTATCGGGCGCTCGCACCGCATTAGGCTAGATTTAACCTTGTTTCAATTACTTAGCACTCACATTCCTTTAACAATATATAGTAAGTAACCTATGAGTTTCACGTGGTGCAGCGGGGTGCCGCGGCATCTCATGGAATGCCGTAACTGCAGTAGCATTCCGCGATGTCACGCGAGATGTTTCGGTCTATTTGTGTTGGAATAAAAAATGTCAGGGCTAAGATCATTAAAATAACGTCGAAAATCTATTATCCACGAAAATAAAATCGTTTGACACGCCGTGCCATGTCATGCCGTGTGTGAGCGCAGGCCCTTAAAGAGACAGACTTGGTTCCATACAAGCTTGAGCCCGGCGTAAACAAAGTTCTAATGTGTCTTATTTTGAAGATTTAAACATTTGCTTGGGTTTCGTTTTCATTTTCTGTTTTATGAGTTACAATTTGTTTGAATAAATTGAAAATGCCAGAAAAGAATACAATTTTGTAGTTATTATTTAATAAAGTGAAATTAAATTCAACTGTTTTTGTTTATTTTTTTTTCTGCAAATATTAATAAAATGTCAACTAGAAAATCAGCTGAAGGCTGTTCATTGTTTGCTCTTTTCTTCTCATAACCCAAGTACCACATTAATGTCGTTATGTGGACGCAACAATATACCGTCCTGTGATCCGAGAGAAAAGCCAAAGGTCAAGTTAAATAAATTCACAAAAAAAAAAACACGAAATTTATCCACAAACAAAGCCACAATGTCAAATACGCATGACAAGTTGAAACTCGAAACACTGTATTTTTTTTAAATACTAACAATGCTATTAATATTAATAATTTTCTCTTTAAGCACTGCTGTTAGGGGTCCATTATTTTCGCATGTTTTTTTTCCTAATAAACTTTTGCATAACAGTTTTACTAACCTGTCTTAAATGTATAGGATTTGACATAAAGTGCACGTGATGCAACACTTCAGCCTGCGGCGATGACATAACTTCGTTGACTGGACTGCCAGCTCCACTTCGGTGCTCTGTTGTGTTCCCACCTCCTCCGGGACTTTCCATAGCTAAAATAAAAGTTGTTATTTTAAAAATAATTGAAATCTATAATTATTTAATTTCATAGTGCGAGGGCAATTTTAAGTGTTGATATACCATGTTCTCAGCAATGGAGGAAAACATCGTAAAAAAAAAACTACCTTATTATTTCTTAAATATATCTGATCAAAAAGAACATTTCGAGGACATGTGCGGCCTTATTAACAAGTGGTAAAACTAAACATTTTGTACAAACGACTTCAACATAAATAAAATTAGAACATGATAAATGTTGTAAAAGTCAATTGAATACGCATTATTAAGGATAACTCAAACACTACTGCTCAGATCTTGATTATATTTATATTGAACTACATGAGAAGCACCAGATTTCTAATAAAAAAAGAATCATCAAAATCGGTTCACGTACAAAAATTATGAGGTAACACACAAAAAAAAATACAGTCGGATTGAGTACCTCCTCCTTTTTTGAGGGTGGTTAAAAAGTGATTTATCTGTTTAACGAAAGAAGTCCCGTGATGCGAACTAAAATATAGTCTCCAACTTTGGGCGCCACAGTCTACTTTATTTGAGAAAATGTCGAATTTCGCAAACACTGTGGCTGCCGCGGCTAAAGGACTTCTTTAGTCAGAAGAACTCTCGTATACGTAAAATAAAACACTTTTTGTAATTAGAAAATTTGGTTGTGAAATCGTTTATGGAAGCTTATCCTTTGGTTCAAAAAAAACGTTTCAATACATAGACAGAGAAACCTATAGACAAATTGACGCCTTCTTTCGCATTCGCACACGAAAAAGATAGATATATGCATAAGTCTTGCATAGAAATGAGACAGAGCGGTGTGATTGTTTGTCCCTTTCTCCGTGTCGGTTTTTTGTTTAGCAAACTACACTTTGCTAAACAACTTTGACAGTTCGTAGCGATCTAAGGAATTTACAAGTTGGTTTAAGTGAGAAAAAAAAGTGTTTTGTGAGAGTGATTGGTGAATCTCGTTCACTTCAGTTCTTAGAACAATTAAAAACTTTAAAAATGGTTAGATGTAGTGTCTTAGGATATAAAAGTGATAGTGAAAGTAAACTCACCGGTATATCATTTCACTCGTAAGTATAGTACATTTTATCTGGTATTACGTATAAAGTTCAATTGTTATTTTAAATTTCGTTACAGAACTATATAAATGAATACGTTAAAATTTCATCTAAATATGTTTAAAAGTCATAAAGATTATTGTGTAACCTATAAAAATTGTTTAGGTAGCAACATCACCTCTTTATCGTCCTTTCTCACTCGAGGCCACGCTAATCATTAGTCTATAGGTTTCTCTGTCTACGTTTCAATAATAAGAGGTTTGCGCCCAACAATAGGACGTATGTAGGCTTTCATAAAAAAGAAAAAAGAAAAATATATCTTACCGGCGAAAAATGCTTCTCGTAGCTCATATGAGGAGGGAGGCCGAGTTCGAACGCAAGCTATACAATCGTTGGTCGAATGTCGCCAACGACCTTCGAGTCCAGTATTCACTTTTAAGTCCAGTTCGGCCAACGTCCCCAATTCAGAAGGGACCGCTGACGAATTGATCGTAACTTTTGTTCCTGTATTCTCAGACGGTGTCATTGCAGTTTTGATTCCAGCTATATCTGATGGTATCGCGGTCGCTCTTGCACCAGCATTTTCAGGTGAAATCATAACTACCTTTGTACATGTACTATCCGTCGCTGTGACTTTGGTACTGCTATTTACAATCGCTGTTGTTGGAAGATTGCTGACAATACTTTTTGTGAAAGTCACGACGTTAACATCCGTTGGTCCTTTAATAGAACCGTTGTCGTTTGTAGTTGTGGTTATCTGTCCAGTATCAATCTTCGAACTGCAAACATTAGGTCGAATATTTTTATTTGTTTCTTCTGAGGCAACGACACTGATACTGTTTGCGGTAACAATGTTAGATGCAGTCGTGACATTGGCTCCACTTGACATTCGCGTAATCGAAGTCGATGGTGTTGTGGCAGCGAATTCTAAATAATAACAGTCGAAATTAATAATTTTTATCAAATTCACTACATGAACGAATATATGATGGAAGGGAGATATGATAAGGATATAGAACGACGAGTGAACGCAGGAAATAGAGATAAGATAAATGGGGACACTCTATTGTGAAGAAACAAAATGTGTCGAAAAAGGCACGTATGGCAATTCACAATGCTGTGTTGGTCTCTACTTTAACGTATGGTAGTGAAAGTTGGGTGTGGCAGAAGAAGCACGAGAGTAGAATAAACGCAGTAGAAAGTATGTTAGGGTTGAATCTGAATAACAGGGTGAGAAATTGTGTGATAAGAGAAGAGTGTGGTTTGGAAGATGTATCCACAGTGCTGTACTGTGAATCCAGGATTAAGAAAGGAATGCTTCGATGGTTTGGTCATGTGGAAATAATGAATGAGGAAAGAGTGACAAAGAATATTTACGTTGCAGAAGTGAATGGCAGAGTCGGAAAGGGACGTCCTAGGCGAAAATTTATCGACCAAATTAACGATTTATTGAAAACGGGCCAAATTAAGAGTACTCTTAACCGACGAGCATGTATGCATAGGTATATGGACGTGAAGGAGGCGAGAGAGAGAGGTGTGTCAGGATCGTGCTAAATGGAAGTCTGTAGTCTCTGCCTACCCCTCTGGGTGACAGGCGTGAGTGGGTCGTCACGAACGAAAGGAGGCACTGACCGCGTAGTGGTGGCTTAACAATATATATTACTCCTTATCGTCCCGTGAGTGTCGTAAGAGACAGCAGAAGCAATTAATCCAGGACAGCAGAGTCCTCTTAATAACTAAAAATAGAAAAATCTACGATTGCCAAACCGCCTGCCAAGCGTGGCAACTATGGCAAATATCTCCCAATTGAGGTGATTTATGTTGGAGGTAACGTATACATACCAACATAACGGCGTGACGGGACTCGAAGATATTTAACGTATCGAGAAAGCTGCAGTAAGGCTACTAAATAGAAACACGTATCCATCGCCAAGGAATACAAAAAATTATTATTTCGGCATTTATGGAATCACAAGAATTCTGTGCATTATTTTTTGGCGCTTCTTACGACACGTACATAAGGAAATAAGGTAACAGATGTTCTTCACACAGCAATTATTCTAATATACATATGAAACAAAACCTTTATTTAACACAGCATGATGATCGGGCGTAGTTCTTGATTTGTTTTCTGTGCTGGTATTGCTCGAATCGACGGGAAACAAATTAATTCGGCTCCGGACAAAGTGGGCACTTCTGCTTTCAATAGCTTCACCACCCTCTTTGTCGTCTTCCTCTCTAAATAAAAAAAATAAAAACATGTGTGTAATTCACACGATGTAGAAGTGAAACCTTCAAATGAAATATATCATAAAAATAATTTAGCGGTGCGGTATAAAATATAAGATAAAAGTTTAATTTTATATAGGAAATAAATGTTACAATTCTTATTTTTGAATTTAATTTTAGTGTAATAAATCAAAAGAATATATATTTTCTTTTCGGCGTTATTTCTTAGGAATAAAATTGCTAAGAAATAACGCCATCTACTTAACGCTACAGGTAGTCATTTTATCGAATAAAAACGTGAATTAGACGCTATATGGCATGGATTGGTATCTTAAGATAATTTTATTCAATATGGCTAATTTTATTTATTCAATATTTTTTTAATTTGTTAAATAAAATATTTACTTAAAAAAAAGACAGTACCCATACGGCGAATTCGAACCCACACTCTTTTGAGTTCGCGGTCTACACTGTATTCTATCTCATTTAGGGATGCCAGATGTGTTCAAAGAAAAAACCGGACAAGTTTTTATTTGTTTTTCTTACAAAAAATGTACTCTAATACAAAAAAGAACAAAAAAAAAAGTGAACTTAAATATACTTTTGTTATGTACTTAGTGTACTGGAAACTTACTAAACAACAGCCATTCTACTTTTTTATATATTCAGAACTCGACCCGACTGCTTTTAATAAAGTCTTATTGAGATGGCATCTTTAAATTCAGTGCAACTAACATTTATATTAAAGAAAACACACAATTCACTTTTTACAGTATATACGGCGAGATAATTTCTTTCACCTGTCCATACATTTCCCGTGACGCTGAAGATTCGTTCCACAAAAGCATTAGATATGTGAATACTACACACATACTGTACGATTTTCAATAAATTTGGCGCTATTTCGTTGATCACATATTAGGCGAATTCCCTTCAAGTAAAGAGAAAACACTTTGGAGTGCAACTAGTTCTTCGTAAATGCTTTCAGGAGGAGTTTGCTGCTTCCATTGGGATATTGACCACAACTCAATCAATTGATCAACCGTAGAGAGTCTTCCGGCTTTGATATCTAAACAACCTAAAAGCCTTATAATTGTTATTATCGAAGGGATACCACTTCTCTATATTTATGCTAATGCTCTTTCGTAAACATTTAGAGCATTTGTTGTAAATTCTTTTATTTCATCATCTGAAAGATAGCCTTTTCTTAATGCTATATGCACTTTAATACACGATAAATAATGAAAGATTATTTTACTACCGGACAATCTATTGTCCGGTTTACCAAGAATTTTGTGACCCGACAACCATAAAGAAAACCGGATTGTCCGGTCGAAAATCGGACATCTGGCATCTCTGATCTCATTCCTTGCAGGCCAAATCTTATAGATTATACGTGTGTCTCTTATTAGAGCCGCTTTTTTGTTTCATCGAGTTTCAAATCACGGTTCTAAAGAAAGGAGAAGGGCACGTTTCCATACTTTCTTCAGCCCTGGTGTTAACAAGATAAAATGACCATTCCAAAGCCTATTTATAAACAATTCACAGCTGAAAATCCGGTAAAATTTGTCAATCTAGGAACTGAGTTATCGTAGATAATTAAAAGAGGTTATATATTACCTACACTGTAATAGTCGATTTTTAATTATAGCAACTTAAATATATAATTATAATTATAAATTTTCATACCTATAAGTGTATTAAAATTAAAACAATATCCCATGATATCAATATCTAATCAAGGTCAGTCGTGTAGACAAGATTCTCGGTGCCTAATAAAGAAGAAAGTGTCAATAAAAAAGCAGGATAAGTTTATAGTCATTAAAGAAAAGCTATGATTGTCAAGGAAACGAAGTGGTTAAACAATTAAGGAAAGTCAGACAACAAGTAACTGACAAGTGTAATAAATATTATATAAGTATTCAATCTGAGATCGATTAGCTACTCAAATTGTTCTTGTTACCGTTATTTATTGGCGTGTTGACGTTTTGTATTTTTATAAGGTATTTTGTAGAGGAAAGTAACTAAATGTGGGCTAGTGCTTTAATATGGGCTAGTAAAAATTTTCGAAAACAAATAATTAAAAGGCGCTGCAAACGAATATCTCCTATTGCATTCATTAGCCCCAACACCGCAATCACTCTATCTCGTGAGTTATGCCGGAGGTGATGATAAGGTAAGACGTTGTTGCTTCACCGCTCTCAAAAAATTTCGTAAGATGAGTAAAACATGTTATTTTATCAATTATAATCAGGACTAAATAGTGTAACTATATCTTTTATATGTAGAATATAGACTTGTGAAGTACAAGTACAACATTATTTCATTCAAGAATTTTGAATATGGGCTATGACTATGGTCCTAAATATGGGCTGGCTCATATTTAGGTACTAGTACTTGGGTAGTTAGAAATTAGTCTCTAAAGGTAATTTTTATTTTCTAAATGACACCAACGCAATCAGAAGAACCAAGTAAAAATTGGGATGAAGAACAATGGTTAAAGTAATAAAAGTGGTTATTAATAATGAAAACCACCGAATAAAATCTTTGACTGCAATTCTTAATGAAGACAGTTAAATGTTCACGGAAGCATCATTCTTAAGGTTCTAGATCTGAAACTGAACATAAATCTCAATTTGGAACTTCAACCTTAACTCCAGACGTGACACTCAAACAGAAGTATCTACTTCTAGAACTCACGTGAACCTATAAATAATGGTGAAACATCATCTTCCAGCATTGATCGCAATAGCCTAGGCTTAGTATCTCCTTATGACATAAATCCTGTACCAAAAAAATCAGAAAGATGTCTAATAGGGGTAGAAAAACAGCTGTGGCTTCCGTTATAACTTCGTCACCCCATAAAAGAGACCTTGTTTAAAAAAATAGAAGAATATTGAAAAAGAAAAGAAAACTAAAGATAAGAAAGTCAAAGTAGAGAAAACAAAACCGTACAAATAAGAAAAAAAAAACAAGACAAGAAAACAATTAATGACGATGAAATGATTGACAGTGAAGGTGTAGAGGTTTTCCTGTTTGGTTCAGACTCTGAACCAGATATCATAATCGGCAAAGAAGCTCCTGATTCTGCAAATTCATAATGTATGTTCTGCCAGCAACTTTTTTCAGAAAATTCAGGAGACTCTGGATTAAATTCTTGATGTGTGGGCTCTGGGCACATAATGGCTGTGGTGGCCAGAATTTGATAGTTGGATATTACACTACACATTGATTAAAACTATTTTTACGGATTTTATCGCGTTTAATTTTACTTTTAATTATTTTTATTTTTAATTCCCGACGTTTCGGGTGCTTTCCAGCACCCATGGTCACGGGGGACAGAGGTGACTGACGTCCCGATTTCATTGTAAAATTTTTAAATCAATAATTTTTAAATTTAAAATTGTAAGCTGAAGGTACTCCGGGTTTAACAATGACATTGGGACGTCAGTCACCTCAGTCACCCGTGAGCATGGGTGCTGGAAACCACCGAAAAGTCGGGAATTAAAAATAAAAATAATTAAAAGTAAAATTAAACGCGATAAAATCCGTAAAAGTAGTTTTAATCAAAGTTGTTATAGCCCATATTTGAGTACGTGTTCCATATTTAGTGCCAATTTTGCAATTTTGTTTAATGCTCAATTTTGATAGTATAGTTTAGTAATAAAAACATAAGACTCTTTGCTCTTTAAAAATATATGTCTGAATATTATAACATTAATTTAGAGTTGATTTTTAATTGGTTTTTAATTTTTAACCTCAAAACACTCCTCAACCTAGTAACCAACCAGACCTCAACTAAATATTATGGGCTACCATTTAGCCCATATTTAGTTACTCTCCTCTACATGTGACCGAAATTATTTTTTATCTCCTTAGTTGACACAAAAAACTATCGAAAATAAGTCATTTTCTTAAATTATGTGAATTGTTTTGAAGTTTGAAGCGTCAAGTTTTAAAATGAACAGGCGTTTAGCGGTACGTAGCGTTCAGAAACGAAACTTTCTCTAGATTATCAAATCTTTATTTTAATCGATTTATGGACATAAAAATGTTTGTCTTCTTTTCCTTATAAGAATAATATATTTTATTTCCAATTGAGTTCAAATATCATTTAAGTCGCCAGAGTTACCACATGGAAACTTTATCTTAACCTTTCGTCGAATCTCCTTAGTTTCAAGGCACTCCACTTGTTGCCTCAGTCAGTATCGAAATCCTCGGCGTCGACATATCGAGTAACGCGCAGTTTCGTGGTCACTTGGAAGTGAAGACCAAATTATCCTCTAAAAAGCTTGGCGTGCTCAGCATAGCGGGACAGTATTTCATGCCGGCTCACAGCCTGCAGCTTTACAGTGCGAGCTTCTTCCATTTGATCGCATCCAGCGCAGCTGGTCTAATCGTCGGCGACCGAGCTCTTTCCGATCGATTTGACTCACTGGCACTGCGAGGAGATGTTGCATCTCTTTGCATTTTCTTTCGCATATACCATGGAGAGTGCTCTGAGGAATTGTTCGGACTAATTTCAGTCGCACAATTTCACCCTCGCACATCGCGACGAAACTCGCGATACCATCCATCCATCTGGACAACTGGCAGTCTACCACTTACTTATTTATTGCTAATAAAAAGAGAAATATATTTTTTTAAAGCAATTTAATCATTATCAGATGCAAAGACAACTGACAGAGTTGAAATCAGTATCTTCGCCGTCACTGACTTCAATTACGAATTTATCGATCGCATTTTCCATTAGCCCATCTTTATGCCAGTAATGCTCTTCCAAAATTATAACGTAATCATCGAAGCCACACCCATCTTTTTTGTCATCTAATTAATGGCCTTGGTAAATGGCTTTCAATCCTATGAGGGATAAATCTGAGTTAACAATGTACTCCTTCACAACTCTCTTGACTTTTGCCTATGCTAACTCAAATGGGTTTAAGTCGCATATGTACGGTGGCAATCTTAAGACCTCCTGTCCGTGACTACGGATGAACTGGTCCATTTTAAAAGTTATCTCTTGGGGCGCATGCAGTTTTATCAACTCAAAAAGCGCGCCTTTTCTCATGCTTAAGAGGAATATTACAAAAAAACGCAAAATTACAAGGTTTCCTCGTTGGAATTATATGTTTTCCGTTCGTTGCTTGAAATAACAATTACTTGGTAAGAATAGTTCGTTTCCTCTACTACAATAAGGTCAAGACAGGTTTTAGATAACTTATTTATTTATTTAGTAATAATCATTCTCCCGATGCATGTTTAGGCCAAAACTCTGAGAGACATGATTTGGGAGCTCTAATTTGTAGATTCTATTGAATATCGACCATCAAAAAAATATTTTTATCTCACAAATATCCTACACTTTAATAATGATAGAATACATTTTTGTTATATGCCTTTCATGGAAAAATCCTCCTTCAGGGAAAAATAAATACAAGTATCAATGTGTCACTAAACTTAAAAAAAGAAATATCCTATCTCTGGAGAAATAATAATGGAGAATAAAAATGTCTGCATGTTTGCCACATAGACCGGCCCACATTATGCACTAAAAGCACTAAAAATCTACATAGACGACCAACTTTGTATTTTGAATATGTTACCCAAGTTACATGCGTTTTATGAAAAGTGTGTACTGCCTGAAGTTATCGACTCGAGATAAGCTCGGTCATTACCGTTGCGGTAAATATTTTTATAATAAAAAATATGGTAACTGACTGTAAGTACCGATTAAAAAAATTTGTTACATTTGGTTGTTTTATTTATTAAAACAGGTTGCAACCGTAATATTAATTTATTTATACCGCTATGCTACTGTTAGTAGGTATTAATCGATTATTAACGAACATCGGTTAACAATTAAATATTTGTGTACTTATTTCAACACTAAGGTTCATAAATAATGAAAAACATATGAAAATAGATTAAAATAAATAAATTAGATAACATTAAAATGACACACCAAAAATTTTCCATCCACTGAACTCCATCCTAAGAAAACTTGTATTATGGAAGATCAAGATCGTTTAGTCGCTATACTCACAGTATCATAGTACGAGCGAGTGAATGATATAAAAGAAATAATCGCTCGCGTAGTTCGCCGCCCGCTCGGTGCATAAAATAACTAAATTTGCGTAACGCAAAAATGTAAGAGGGCTGCCTTTACATCGTTTCTAGTAAGTAGTAATAACATAACTGTTTTGACTTTATTTTCCTGAACACTGTGATATGGTGCGTTATCCATAACGACAACGCAAATGGATGAACAGATTCCTCATTCACTACTAAACTTCAAAATCCATGTCCTGTGTCAGTCAGTATCGCGTCTGTATAATCATTCTCCAACACTTGTTAAATGTGAGGTTATTGTCAACCCACGTTTCGTCCAAAAAGAAAATATTGCGATAATTTTCTTTATATTGACAAATTTTTTGCAAATAATTTGACCGCGCAAATAAAACAGCTGGTCTTTCTACCAAAATCCTTCGCTTGTTGTGACATTTTAGCCATTTATAGCCCATTTCCTATAGTAGCTTTCGTAAAATTATAGACCCCCAGGAAAAAATCAATATTTTTTCCCGGATTTTTTTGTCAAATAAAATACTTCTACGAGGGCGACACCGAAAGTTTTTAGAACTGGCTACTTGTAAACGATATAATAAAACAATTAGTTCAAATTTTGAAAATGGAACTCCTTGCCAATATTATTGTGTATGTATTTTATCAATTTGTCATTTGTTTACGATTTGGCGACAAACTGAAAATTGTTTCAATGTGTTTGTCAACATGAATTTAACGTAATAAAATTTTCGTACAATGACTTTTTATGACTTTTCATATCATTTAAGCCAACAAGAAAGTTATGATAGACTTCGATTGGCCTTTCAAGATGAAGCCCCATCTCGGGCCACTGTTTACAACCGGTTTAATGAGTTTAAACGTGGTCGCACTAATCTCATCGATGAAACTACGGCGACGACTGAAGATAACATCAGTGTTGTGCGGCGTATGATAGAGACTGACAAAAGAGTGACTTATCAGCAGATTCGGACAAGCTTAGGCATCCGGTATGAGTCAAGTACACAAAATCCTCCATGAACATATAACGGTCAGGAAGTTTTGTGCTCGGTAGATACCTCATAATTTGACAGAGGCCCAAAAACTTCGTCGTGTTGATTCGTGTCGTGAAATGGTTCAAAGATTTAACAGAGGTGACTCAAATTCTGTGTTCGACATACTTACGGGTGACGAAAGCTGGATTTATTGTTATTAGTCTGCTGTCTGTGTGTTACCTTCCAAGGAGTTGGCAACTAAAGCGAAGAGAGTTTGAAGCGTGGGAAAAAAGATGGTGGCCTCATTCTTCGGAAGGACAGGTCATTACACAACAACTGTTTTAGAGGATCGAAAAACAGTTACTGCAGAGTGGTACACTAACAATTGTTTGCCACTTGTCTTGAACAAAGTTCGGAAGAAATGACCAGGCAGCAGGATCCTCCATCACCATGACGAAAACGCCTCGTCGCACACCGTCAAGCCAACAGTCGACTATTTGGCTACGTCAGACGTGGAACTACTGGGTCACCCGCCCTATAGCCCCGACATCACACCTTGCGATTTTTATTTATTTCCTAAAATAAAAGAAAAACTTCGAGGAAAACGTTTTATGGACACCGAAAAAGCAGTAGCTGCGTTTCAAAATGCCGTCGAAGACACTAAAAGAAAGGACTAGTGGGCAAAGTGGGCAAAAAAAAGCAAAGCAAAGTAGTTTGAAATGTAAATGGACACTTGCTAGTTTGATCAGTCTTTGATTTTCGAAGAACTTTCAGTTTCACCCTCGTATATATCTGTTTATTACACTTCTATCGAAATCATCTACATTTAAATTACCCATTTTATTACACGATTTCTCTTTTTTAGAATGCAAATGTAGAGGTCCATTTTATGCTTCTGTTTGAATTCTAGACAATATTCTTTTTTATGTAATCTAATCTAAAGCATTGTTAACTGGAAAAGCGAATTTATTCTCTTTTTTCTCCTCAACATTTGTAGGACATATCTCGTCTTTTACATCTTTTCTTATGAATATAAAAGGTTTTTTATTCTACCTGAACTTACTGGAAGCGAATTTTCGGTATGAATAAGAGCTCGTCTCAACCGTCAAAGACAACACTAGACTACAGACAAATGCGGCGAGGCGGGTGAAGGCGGGGCGAGCTGCCCCCGCGCGTCTTCTCTGACACCGATGAATATGAACTCGCTCGCGTACTTTGATAACGCGCAATGCATAAATCTGAAAATCTATTTTAACTACTGTAGGTTGAGTAATTGATTTAAAAGTAACCCCACCGACGACACTTACGTCTTATACATCATTAAATTAAAAATGAAAACAGTGAAGAAAGAAAAAACGTTAAAGGTTATGTTTTATTAAGATAAATTAAAGGATAAAACTTCACAAAAATTTAACTATGACATCGGGACGTTGAACATCTCAGTCCCCCCGTGACCATAGGTGCTGTAAAGTGCTCAAAACGTCAGGTACATAAAAGTTAATATACGCGATATAAATCCGTAAAAACTAGTATTATTTATATGTATATTGTCCGCGTAAATATAAGAAATCATTATGTAAAATATTTATAGTTTTATTTAACTAAAATGATAACTTAAAATATACCTAAAATGAATAACGACATAGAGATCGTGGTGTCGAACACGCAATGCGTAAACACTTACCTCGGAAACAACTCCATGAGGTCCCTGGGCAAACAAATGCCAATGTACGGTGGTGGGTGCAGTAGATGCGATGTGTGTGCGGAGTGGGGCAGGTGTCCGGCGGCGGGCGGTGGGGGCGCGGAGTACGTGACGGACTGTGACGCCCGCCCGGCAGGCGGCGACGACCGCGCACCCTCCCACAGCGGCAACGGCTTCCAGTCGTATTCCAAGAGGCTAGCAAAACAGAGTTACTATGCTAAAGTCTGTTCGGCGAGAGTTGATAAATATTATGAAAACATTCGCAATAGCGCTTGTCGCTAACTATCCCAATCTATGTAACGAGCGTCGCCTTATCGACGCGAGCACAGTTTTGTGTTGTAAAGCGCAAAGACGAGCGAGCGAGCCGATGCGGCGGCCATCTTTCAACAAAAATTATTAGCGGAGCGCAATTTGTAATGAATTTAGGAACTCATTTTAATTCACTCTCGCCATAATATATGAACATTAGCCAACCTTAGGTCTAACACAAGGGTATATTTAGAAACTACACACGACTGATAAGTCAATTATAATAACTCACCTAAAGAGATTTGTTGTATATACTGATGACTATTTTTACCGCCTGAAAAAAGTAGGGTGTAACAGGTGAACGAATTAGAAGCCTATGGCACTGATTTTTTACAAAAAATAAAAACAAAAGATTTAAATGAAACAAATAAATTAATTAAAATCTATCTAAATTCAAATCACATCCACCCTACTTTGCGAACGGCAATAAAACAATAAATTTAGTAGGCATCTTTGAGCTTGTCACTTCGCAGGGTCACAGGCTCAAGGACAAAGCCGCCCGCGCTCTCAACTCTTAAGTTACTATAAGCTGTGGCGTTACGTCGCGTCACCGTCGTATTGTTCATGTTTCCGCGTGTGTATCGTAAACTTGCACCAATACCTGTCTGGCCGGCGAGATCACCAGATCTAACACCTCTAGACTTTTATTTGTGGGCCGAACTAAATCAATTAGTGTACACACAAAAAGCACAAAGTATTAGTGATTTAAAGCAGCATATAATAGACGCATTGAATGTAATAAAAAGTAATAGAGACACACTTCAAAGTTTAACAAACAATTTACAAAGACGTTCTAGTTCTAGACATTTTGAATAATTATTGCGATATCGCTAAAACGGTAATTTTTATTTATAAATATTAATAATGTAGTATAATTTTGTAAAAATCAGTGTAGTTTGTAAATAAGTTGGCTTCGATCTTTTAAATACGCCAAGATGTTGCAGTATAAGGTAGACATAAAAAATATTATAGAGTTATTAGATTAGAATGGCTCTCCAGCATCTTAAAAAGGGCAAGTCCCCGGACGAAGATGGAATTACAGCGGAGCTTCTGAAATCGGGTAGAAAACCGGTACTTGAAGTCCTTCAGAGGCTCTCTAATTCCGTCCTCCATGGTGGCACTACTCCGGAGGCGTGGAGCAGAAGTGCGGTGGTCTTGTTCTTCAAGAAAGGTGACAACGCCCTCTTGAAGAACTACAGACCGATATCCCTTCTGAGCCGCGTCTACGTGCTGTTTTCGAGAGTCATTATGAATCGTCTCGCACGCAGACTCAACGACTTCCAGCCTCCCGAACAAGCCGGTTTCCGAAAAGGCTTTAGTACCATAGACCACATACATACCCTTCGGCAAATTGTACAGAAGTCCGAAGAGTACAATCTGCCACTTTGCCTGGCGTATGTAGACTATGAGAAAGCCTTTGATTCTGTCGAAATTTGGGCGGTGCTACAGTCTCTTCAGCGGTGCCAAGTTGAGTGTCGGTATATCGAAGTGCTGAAGTGTTTGTACAGTAGGGCTACGATGGCTATCCGAGTACAAAACCAGAGTACGAAACCTAGAAATGAGGATATCCGCAGTAGAACCAGAGTGACTGACATAGCCCAACGGATTAGTAAGCTGAAGTGGCAATGGGCCGGCCATATAGCTCGAAGAATAGGGAAAAAAGGTTCTCGAGTGGCAGCCTCGTACCGGTAGGCGAAGTGTAGGGCCGGTAGGCGAAGTGTATGGCGACCCCCCACTAGATGGAGTGACGACCTGGTAAGACATGCAGGAAGTCGATGTATGCAGGTGGCTTAGGACCGTGCTTTGTGGCATTACTTGGGGGAGACCTATGTTCAGCAGTGGACTTGTGAAGGGCTGTAACGATGATGATGATGATGATGATGATGATGATCGTTTTTGCATCCTAAATACAAGCTCCCTATCAGAAGACTGTCCCCAGAAAATAATGCCATATCGCAAAACGGAAGCAACTAGTTCATGGTATGCTGTCAAAAGAGCCTGGCCGTTAAACTTTTTTGAAAGTTGAGAAAGCGCATATGCAGATTTGCTGAGGCGTTTGCATAGATCCTCAACATGAGGCTTCCAAGTGAGTTGGTTATTAATAATTATACCCAAGAATTTAGCCATAACTGCTTCCTCAATATTAAAGCAGTGGTAGGAAATGTTAATATTTGGGTTTTGACGGCGTTGGTGGAAGTGCATAATTTTTTGTTTTATGTTAATTTATTACTAAATTATTATTATTAAGCCACTCTATAATTTCGCGTAAATATGTATTGATATCACTTTCATAATTAACTTGGTTTGTACCTAATGATTTCTTAAATTTACGCGAACACTACACATTGAATAAAACTAAATTTACGAATTTTATCGCGTTTATTTCACTACTTTTACTTATTTTTAATTCCCGACGTTTCGGGTGCTTTACAGCAACCATGGTCACGGGGGGGACTGAGATGTTTGACGTCCCAATGTCATAGTTAGTCCGGCTACCTTCAGTTTTTGAATATTAATTTTCGGTCCGATTTACGCAAAACGAGCTTATAGTAATCATGAAGTCTTGCAGTGGTATGCTTAGGTTTGGGTTTAATTTTGTTAATTATAGGATCCCAAGCAGGTGGCAGCACCCATCCATCTTCTCTATTGAAATTTGGATGTTTTTTAATTTCAATAGCCTCGCGTATCATCCTTGGTAGGAATCGGTGTTCTTTTGCGAGAATTTGTGGTTTATCAAAACGAATGTAATGGTGGGGACGATCTTGAACATGTTCGCAGACTGCAGACTTCCCGGAGCAGTCTGCGAACATATTCAAGATCGTCCCCACCATTACATTCGTTTTGATAAACCACAAATTCTCGCAAAAGAACACCGATTCCTACCAAGGATGATACGCGAGGCTATTGATTTTTGTGCTTCACGGAGCATCGGTGCTTAACATTATTATGTTAAGCACCGACGCTCAGCTATATGTTAAGCACAATATATTATATATTATGCTTAACATATAGCTGACGTGAAGCACCGGAACCAAAGAAGCGCTCCGGGAAGTCTGCAGTCTGCGAACATGTTCAAGATCGTCCCCACCATTACATTCGTTTTGATAAACCACAAATTCTCGCAAAAGAACACCGATTCCTACCAAGGATGATACGCGAGGCTATTGAAATTAAAAAACATCCAAATTTCAATAGAGAAGATGGATGGGTGCTGCCACCTGCTTGGGATCCTATAATTAACAAAATTAAGCCCAAACCTAAGCATACCACTGCAAGACTTCATGATACTATAAGCTCGTTTTGCATAAATCGGACCGAAAATTAATATTCAAAAACTGAAGGTAGCCGGACTAACTATGACATTGGGACGTCAAACATCTCAGTCCCCCCCCGTGACCATGGTTGCTGTAAAGCACCCGAAACGTCGGGAATTAAAAATAAGTAAAAGTAGTGAAATAAACGCGATAAAATCCGTAAATTTAGTTTTATTCAATTGGTTTGTACCTCTCCTATAAAAAAAATGGCCACCAAGTATATTTGATACTAGTCAAACACAAAGTCTATATATTTATTCAAAATAGACATACGCATACGACCCTACCAAAATAAAACTATTTATCACACAACCACACCGTGGATAAGAGCAGTGTCTAAAGTCTCAGTCTGAGTCTCCAACTTGATAAAGACCTACGCAATATTGCGGACTATTTACGATTTGATAATAAAAAATGAGCTTGACAACTGGGTTAAGAGCGTATATTCAAATTTGCGCAAGTCAAAATCGCTCTGGAATGGCGTAATATTGAAGCACACTACAATGTTCTCTGTGTGCGTAACCGCTCGAGGTGGGGCGAGCGCAAGGTTACTATAATAGTTGTACCCAAAGATTCTTGTATCTAGTACGAATCATCTTGATATTATTGGAACTAAAAGAATAAAATAATTTCCACATAATAGCTTATGACGTCAGAGCTAAGACATAGTGTATATAAGAATTAATATCCGATCTAGCCCTGACATCGGAAGCTAATATGTATAAATTATTTTATTCTTTTAGTAAATTGAAGTCGGCTTTTCTTTTTTACTCTATTGAGTAAGTACACTATGGAATCTCACAACGCCAAGTTAGTTAAGAACTAGAAAGGGATAAGTAATATAGTTCGAATTGAAAAATATGTATTAAATAACATAGATTTTGTTCGATATACATTTATTCTGTTTAAAATGAATAAAATGAATCAAATGATAATTTATCTAAATAACAATTTCATTGGTGTCGACGGGGATCGAACCCGGGTTGCTCGCGTTTACGGCGAACACTTTGCCCTTGAGCTACCATGGCTCATATCTGTTTTGTTTCTATTTTATAATAACGTTACCTCCACACTAAGAATATTTCCTAAGTGGTGGCAGTTAACATAAGGACATAAATTTCACAAGGACAAATATCCAGACCCGGAACAATTATTTGTGGGTTTACAATTTTTTGTTGAATCGAACCCGCGGCCCTTAGAGTTAAACTTATTGCTAAGCCACTCCGCCACGGAGCCGTCAAATATATCTTTTGTAGGGATAAAGAAATTTTTGAAAAATTATTAATTAATTTAAATAATATCATTTAACAAAGTATCATTCCTTGCGTTGTGTTGCGCGAACTATTGTTTATGCAGTAGCTATGCGCCTTCATCGTTTCCAATAGTGTGTCCGTATAAAATCGGGAATTCGGTGTTAAAATCTGGACAATTACAATAGCTACAAAAAACAGATTTTTGTAGCCATTGTGGTCGCTATTAGTTATACAGGTTTTTTGACACAATGTGTTTTATATTTATTATATAGAACTGATAAAATTAACGAATCATTTTTGGTCCAAACATCGTTGAAGACTGAACTTTCTGAATAATATAACTGTGAAAATAGTAATAAATCCTATGAACTCACAACTCATGCACTTCAAATAGCACGTTAAAAAAGAACGGCATAGTTCAAACGGTTTTAATACCTCACACCTTGATAGCCTAGATAAAATTCTTGTTTCGGACATATAATGTTACTTTATTTATTGAAAACAACAGTACCTATAAACGATTGAAGAAATTGACTAGCGGAAGAACTTTTCCACAAGCCTTTTGCATTTTACTAAATGTACTTATCTAAGCAGCAACATGTAAGTTAGATATTGTACTGATTATTATTACGATGCATAGCGCAAACCGGCGATATGCATCAGGCAGCATCTTGCCGTGCCATCACATTACGCGCAAAGCAAACTTTGATGTTGCCTATTTTAGTCCAAGTTTGGTGGGAAAATATGCAAAGCAAAAGTATTTTAATGTAATAGCAGCTTACAGATATATTCAATTTTGCTGTCAAAATGATTGATCGAAATATAGACTAGTTAGTGAAAATTCGGGATATTTGGCGTTCCGATTCATCGTTTATCGGGACAAATCCCGCACAAATCGGGACACTTGTCAACACTAGCTTATGCGATCGGTATGAATTAACACGTACCCCAGCGGTGGCGGGAAAAAGTTATACGTCCTATCGTTGGGAAGACCCGGAGCGTACTGCAGGGGGGGTACACTTCCATACTTTAGGTTGGGGTTCAATAATTTGCAAAGACACTAGTGCCATCTTGTACTATATCCGCATAAACTTTCGAACATTAAATTCTAAAAGGTGCGCTAGATGGCGACTACACCAATTTTGGTTATTCTCGAACTAGCAAGTAGCAACTTTATATGACATAATGGCTACCGGCGTCTGAGCAAGTTGTTGTTTTATTATAGTTTATAAGTGATTTTCGGTTGTTGTTACAATAAGTTTGGTTGAGTTGGGATTAGCCCTCTGTTTCTTGTTGTCTGTTTAGATTTTCATGCTGGAACCAAAGTGTATGTTTGTGTAGTGTTGTGAGAAACAGGCGCTTTCATTTATCATTCCGGTAACCCGGTGAACATATTTAATTTGGTTTGGTGTTGTATTTTGCGGAATAGACGCTTTTACATCGTGTATGTTAAATATATATAACAAAAATAAATGTTAATATTACTGACATCTATAATACGTCTTTAATTGAAACCTAATCCCTTAAAATATAATTATAATCGCCTATAGTATAGATAGATGTATATCCCTTTCGCTCTGACAGCGCGCGACATGTTATACTCCCGTTCGCTCGGGACCGTAATGGCGGGAAAATTTGCAAATTAGCAAATTTTTTGCTATATTGCAAATTTTGCTATATTTTCACTTTGAGACAATATTTATGGATAAAACTTACAGGATTTCTTGTTGAATGTATAAACTATCGAATAAAATTATTTTTGGTTGCTAGAAATTGTAATAAAATACATAAATTACCCTATATAGCATAGTAGTACCATATACTTCAATTTTAGTGACAAAATTACTACTAATTTGAATTCTAAACTTTGTTTTTTGGAGAAATTTATATGAAAATGTTTGGAAATATGTATATTTTTATGTTTTATATGTTTCCATTCGTTACTCATACCAAAATATTGAAATATAAAAAAACTATAATAATATTTTATCTGTGTGACATTTAGAACAATATTTCAAAAATAATTATGTGTGAATTTGAAATAAATACAACGTCAAGTTATTTGAAATATATAAGAAAACTATTTTTACTTACATTTTACACTAAAAATAAATGAGAATATGAAAAATAACGCATTTATGACCCAGCCGCCATAACGGGCCTTCCAGATTTTGAAGCACTTTTGGCAATTTACTTTTCACTTTTTATACCACAAATTATATATCTTCGTGTTCACTATATTACAAGGAATATAAAAAAAGTATAATACTTTCGTTTTTAGTCCAGACACAATTATAAAATTCTATAAAAAAGATGGAGCACATTCATCAAAACGACACGTGGAACGCCGAAAGTTTAGAGTGATTTCTTTTTTTTTTTTCTAAGAAACATTGCCAGGTTATGGTTTAAAATAAAAGAGCATATCTTTGTATTTGATACTATTATCTATTGCATATTGTCTTTGGTTTTGTTTTAAAGGAAAAAGTAGTTTTTTCATAAGGCAGTACTTCTGATATTATCTGATCTAATTAGCCCCGTACTAGAGCGGGCGTAAGGTAGGTATTGTATGATCTGATTAGATTGTTAGCCGAGCGAAAGGGATATACATAACTACATACAGCTATCTATAGTCAACATGATATTGAGATTAGTTCAAGGGATATGATACCAGACGGCGACACTATTCATATTGGGTGACAAAAAATCCTAGGAGATGGCTCTCTATTTCTGTATATATTACTCTACTCTATGGCGTACTGAATCGGACGGCGTTTGCGCGTGATGATTTATAGTCGGTGTTTCCACCTTAATGATTTCCTTTCCCCACGCCTCAATTGTGATTTCCCCTAGTAGTACTAGTAGTAAAAATCTGCTCATTCAACCTTATAATATCATTGTGTGGTACACAATCACTTATAATTGGGTGATACATACTAAAATAATAACCAAGCATAGGTACCACAGAGTAAAATTGCGCTGAAACATCGAAAAAACTTGTCGACTTTGCTCATCACTAGTTTGATGTAACTGCACATCACTGGCTGTCAATTTCTTTAGGATTAAAAAAAGACGAATCATTATGCACATGTTCAAATACAAATCGTTTCTTAATCTGTACGATCGATTCAATATAAAACATTTTTGCCGTCTGAAAAACTTTTTGAACTTCACAGTTTTATTTATTTTCCACCTATGTTAATAAATGAGTTGCATCCACACCCAAATAAATACGTTGCAATTCAAGATGTTCTTCTGTCTGATAAGGATTGATTTGGTTAGCAGGAGTTTGTTTGACATAATTTCAGGATTGATTTGGTTAGCAGGGGTTTGTTTGACGTAATTTCTATTCATGAAATTTAACGCCAATGTTCACACATTACTGTGGATTTAACAGAACTAGACAAGGAATGGAGAAATCAAAGTCTCCTTGCAGATATGGATTCTAACGATTCCACGGATACTGTACGGTGTTGGAAAAAAATGTTTGAAAAAAAAATGTTTAGGGGAGAAAGAAATTCATTCAACTGCCAATTTTGGTAAACTATTTTATGTCACTGCCTTTTTCCAATGCTGCCGTAGAACGGTTATTTAGTGATATAAAAACTATTAAAACAGATAAACGCAATAGGCTCGATAATGAAACAGTTGGTTCAATCCTGTGCGTAAAATCTGGCCTGAAAAGAACGGGAACAACCTCTGCACAACTTTAGAAAAATCAGTTTGAAATACCACACCTTAAGTTCGTACAGTCCAATGCAACTGCAACCGAATCCAAAAAAAATTGACAAAGCATGAATAAAGTATAATTCAACATTTCGTATCCTTATTTATAGCCTGACCAGAAATATATAAAACCTGCACGTCGTCGGCTAAAGTCGCAGACCTCGTAGCTCCATTTTTCAAAATGACATTTTTATACTATTGTGTTACTAATTTCTGACCGCATCTAATAGCAAAACTCCCAAAGCCCCCTTAAGTATTATGTACATTATGTATATAAAATTAAATTAAGCCTTCTACAAAAAAAATTCGTGGTGAAGTTTTTCGTGCCTCCTATAAAATTTCTTTTGATGGAGTTACGAGGTCTGCGACTCCGACGACGTACCGCCACTGTTTCTTTTATACGGTAACACTATAGTCCACGGTATAGTCCACACAAAAATAACTACGAAATTTTCCGCAATATTTTAAGCTAGACTTTAACCATGATTTCCCTTGATTTCCCCTTTTCATGTCTTTCCCCTTTTTCTTCCCCTCTGAACCCTAATTTCCCCTCAAAAGGGGAATTACCCCTCATTGTGGAAACACTGTTTATAGTATTTTTAAAATAATCATGTAAAATAATTGACTATATAAAACGAGCAAATTTTTTTTTTTTTTTGGATATTTAACATTACCTGTATTTTGATGAAATAATTGAAATAGATAAGTTTATATTCCAATACACGGAAAAAATGACATTGAAGTGGACGGCTTTCGTGATTTTATAGTATTGTTTTTTAATATCAAATCGAAATATTACACTAAAAGTACTATCATATTCTATTAAAATAACGTTTAAAAGAAAGTATTTTAGCTTATAATCATGGTTGTATCCACCTTAAAGGTAACTCTAACGCATATTTTCGTAAAACGCTATGAAGGGATTGTCTTCGCTCTAAAAAACTGTCATTAAAAACTATGATCTTCCATTACAATGTACTAAATAAAGACTTTATCTTTCTATATCCGTAATTTTCTGCAAATAATTTTCTCACATTGTTACGATATCGCCCTTGAATAAACTCTAAAACATGAAGTTTTCGACGCAAATAGCATATGCCCTCTTAAAATTTAGCATTCAAATACATAAATTATAAAAGCTTATTTTACGCTAGCTATATTTTCACACTAGTTTTTGTTTCACGTCAATACATGTAATGGTAATGTTTTGTAACAAACATAACAATTGGTGTTGGTCTTGTCAATTTTATATATTTACCTGCATTCATGACCATCATTATCCTGCATACTAAAGAACTAACCTGAGTACAATGGTACATTGATGAAAGTGGCTTTTAACGGCATTAAAAGATGGTCATTACCTTAACTTAGTCATCCTCTCCCTTGTAGACTTAGCTCTGTCGCGTAAAGATGAGAATGCTTTAGAGCGACGACTTGAGTCTGAAAGTATCCAATTCAAATCGTCCATTTCGCTGGATCCCGAGGCCGCACTCTCTGACAAATGAGGTCTGTTAAAAAGTAAGAAAATTCATTTTAAAATATTTTTATTTATTATATTTTTTATAATTATGTATTTTTTAATAAAACGTAAGAGCTGCCTCCAAAGAACTGAAAATAATAAAAAAAAATCCACATAACAGCTCCAGAAGTCAATGTTAAAACGAAAAGTATAAAGAATAAATAAAATAATAACTTTAGAAGCTATTACATGAAAATTAAACCTAATCTTTTTCGTTATGCGAAATGAGCTTTTAATTTTCATTATAAGTTAAATTTTTTGACCCTTTCGAGTGGTCTAAGGAATATCATATGGTCAATATGAAAGTCGTCTAGATATTTACATTAAGAACCTTCGTACCCTAAGAGGGCTACAAATGTATATGGAAACACCTGTGTATTTTAACCTATTTAATAAATAAACAATCGTTAAAATCAATTCGCATTTGACTAAAATATCTTGCTAAAATATCTCGCATAACAAACATAGAAAAAACATAAAATCGAAATTGAAATATACACAGGAAAAGATTCGTGATATTTTTTTAAGAATGATAATATTATTGTTATATTAAAATAAAATTCAAAGTTGATTGAGCATGTCAGATATAGCAAAATTCATTTTATGGATAGAGTGACAACCTGCAGGAAATCGATGAATGCAGGTGGTACATTGACGGGACCGTGAGTTATGGCGTCACTGGTGGTGGGGTGGGGGTGGGGGTATTGTACAGGAGTACTTGTGAAGAGCTATAATGATAATGATTCTAATATTTTGAAGACCAAATGATACTTCTGACTATTGAAATTATTTCAGATACAGTTAATATTCATTATTACAATATCTGTATTTAAGAAAACATTATGTATATGATGAAAATAATAATCCTTCTTTAGAATTCTAGAATTATTTTTATGAAACATGCATCTATGCCTCATCTGCGAGCTTCGATTTTTGCGTACTTTTTAAATAAAAAACGTTATTTTGACACTAGTATTGTTTTTTGTATCGTGCAGGTGATTTGCACACATTTGCACGTCACTCAAACTCTTTTCCGTGCGGTGCAGGTCATCCAGCCGTTATATCTTATTTATATTTATCTCCCTAAGTACTAACCTTCTGTGCTTGTTTATTGACTTAAGCGTAGCATAACCAGACATGTCCATCTGTGTAGGGGGTGAACTGGCCACTTCAGAAGCTGAGAAACCTAAAAATTTTAAAGTATGAGTTATCCACTGCTATTTTTTTTAAATGCCCGCTAATGCAAAATGTTTGTATTTTACTGAAGGTAGGCTCGTGTATCTAATATAAAAATACGGATCAATGCAATATTTTCTTATTGCAACCTGTTGTTCCTCGAAACCATAGAACAACCGGCCGACCGGAGAGGAGTAGCCATATATGCAGGCGTTCCCCTCTGTCAAAGTACAAGTCCACGCAGTCCATGCGTACAATCAAACTTGCTGCAGTTGCACTGCTCACTAGACAAAAGTCCCGAATTGTTCAGTTTTTTTATTTGCAAAAGAGAGGTCTTAGCAGAAGAAAAGAAGATCAAAAGAAGAAAAAAGAGTGATTAAATTTACAAAACGTTACATTTTATTTTCATATACGAGTACATAAGTAATACTTAATCACATTTAAACCTAATAATTACAACAATAACGGTCGTGTCGTTTCGAATTTGTTTGCTAACAAAGGCCGGTCGTCCTCATACAATATGCGAATCAGTCGAGTGACTAATCCGAGCCTATATCCGAGTTTTCGCTGTCACCGAGCTATATTGTTATATTAATGTATCTATGTGTCTGTGAAATTGTTAGTATATATTTTTAATTGTTATGTGGGAGTTTTGTAGTGACATACGACTGTTTTTGTGTGCGCAGAAAAAAATGACAGACAGTTCGGTGTCGGTAAAGAACGATATGGCTACTTCTCCTCGGTCAGCCTGTGCCCAGTATTGCTCTATGCTCAAAATATCTCTTGACTTTCGAATTCGCGTCTAGAACCACAAAAATCATAGTAATATTTTGCAGATATGATTGATAATAAAATTAAAACTATATAATTTGCTTATAAAAATTGCGGAAATAATAAGATATAATAAGGAAAAAAAACTATTTCATAATGAACTTTTATTATAAAAGTTTTTTAGGTTTAGGTTTTAGGTTTAAGATATTATTTATTTCTCAAAAGATTACAAATCGCTTACGATAAATTAAAAATTTACAAACAATAATAAAGAAATCCATTACGAGCATACAGAATATCTAATACCTTTAAACGAGCTATTCTTGTATATATAATCGGAATCTCGGAAACGGCTCCAACGATTTTCATAAAATTTAGTGTCCAGGGTTTGGGTTAGGGTTTCGGGTGCAATAAATCGATCTAGCTAGGATTAATTTAAAAAAAAATGTCGTTTTATCCGTGTTTTAAGAAAATGAAAAAAGGTAAATTTTGACAATGTGTTAAAGATTATAATAGCTCAAATGGGATATCGGGCGGTCACGAAATCGTAGTACCCTGGTTCGAGACCTGTCTTCGGTTTCGACTTATTTTCCTTTTTTTTTCAAGTTCCCTCCTTATTTGAGAAAATCTATTATTTCGAACCCTTTTTTTAGTATTTTTTAAAAACACGACAATTTAAATTAAACTAATTGCACTCATGATTTTTTATTTAAATAACCAGTTCAGTTTTTTTATTATGTCGTAAGATCGAAAAATATTATTATTTCATTAGTATGTAAATTGTATCTAAATATATTTTCAAAAAACACGGTTTCAAAAAAAATACCGAGCAAAGCTCGGTCATCCAGGTTTACAATAAAAAGAACAGTAAGAATAGGTTTGAACATCGCGCACAAATTGTAATGATCGAACAACTAATGCAACTGAAGCAGAAATAAGGGTGCGTGAACCAATTCAGATTTAATTTTAGTTTATATTTTTTTTTGTTTAATTTTCCAAAATATGGCGTATCAATAAGTTTTTTTTTCTCTTTATTATAAAAAATATTTGAACTATTTCCTTGAGATAACCTTGTAATTATATCTTTAATCAGTAGTATACTTTTACACATACGAATATATCCTACATATGTACTTTCTACGTGTTAATTTTAATAGTTATTATGTTTATTGTAAATAATCCACTTCTATTACACCACCACTATTATTAGTACTATTAATATACTTAGCCGAGGATGGAAGTACAGAGGAGCTTCTGAAAGCGGGTGGGAAACCGGTATTTCAAGTTTTTCAGAATCTCTTTAATTTCGTCATTCATGGTAGCACTACTCCGGAGGCGTTGAGCTGCGGTGGTCTTGTTGAAGAAAGCGTTGTCGCCTTTCTTGAAGAACTACAGACCGACTTCCCTTTTAAGTCGCGTCTGCGTGCTATTTTCGAATGTCATTATGAATCGTCTCGCATGCAGACTCGACGACTTCCAACCTCCCGAACATGTCGGTTTCCAAAAAGGCTTTAGGGTTAATATTTCCAATATGGACCATCGATTTCAAAGCCCATATTTTTTTTTGTAGATAGTACTCACTAAAAGAAAGCGTTTTGCAAAGTTTAAGGTTGCGGAAACTTACGGTTCATGAGATATATTTTTTTAAACTTTTCATACAAATTGGCAAATAACACGCAATTACACCAGTTACAAAATAAATTTTTCAAATGATTGATGTCAAACGTCAATTAGTGTAGGGTTCCGAATATTTTGAAAGTATCAATACGTACTCGATACCAAGTATCGTATCAAAAGTATCAATACTACTTGGTATCGAGTACATTTCGTTAATTTTGGAGACTAGGGGGTAAGAAGCCGGGAAGTTGTGCTCCGGCGCTCCGTGGCAGCTCCGGCGCTGCGGAATGAGCAGTGCCTCCGCCCTAGCGTAGGGAAGCGCAGGCACCGAGATCGCCGTAGCGGCTGAGGCTGGTCAAAAGACTGGAAAAAGCCGAAGCTGCGGAGGCGGGCTGGCACTGCTCTCCCTCCGCGCCTCCGGGCTCTTATATACACTCTAGGGGTAGGGCAGACAAGACCACGTGGATAGTGGGGTGCTCTGATTCGGTTTTTTTGGAATTAGATAATACAGAAAATTGCAAACAATAAAATAAAAGTACAAAAGCTGTACTAATTAAGAAATACAAACAAGTTGCAAACAATGAAATACAAGTACTAAGGTGGAACTTAAATAGAGTAAACTTTATTCTAATTTATATACATATATAATTGCACTTATCAGCTCTTCCTATGCATCTAATTGGTTTTTCGTCTCCAAAATTAACGAAATGTACTCGATACCAAGTAGTATTTATACTTTTGATACGATACTTGGTATCGAATAGGTATCGATACTTTCAAAATATTCGGAACCCTACACTAACTGACGTTTGACATCAATCATTTGTCAAATTTATTTTGTAATTGCGTGTTATTTACCAACTTGTATGAAAAGTTTAAAAAATATATCTCATGAACCGTAAGTTTCCGCAACCTAAAGCTTTGCAAAACGCTTTCTTTTAGTGAGTACTATTTACAAAAAAAAAATATGGGCTTTGAAATCGATGGTCCATATTGGAAATATTAGCCAACGTTTTGCGTAACGATTTGCCTTGCGTATGTGGACTATTAAAAAGCCTTTGTTCTAAATATAAAAAATTTAGGCGGTGCTGAAGTCACTTCAGCGGTGCCAAGTTGATTTTCGGTATATCAAAATGCTGAAGTGTTTGTACAGTAGGGCTACGATAGTTATCCGAGTACAGAACCACAGTATGAAACCCATTCAACTGCAGAGGGGTGTAAGACCTTTTGAAGCTACTGGACTGGAAAGGTAACGGACCGTCACTGGTTACGGTAGTAGCATCAATGGCGAGTACATCACTCATTGTCGATTTTGCCGATGATTATAGTCCGTATGGCAGGATCGCTGACGGACCTAAGCACTATGCTCAATGACCTTAATAGTTCCTCTCAATTTGATTGTATTAAATATGTTGCCTGATCTTCAATCGACGTATTTTAAATGGTTTTGTGTCTTGTGCCAATGAACGTCGCAAATAATATTTCATTCTCTAAAACTGAAAATTTATGATTAAACTAATGTTTTAAAATCAAGTTTAAGATCATTGAGAACTGTTTCTACAGTGGCGATCATTTTGAAAACATATTTTCGGATTTGCATCTGCAAATATAGATGATAAATACTTGAATCCGCATTCGTATTCGTAAATATTTAAAAATTTACATTCATCACCGTAAGTTTGTTTGTTCCTAGTGTTCTTCTGTAGCCTAAACGATATGACTGATTTTGAAGTGTGACATGTATTCTATTACATGACTTTTGATCTTTGTGCAAAGTTAACTAAGTATAGAAATGAATATGTTAAATATTATCAATATTACTTACTTGAAGTGGAAGTTCGGCGTTGTGACTCAGGCAACCTGGGCCTTTGAGAACTACTGCTGCCTTTCATGCCGTACAAACTTGAAGAACTTGGTATAGGACTAAGTGTCAATATTCTGTCACTGAAATAAAAATCGAAATAATCAACGACTCTAATTAACAAATAAAATCAACGTTGATTAATTACTTAAATTATCACGCATTTTTTAAAGATAATTAAATAATAACAATTTACACCATCCTCTTGTCAGCTTCCGATGGACCTAATATTAATATTACGAAATGTGTATAGTATAAATTATTATCAGTAATTATGTACTCTTCGAAATGTTAATTAATTATTATTGTGTGATTTATCATGCAACATTTAGAATATTTGGAATAATTATGTTTAATCATATGTTACTTCTTGAAATTATTAGAATTATGTAAAAGGCCACTGTAATAAATAGATCTGTTGGATGTTTATTCTCACTATAATAGTGTATCTAATCTAATCTTAGGTTATTTTGCAAACGCCAATAAGTGAACAAGAAACAAAGGAACCTCTGACAGTACCAGTTGTGTTTTGTATTTAACTTCAATAGTATGTTCAAAGCATATCAAGTAAAGGTGTCGCTTAGCTGCAAGCAATAACCCTGTCTATTCATCATCTACAATAGTATACTAGGTAAATAAAAAAAATATTGCTTTAAAAATTTGACAAAACGTTGAATTGGAATACGTACATGTTATTATATACTTATTGGAAAAGTTTTTTAGTCACAACAAAGTGTGGCCTGTTACAGAAAGTTATTCATTAAAATATATCACGGTAAGCAGAAGAAAGAAGTATTAAAGCAGTTTGTACACTTGAAAACGAAAGATAATGATAATAGGTCGTTTGCTTAAAAAAAGTGTCCCAATGTTTCAAGGTAATTTTTAAAAACTACTTACGGAATGGCGTATTTTCCAAGCACAGAGTCACAACTGCTCACACCACTAGTGCTTGATTCACTGGTGTTTCTAACTCTACCCTCGTGGGCATGATCAAACGAATTCATCCTGCCTAATAGTAGTCTATTCTCAATATGCAACCGATGCGGACCAGGGCGGTCGTAGCTCGAATAGTCCCGTAATATATCCACTGTCCTCGATTCAGTCAAAACGGGCCGATCGTGAGAGCTCGAACAGCCCTGAGTTGGTAATGTATGAGATTTTCTCTTATCAGCTTCACGACGATTTTCAACATAACTTATTTTATGGTCCACGACATCTTGGTCAACTAGCATTTTGTTTGCGTGTTTCGTAACCTCCGAATGCACGCTTTCAACCGTACTTTGGTCGGTGTGATCAGAGTGCTCGCTTAGGTCCATATCGAACGCATTATAACGTCGTTCCGGGGATGTAATGTAATAGTTTAGGTTTTTGGTAGGAGTATATAGTGGTGGATATGTTTCATCCGGTATTATTGGAAATTGATCTTGTCGAGTATGCCTCACGCACAACCAACCTGCAAAAATATTGTCTATTGAATGAATTATACAAGTAAAGTAACACTCAATTACAATACAATAATTATTAGGCCGAAATTCGCTACACAAAAACACATTTGCGAACGAACCTAGATCAGCCAGCAGATTAGCTCCCTCATAAGTGCTGCCAATAAGACCTAACACGTAGAAAGCCGTGGCGCGCACTGAATATACTGGACTGTATTTAGCTAGCCCCACGATATTAACGAGCACGGAATCTTCCAAGAAACCGTTGCTTAGGCTCATCAGCTGCTGTAATCCCTGGTTAGTCAGCGCAGTGTTACCAACAGTCCAGAGAGACGTTTTCAAGTCCATGATCTCTTGTTCTGTTTCGCACTTTTTTCCTTGTAATATCTGAAAAGAAATTTTATTTGAGTAGAAATATTGTATTATCGTAATAAACATGACCTAGTAAACTGTTGCACACAGCGGATCTCTTTGATATATTATTTACTCTAACAGGCATATAATTTTCTTGACTTCTTACTATTTACGTTTTCAATTACGTAATAAGATTCTTTTTGTAAGACTTTCCCAACAAAAAAACGTGTATCCATAGCATTTCATATACAGTTCGGTAGCGCAGTGGCTGCGTTTCCCGCACAGAACGAATATTTGTTTTGCCTACAAATATTTGTTCCAGGTCTGGATATATGTCCATCTGTAAGATAAGTGTAACAGGAGAAAACCCTAGTGTGGAGGTAACTTTTTTTAATAAAAATATGTTTTTTTTTAATATATATATATATAGATCCATCACGTTACACCACTTACTTTTTTATGTTTCTGACCAACTATAATTTATTTCGAAAAAAAAGAAAAATTTATTTAGAAAAAAAAATATAAGTCGTTTTCTTCATTAAATGTTTATTTCTTAGACCTTACAATAAAATTACGAAGTTATAATGCAGCTAGTTTTATGTCATTTTCTATGGAGTTGTTACGGAATTTTTACTATTACAAGTGCATTTTATAAGTTGTCGACCATTAATCGTAAACTTGTTAATTCTACTTAGCTGTGATAGTTTTCTTTTTAACTTCATTGTGCTACTTTTGAGTATTCTTTTCACATATCCAAAAACAGCGTTTAGTTGGTAGGAGGGGGGAGGGGGGGAACCCATGACTCTAATGAAAATACGACTTTAAAGCTAATATTTCGCAAACGAACCCCAGAATCGAAAATGTTCTCCATACCCCCATAATATGTTTTCGAAAGTATTGTCCAACGATACCCCTCACGATGGAATAGACGGGTTAAAAAAATCAATCCTCCATTTACCTGTATGGGAGGTACCCAAAATAAAAATGTTTTTTTTAAGATTTTATTTCACTATTTTGTAAGCGTGATTAATATCTATAACTATGTCAATTACAGATTAGTAGCACCTAGAGTCTCTGAGTAAAACCGGGGACGGACGGACGGACCGACATGGCGAAACTATAAGGGTTGTTGTGTAACTATAGAGAACCCTAAAAAAAATTAGATAAAATACATTTGTAAATAAACGCTTGTAATTATTAAAAGTAATACTTAGTGTGAAAAATAAAGCAGCCATTATGTACTCAGTGTCCCCGTTTTTTATTTCACCAGCAAAACATTTTCGAAAATGTTTAGATATTTAATTAATTAAGAATCTAACTATTTATGACTATCATTATTATAAAAAAAATTCCGAGGAAACTGTCCATGGCAGTAAATATTTATTTCTAAAGGTCATACCTCTAAAATACAATTTTCCGATCTGATTCTTGGGGAAAATTGTTTAAGTTTATTCTGTAGACTCACCTCTTCAGAGATAATTGGGATTTAATACATTTTTAATTAAAATCCAACAAAACGCAGTTTAGTACTAGTAGTAGTAGCGTAGATGCTGTTTATTTTCGGGAACATGTTATATGAATATTTTATAATTATTTTAGATTATAAAATTCAGTTAATTTTTGAAGTTATTCAGTTTCGTGCACTAAGCTAGTTATTTTATATTTTTACCACTTTCTTAACAATAATTTTTCAATAGTTTCTTGGAATAAAAATGTGTGTGTGAGTGTGTGTGTGTTTGTGCACACATGCATGTTCGTGCGTGCATGAGTGCTTACGTACATATTAGCATATTATTTTCCCCCGCAAAAAATAACAGACAGTTCTGTATCAGGGAAAAACACTTTGACTATTCCCCTCCGGTCCGCCGATGGCACGTGTTGCTCTGTGATTGGCCTCCTTACTAACGAGCTGTAAAAAAATCATTGAACAATATGAAGCTATTTTAGGGATTTTAATTATAAAAGATGATAACCTTAAAGTGTGCGGGAAGCGCGGCAGCGAGTAATGCGCGCGCGTGCACACTGACTGGCGCGGAGGCTGGGGCGGGAGTGGAGGCTGAGGCGGAGGCGGGCGCGGCAAGCGCGGCGAGTGCGGTCAGCAAGTGCGGCGGCGGGCGGGCGGAGCGGCGCGAAGCTCGTGGCCTCCGCGCGCCTTCACACAGCGTCAGTGCATCGTGTACGCCCGCCTCCACCAATCGCACGTACCTTTAATTCATACAAGAATAATATTAATGGCTGCGTTTGGCAGAAAAAAGCGCTAGCAAGCGCTTTTAAGCAAAATGGCGATCGTAAGCGGTAAGCGCTGTCAAATCGTAAATAGCTATTTTCCTCTAGGACACGAAGTTAGTTTTAACCGGGGAACCTAACCTAATTTAAATATATTATGTTTGTAAAGTATTCATATTACAAAGTTACCAATCACAAATGCTTAATAACGTCTATAATATGTTTATTCATGTCATTATATTACTTAAAACTAATATTGCACAAAACAACTTATAAACTCTACTTCAAAACAAACAAATTAAATAAGCAAAATGGCGGATTGTGTCAGCGCTACTGAAGTTAGCAAACGTGTCCTGGCCGAAAACTGTTTAGTTTCGCCATTTTGCTTACAAGCGCTTGCTAGCGTTTTTTTCTGCCAAACGCATCCAATGTTAACGTGATAGAAATACGCTGCAGCTATGTTACGATTGCAGCACGAATGAGTCCGTTTTTATTTTATTTTATTTTAATAAGGATTATTTTGTATACGATGTCTATCTCTAAGCAGTTTAAACTCTTCATAATCACGAGGATTCTTCCATTTTTTACATTTTTTATGGGCTTTTGATTTCTCCCGCAAAACTTTTATCAATGCAGGGCTGTACCAACATGGATAACAATTATTACAAGAAGACACAAGGGGAACAAATAGAGCAAAGCATTCGTTTAATTTTTTATAAAAAAATTCTACAGCATGATCTACTGATTGAGTATGGTCCTTCCGGAAGCGGAAGCGGAAGGACCATACCCAATGATCGCAAAATAGTCAACATTCCTATAAATTTCGGGCTCACACAAGGAAAAATAAAAATTCAAATTGTTAAAATATTTCTACTCACCGGTAATTATAGGATTTGGTCCAGAAATCCAAATGTTTCTTAAGGAATGCTATCGATTTGGTATCATTTGTTTGAGCGGCTGCGGCAACTTCAAGCCCCAACCACAATAGATAGCCTCTATCACCAACAGCGCTAAAGTCTAACGTTGACGGCTCTGCGTTCTTATCTAGTCGGCAATTCAGACCCAGCGTGTCCTTCATTGTCGTTAGTTTTTCTAGGAATGCCTAAAAGAGCGATCAATTATTTCAAAGTGAAATCATGACGACTGTTGGGTTAAACCATAGATTACTATAATACACAATAGAATGGCTGTCAACCTTATTTTGTACGAGATTCCGCGTCGCCGGGAGCACACATACAAACAATTACGTCGTATTATCAGTTAATCGCTACTACTAACCCGATTCGCTGTGTTGACAGACGGATTTTAATACATATTTATTTGTAAATAGCGTGCAATTTGGCATTTTCTAATTAATTTGCACGCGAAATTTGGAAACGATTGTAACGTCAAAATCCATCTCGTGTTGATATTTATACGTACGGGAATTGACGTCTTGTGACATTTTAGTGGCTACACGGGATCCGCACACACCCACGTTCTATTATGTATGTATTATAGTATTCTAAGGGTTAAACGCAACAATATAGAATAGAATGTTATATGGAGACTAGTAGATAGTCCACGTACATGCGGTAGTGGTATAGACAGCAAAAAAATAACAATTATTAACATTCTTAAGAATATGTGTTTACGATTATTTAAAAAATGCAATAACATAAAACTTTTGTATATCTTCTTTACTACAATATGTTTGAGTTTTAAGAATTGTTAATGTTTTTATTTATAGAATAAAAGAAACAAATGGTGCACAATACTAACGTGGAATAACAATAACTAATGTTAAACACTTAATTAAAACAAAAAAATGTAAGATTTTTATCCGCAAGTACAAGTTGAAACTGATGTAAATATTGTGTGAAAGAGAGAAAGCGAGAATGTACGTAATATACATTATTCAATATTGGCAACCTTTAAAAAACATATAGATAGATCTGACAAAAATCAATAAATTTTTTTTTGTCAATTTGTACATCAATAATATCACTTGAAGATCCTTCTAACACAAAAATAGTAATGATAACTACGTACTGGCACGCTATAAGCTTCTTCCAAAATTGATAAAGCGCATTTAACGACTTTTTTAGATTCATCTTTGACTTGCCCAACCAACATTTGCAGTATCCACGTGTCCATATCCACTTCGTTGACACTGTCGCCGTCATCTCTACAAAAATGCTTCCATTGGTCTTGAGTATAATTCTTTTTAAGTTTAGATTTCTTTCGAACCAGTTCACGAGAGTTTCTGGACGCTCGTAAAAGAACGTTTAAAAATTGAGTTGCATAGAGTCTTGATGCTTGTATGTTGCAAGTTAGTGTTTTAGATAGAATATCACGTGGGCTTGAGTTCAGCGTGTAATCTAGACTTGATATAACCAGCTTTACATAACAACTGTGGTGAGTCTTTGTTGATAACTCCAGAAGACTGCAAAAAAAATGTTAATGGTGATCAAACCCTACAAAATAATTAAATTATAGAAGCTATAATATAATATGTTCATATTGTGCAACAGAAATTTTCGCTCATTACATTGAAATTTAATAGTGTTTAATTAAAAATTTTATAGTAAACAGTGGTAGAGCCACGCGGCAGCTTTTGCTGTTGCACGGCTCGAACCGGGGAAGTAACCAATCCCCCCCCCCGTCCATTACCATGGTAACGGAATCAAATTAAATATAGGGTACCAGCACCACTTGTAATGGATAATCCCTTGCTGAGCATCCATGACCAAGCTACTTCAGTCCTTCTAAACGTGGGTGCTCAGGATGCCTCACTTATTATGGGGGCGGGGGAGCAAAACAATGGAATCCATTATAAACTGCCATCTCATGAAGTACCATGAGGTTCGCCAGCTGATTAGTGACCGTCAATGCGGTTTTCGTCGGGGTCGATCAGCTGATGATCTTCTGGTCTACCTGAATAATAGATGGGGGAGGTAGATTCCAAGGGCTAAGGTATTGGTCGTTAGTTTGAACATAGCGAAGGCCTTCGATCGGGTTTGGCACAAAGCGCTTATTTCGAAGCTCCCTACCTATGGCTTCCAGAGAAATCGAGAAATTGTGCAATTGGTGCACCAGCTTACTTGCAGATCGGAGCATCAAGGTCGTTGTAGACTAAAGATTTTTTGAAAACCTAAACGGAATCAAAAAATGTAAAAAATGAGTTGTTTTGATATTCATGTTCAGGTCATTGGTTCTGGTAATGTAATATTTAAAATAATTATTGTCTTAGAGACGTGACAACTCGGAAAAAAATTGACTTAAGTTAACTCGAGTTGAAATTCAAGTAAGTCGATTTGAACTCGAGTTACGCAATTCAAATTAGCTGAACGAAACTGTGTCAACTTGTCACACATTATTTTTATGATTGTTCTTAAATACAAAACAATTATTATTACTAAACTTAATAGGTTGTTATATATTTTTGTTTTGCGTATCGACAATCTTCATAAAATAATATCACTTTAATGTTATGACGTAGGCCTTAATGTTATTAATAATTTGACTATCATAAAGTATACTTAATCAATTTATGTTAAATTGATTAAGTATACTTAACTATGTAATTACACAAAATAGAAAGAAGATGTTTTAAACTGCTTTATAATCCTTACACAATATCCTTTAAAACATCTTACTTTCATATTTATCCTGTGTAATTACATAGTTAAGTATACTTAATCAATTTATGTTACATATAATATAAATTGATATTACATAATAAACGTATTATCTAATATCCATTTATAATAATGTAACATATCAATAAATACTGTTAAATTATACCTGTGTTTTAAGATGTTTTGAACTGCTTATATAATCCTTACACAATCATTTTGGTGCGGCGGTTGACCCGATTCTAATCAGCAGTTTAAAACATCTTACTTTCTCACTATTTATCCGTGTGTAATTACATAGATAAGCATGTTATTACCCAGTAATTTTATTATAATGTATGAGATGTTTGGAGGTACTTACTAATCAACCAAAACATATTAAAACAAAGACTTGACACCGCTCCTGTCTGTCTATCGCAATCAATCATCAAAGTTCAGAAACTTTATTAACTAAGTCTTTATAAAAAGGGTTATTAGTAATAAGGAATTTATGGATGATAATAACCCCTGGGTAAGGTGATCGCTACCAAGCTATTTCTAATTTGTTCTGTGTTGTTAATTGTAACATACATGATTGTAAGCTGTTAAATTTAAAAAAGACCCACTGGGTTTCTTGCTGGTTTTCTCCAAGACAGAGGTTTTTTCCGAACCAGTGGTAAATTAAAAAAAGTGATTCTTAATAAGTATTATTTATAATCTATATCAAATAAAAAGTTTCGGTTTCTGTACTACTATTGATAGAATACTTCAGAAATTATGATTTACAATAATAAATAGTTACATTACATTTTGTTTTTTGTAATACAACCAGTTTAAAACATATTTCTTAACATGTGTTGGTAATATTATAAATACAAATGGACATATTATCCCTTAGTCATTTTGGCTTTAATCATATTTCTTTAATGGTATTTTGAATGTACACTCACAATCAATCAATACATGTCAAAAATAGAATCCATACGACATTTGTGCACAGACAGGCATTATATTTTGCATGAATCAGTGTAAAGATTTTCCATCAATCGTTAAGTATCTATAAATGCTGAATCTACCGATAACTTTCTTTTATATGTAATATTATTCAACTGTGCAATATTTTAACTTATAATACCGGATTGAATACTACAAGAAAATCGCTTTCAGTTTGTTTTTAGGTTATTGTTAGTTTCATATTTTAATTGGTAATTTCTCAGGACTCCGTTTAGATGCAGTAAAATTAATAATAATTTTGTAATTTATAGATTATACAGAATAAATCGTCACGCATTTCATTAAGAATCCTTAAAATTTGTGGCGGGCGCATTCTCCATATAAAAATAAATTTTCTTCTTTTACGAACGCATATCGTGTCAAAATTCACGATACCATCCACACCACCTGGATACTTGGCGGTCCACCACTGTGCGTTTTACTAGAAGTTTACCTCCTCGTTCAACATCTGTGGAATTGTTTACCACCGGTAATTTTTCCGGAACGATATGATGAGGGACCTTCAAGAAAAGAGCTTACTCCTTTCTAAAAGGCCAATGCACCTGCTATTGTCCTGGTTTTGCAGTTGTTCATGGGCAGTGGTAGTAATTTACCATTAGGTGAGCCGCATGCTCGTTTGCCCACTCATCTATAAAAAAAGTATTGGTTGCTTACCGCCGAAAAGTTTGGGCATACTACAAATTTACCTATAAATACGTTAATGATTTATGTATTTGGCTAAATTCCAAGTGTCTCAGTTTTTCATAGAGTTCTTAAACTTGAAGAGAGAAAGTAAGCAAGCAAATCGTTTTTTACAGTATGTACATCGAACTATTGAGAGTGTGCGTTTATGACACAACTCAATGCACACAACTCAACAGGTAAGCAATGTTAGAGTACACATCACTTTTTGGCCGTCGAGTGTCGTAACAGTCGGCCAACTGTTCCAAACCCGATTCTACATACGGTTGGACAGTAATCTCCACGTTGTTGATGTAGTTGTTCCTTAGGACAAAGCGTTTTGATTCTTAGTTTTAAGATGCACGCACAACTATTATACTACAACTTGGAACTTTTGAAGGTCTCTACACTCACCATACGAAACACAGCATTATTAAGCTGCTATTTACGCTGGTATTATGTGAGAGAGTGGTCCTTCCTTAGTCGAGCCGACTCATTTGTGCCACAATCATAAATAGCTGCAGCGTGACTCTACCATGTATGAAATTAAAAAACAGCATTTTTAAAAATATCCGCACGTAAAAATAAAGAGGTATGACACTTCCTAGTTTTGTAAATGATAGTATAACTATTTTCTCCTAAAACTTTGCAGACTTAAACATTTAAATGAATTAAAGTTAAATCGTAAAAATTACTTACTTATCATAAAGACCGGTTTGATTAAACAACTTCAAGCCAGCATGTGAATGGCATAGTTGTCCAATGAACAGGAAATACATTTGGCACATCGTGTTGCACATATGTTGTGGGCTAAAAAGACATTCGTGAGCCTTTCGACCTGTTTCAATAGCTTCGATTTGACGGCTTACATCCATGAATAAGTCTTCTAACATTTTCTGTGAATCAGTCTATGAAAAAACCGCTAAAATTATACACTTAAAAAAGAGTAATTATGTATTTTGTTAAACATACTTGAAAAATTCTATAAATTGAATTGATATTGCTCTATGGATAAAGGAATAGAAAATTCATTACGACGTCGACAAGGCTAACGAACAAAATATTCAAAATGATTTTGTTAGCCTGTGTCCTAATTGTTTTGGATTAGTGATTTATTTGTCTAAGAATATATTTTATTATTTTTACTTTAGTAATAAATGAACTCAAAAGCACAATTATTAACTATTGATTACTTGAATTACATATAACAAAAATGTAAAATTAAAACAAAACTTACATCATTATGTAGTAACAAATGCCTTATTAACTGGCAACCAGCCCTCGTAGCAGTATGCCCATTACAAGTAGTCGAAAGGTCTGTATGGGAGTACTTATTAGAAGAAGGTTTCAGGTAGCTAATGATGCGACTCGCCCAAGCTTTATGCCCACTATCATTCAAATTTAATAAAGGCGACCCATCTGATTCCTATAATTTGTTTTTAATTATTAACAAGTGTAAGGAACAAGGATAATGGTTTATATAGATTTTGTTACCTTTAATATCGTTCGTATGATTTCCCAATCCCAAGTATTTCCATCCTTACTTTGCATAACTAAAGTCGATCGGATCCAACTATCGCTGTCGCGTTCGAACAGACTGAAGAACTTTGCCGACTTTGACACTTTACTCACGGCGGAACCAGTTCGAGAACTGACACTTTTGCTCTTTACTAACGCACTAACATTCCTGTTTCCAACATCGGCACGTGAACCCACGCTATGCCTTTGCTTTGGTTCGTTCTCGTTGTCGGACTCGTTTAGGAACTCGGCACTGCTTTCTTTATGCACTAGAAGCTCGTGGTATGGTTTTGCCATGCTGGCATTGTCCTTCTCCTTCCTGCTTTTCGTCGTATCCTCTATTTTAAGTCTAAATGCACCACTACAATATTGTATGATGTGGTCTAGGAACAAACTGTTGCTGGCTGGACGGGCCTCTAGCATAGAATGCAGTCTTCGCAGAGCTGCGACAGCCGCTAGAGCCTGAGGTTTTCCTGCAGATGCTTGGGACATCAGCGAGGGCAACGTGGGCGATATATTACAAATTTGAGGAGGTAGAAACAAGTGTATTAAATGCAATAGTTGACCTAATAATACAGTGGCACGAACCGATATAAATGTATCACTTGTCACGATCACTTCAGCCAATCCGTCCAGCAATCCAGCCTGAAAGAATTATTTTATGAATATATCAGTTCTTATATATAGTGTAACTGTAGCGTAGGAAAATCAATACATCTTGTTCAATAGGTTTTGGTGTTAATTTACAAAATAGAGGTAAGGAAAATCTCCAATAGACATCAAAATCTATCAATAACTATTATATATATATATATATATAAAAATATATATAATATATATATATATATATATATATATATATATATATATATATATGAGTGTGGTTTGCAAGATGATGCGGTGACCAGGATTAAGAAAGGAATGCTTCGGTGGTTTGGTCATGTAGAAAGAATGAACGCGGAAAGACTGACAAAGCAAATATATGTTGCAGAAGTGAATGGAAGAGTCGGAAAGGGACGTCCTAGGCGGAAGTTTGTCGACCAAATTGGCGATATACTAAAAATGGGCCAAATTAAGAGTACCCTTAACCGACGAGCATGTATGCGTAGGTATATGGATGTGGAAGAGGCGAGAAAGGTATGTCTGGATCGTGCTAAATGGAAGTCTGTAGTCTCTGCCTACCCCTCTGGGTGACAGGCGTGTTTATGTTATGTTATTATATATCTTAATATATATTAATCACGTGTCGCGTTGTACATACAACTAAAAAACTACAACATTTTTTGTGTTCATTGAATTTACGCGTACCATCAAATTGTACACATGCCGATACACTGGTACCGCTGTCTATATGAGTAAGCAACGTAAGGGGAGGCAAAGGTCAATATTATAAAAAAATCATCATAGTCCGCATAAGTTCAGCGTTAATAAGTGATTTTTAATGTTTTATCATTCATTACCTACAGCCCTTCACAAGTCCTAATATGTCCAATAGTGAAAGGTTTTTAGTGTAATATAAAATTATGATTTTATTAGTAAATATAATTATGGCCAGTTTTTGAAAGACTGGTCAAACTCAGATTTTAATTCAAATTTAATCAAAAAGTTGGCTATGGGTATTTTCCACGTTGTGTTTATACCAAGCAATAAAAATACTAATGCGTTAGTAGCTTCATCGAAATTATCGGATATAATATCAAACCCATAGTCGACATAGCCATAGACATTCTGTAAAATCATAAGCTCACTTTTTTTACACAGGAATATTTTGATTGACCTTTGGCTGCTAGCATGGTATTTCATTATCTGCTTATTTTTCATTTCCTCCATGACCAAGGTACAATATTTTTTTATCAGGGGTACACTCCGCTCTCAATTTTAATGCTGTTAGCGCTCCTTGAGTAAACCCTGGTCGGCCATTGATGATACTGTACCACTTAATCAATATCCGTGGTGCCGGCAAACATGTTCCACAAGTTTTATGTGCATATCCATAGAATTTTCGTTAATAATCAAGTGTTAGGGTGAAACATCTTAACTCTGTGAAATATTTAGTTCTGAGCAGTTTTCAAACTTACTTTTAAGTAATTGTCTCTTTAAAAGTTCGCTTTCTTCAGTTCCTATCTTTTCTAGTATCTGTTTTTTTTTATTTATCAAAGATGTCTCTGTCAGCGAATCTAGTTAACTTCCCAGTGGGAAGTTATTGTAATGGGTCCGATTTTGCAAATTGGAAATTTTAACATATCTCCACTCTTCAAGGTCTTTAAGAGTCGAATAGTACGGTTTTTAAGAGGATGTTCATGTGTGCACATGTACGTATGTATGTTCGGATTAATATTTCGCCTCGTATATCTCGAGAACAAAGAGTGATGTTGACATGGGGCCAGTTTCATTTAACGCATAATTATGTAACTTAGACCTCATTAAATTTTGAGCAAAATCGGTCAAGTCGTTTTTTGTGCCGAATGAAAAATTGTATAAAATATTAAAACATATAATATTTTTTTATTCTTTGCACTGGGAAGTTAGTCGTGTGGACCTTTCGGTAGGTGCGGCCGCTTTTATTTCTTGCAAACTTATAACTTTTCCTTTGAATACCGGTACTGCCATTGAAGCCTCTTTATGGTATTGGTTTTTATTTCGAGGCGTTTTTTTAGTTTAATTTTCCTTGGTGTACAGTCTCTTCGCTTAGATACGGTCGTTTTTGTGCCGCGCCGCCTGAGTACGTGCCGCATTTTGTCAAAAGTGCGACATTAAAGTTCGTACTGTAAAGCACTCGAAACGTCGGGTACAAAAGTCTAAATTTTACGCGACAAAATCCGTAAAATTAGTTTCATTTAATGTGTAGTGTTCGCGTAAATATAAGAAGTCACCAATATAAACTTGTAAAAATTCTTCCCTCAAGTTCAAGGTTGGTACAGCAGTAACGGCAAACCTTCTTTTATTTATAACTTGGGCTATGAAATATGATTTATCAAAATATTCGAAGTAAATAGTGATAGTCTGTTTAGGTATCCAAGATTCATGATTTCTCCAAGCTGCAAACCAAGTCTGCCGCTTAAGAAAATCTCTTGGAAATATGTAAAATCAATCCTTGTGCACAGGCTTGAGGGTATAGGTATACACTTAGATTTATTTAAAGACCATCTTAAGGATTGCAAGCAGAAAGTAAAGATAGGTGAATACTTAAGCGATGTATCATATATAACATTCGGAATTCCGCAGAGCAGTCCTGGGTCCTACTTTGTTTTTAATCTACATAAATAATCTAACCAACATGGACATTAACGAGGGTAATATAATCTCCTATGCAGATGATAATATTTACTGTTGACTCCTGAGATTCTGTTCGTAGATCTGCTGAAGAAGGCCTTGCTAGGATCGCTAAGTGGCTGAAGATTAACCCATTTACTTTAAATACTTTTAAAACTAGTTATATATGTTTTTCAAACTAAATTCGAACTCAGCCTAATATTAATTTCCAAATTAATCTTCACACAATCTATGATCCCTTAAGTACTAGTTTCACTTAAGTAGTAGTTCATTAATTAGTAAGGTCTCTGAGAACATAGTTGTCCAACATTTAATCATAATTGACCAACATTTGTCATGGCATAGACACATTAATTAAAACTACTTTTACGGATTTTATCGCGTTTAATCTTAAATTATTTTTAATTCCCAACGTTTCTGGTGCTTTCCGGCACCCATGGTCACGGGAGACTGAGGTAACTGACGTCCCGATGTCAATGTTAATCCGGAGTACCTTCAGCTTTTTAATTATTGTTTATGGTCCGATCTATGCAGAATGAACTTACTCTGTCTTGAAGTCTTGCAGTGGTATGCTTGGGTTTAGTTTTAATTTTATTAATTACAAGGTCCCAAGCAGGTGGTAGTACCCAGCCTCCTTCTCTATTGAAATAAGGATGTTTTTTAATTACAATAGCCTTGCGTGTCATCCTTGGTAGTAATCGATGTTTTTGGCGAGGATTTGTGGTCTATCAAATCTGATGTAATGGTTGGGGCCCGCCTAGGATATGATCACAACTGCAGACTTCCCCGTTTGTGATCATATTACCACCTGCTTGGGACCTTGTAATTAATAAAATTAAAACTAAACCCAAGCATACCACTGCAAGACTTCAAGACAGAGTATGTTCATTCTGCATAGATCGAAACTCGGACGGATTCGGATTTTGTGCAGGAAAATACACTGCAATTCGACATTTTTGTCGGAGCTCAATTAACTGGCACGATCACTTGCGTAACGGCGCACGACGCGGATCAACTAGTTTCATATAACGGCTATGAGTCGGACTCACACAGAGGGGTATGCCCTGCGATGCCGTCTCCTTTGGTTTAATACTCAAAGAATAAGGGTGACAAACGAGCACACTGTCCAGCTGATGGTAATTGAATGCTGTGGCCCATAGAGTATTACATCTGTCCTTGATTAAGAATCCAAACCAGTGGCGAAGCTTCCGTAAAAGCCGAAAAGCCGGGCTTGCCTTATTAAAACTGAATCAATCAATAGTATCAATCAATAATATCAACTAATAAAATAACTCATAAACTGTTTCAAATTATTTTAATTTTCCCGCGCACTCCACTGTTCGACACATGTCGACCGATGACCTCGTATTGCCTTAGCGATACGTTTATACAAAGGTACTCTGTGGCGATACTGCTGCTGTCATAAAGTGAATTTTAATAGAGCGATTCGTTGTCTATCTCGCTCGCGTGGGCTTTGTACGGGGCTTTCGAGAAGACGATCGCTCTCTTTCTAACCTATGGCAAAATATTCTATAATGAAATATAACTACGAAATGTTTATATAGCAATTACTATTGAGCCAACAAGCCTGGCTTTGCCATGAAGTTGTTTAGGAGTGCGTTAGCGACTAGCGAAGTGGTTGCGGGCCCCTCGTATGCAAGTTCACTTCACATTTCAATGTTTATTGTTTGTTAAAAATTTTATGCTTTTTCGAAGATTTTCAGTGAAAATGGGAGGATAATAGTATTCATTGTGATGAATATAAGTGTGTTGAAGTGCTAATCGGCGAGGAAAAGGTAAAAATCTTTAAAAATGGAATTTAATATTCAATAAACATTTCTTCATACTTTAAATATAGGTACAGGACTCTTTAGTATTAAAGTTTAATTAAGTTAGTCGTATTTAAAGGTTTAATAACTCAATGTTTATATTACCATACGAATTAAAAATATCAATTTGGACAGCAGCATAAAGTATGAGACCTAGGTTTAATTTTAGAGAAAATAAGTGTTACAATCTTTTTTTTAACGTGAAGCCCAAATTTTAATTAAATAAATCAAAAGAATACAGAAGAATGTAATGAGGTTTTTAAAGAATAGTACTCCCTTTTTTTTATTTCCAGTTAAGTTTCTCTGTCTACTTTTCAGTATATAAAATTTTAATGGCGCCATCTACTTAATTCTATACGTAAAGTCATTTTATCGAACGAAAATTGGTTGATTCTCACGGTGGTACCTAAAGATTACTCTAGATGGCACAAATAAGCTATCGGCTAATTTATAGTGATATATGAGTTTAAAAATATCATTTAGTACGGTTTATTATGAATTGAAAATGAATAGTCATTATTTTATGGTAAAAAAATTAGCAAAGCTTTATCTTCTCATTATAACTATCTAATTCCTGTCGTAATCTGTTCTTTTACGCATATAACTTAAACAAAATATAATTTCGAGGTTTCACGTCTGCCAGGCGTCCCTTTTTTAACTTTGTACATAGTTTGTTTGTACTTTGTTCATGCTTTTCTTTTGTTCATGTATTGTATTCTTTGTAAATACAAGGTGGCCCATAAGTCGTTAGAAATGTAAATTTCGAATAAAATACAAAAGGCGCGCATGAGTGTCGCGCGCGGTGCGGGGGGAGTACCGACGGTTTCTGGGAATTCAGTCGCCATGGAGCGTTTCACCGGTGCGGACCGTGCACTTTGTGTGCGCGAGTTTTATCGAAACAATGATTCGGCTACCATTGCGCGACGTAAATATCGAGAATATCAAAATTTACGCAACTTTAAAGACATTCCAAGTGTTCAAACGATTAAGAACTGGGTTATTAAGTTCGAAGAGAGTGGTTCGACGTTGGATAAACAACGGTCAGGTCGACCAAGGACATCACGGACGGAAGAAAACATCGATGTAGTGAAACACTCAATTCGTGAAAATCCTACCCAGTCTACTCGTAAGCATTCCAGTGCATTAAACTTACCCAGAACATCGTTACAGCGAATTTTAAAGAAAGATTTACATCTTCACCCGTACAAGATTCAGATAGTACAGGAATTAAAAGATACTGACACTATCCACAGACTAAATTTCGCAAATGAAATGTTGAACCGCTTTACTTCGTTTAATAACGTGTTATTCTCTGATGAGGCTCACTTTCACATCAACGGCCATGTCAATAAGCAAAATTGTCGCTACTGGAGTTGCGAAAATCCAAATCGCAAACATCAAAAGCCCTTACATAGCCCTAAAGTGACAGTTTGGGCGGCTATGTCAGCGCATGGCATTATAGGCCCTTACTTTTTTGAGGACGGCAGAGGCCGCGCGCTTACTGTTACTTCACAACGGTATGTAGCTATGATCCAGGACTTTTTTACACCAGAGTTGCAGAATTTTCCAGGCTTCAATACGCGGACCTGGTTTCAACAAGATGGAGCAACTGCCCATACCTCTAACGTCGCTATGCCGGTCGTCCGTCAACTTTTCCCTAATAAAGTGATCTCTCGAAGAGGAGATATTTCTTGGCCACCACGTAGTCCAGATCTGACCCCAATGGACTTTTTCTTATGGGGTTATCTTAAGACTAAAGTGTACGAAACCAACCCGCGGACAATTGATGTCCTGACCTGAAAGAAAATAACCAAAGAGAAATGGCAAACATTACAGAGCTTACTTGCCGCGCAGTGATGGATAATTTTAAACTTCGCTTATAGGAGTGCCGCGATCGTAACGGATTACATTTAGATGATGTAATTTTCAAAAAAATAATTCCCATTTTATAAGGATTATGACAAAATAAAAAACGTTTTTCATAATGTCATTAGTTTTTTTTAATTATTTTTTTACATTTCAAGGGACTTATGGGCCACCCGGTATCTCAAGCAAACCCAAACGGCTATTTTCAAAACCATCGAAGGTGTGCAATTGCATATTATGTCATACAATCTATCTAGCGGTAGTATGCTTTCTGTGTGCTTTGTTAAACACGTCCTTGTCAGCACTGAATATGAAACTAAAGAGTGGAGACAGCTGAAGATTGGTGTATTTTTATTAAACTGCTAAAAACAACAAAACCATATCTTGGGCTTGCCCTAGTTTGGAGCCCTAGCTTCGCCACTGATCCAAACGCAGATGCTTTGTCACCTCTGAGGACTAAGATGGAATGCCTTATTTCCAGTAAACTTGGGTCTACTTGTGCGAACTATAGCAAAGATGAAAAAGTTGCCCTACAAGACAATGTATAGGGGAGGACTACGTTCAACAGTGGACTTCTAATAAGCTGCAATGAAAATAATCTTTATTTAGATTTCAGTAGTAGATTTCAAAATTACTTATCTACTATGGGTTGCATTTGTATCTATAGCATGTAGCGGCGCTGTCGTCGCGCCACAAGCGAAAAACACACCGAAGCCTAAATCGCGCTATCAACATTCCGAATCATAAACAGTATATATAGAACATCTCCGAACTATCACACGGAGTGTCGGCCGCTCCCCGGGCAGAACACCTTGCCCGGCGGGAGATCTCCCCTTTTCCTTCCACGGCCACAGTGGTGACCCCGACGTGATCTGAACACGCAACCAAACAACCTTCGGAAACTTCAAGCTTCATAATCGTCATAGAATACCCCACCCATTCGCTCCCGAGCAGATATCGTCTGCAGTCTTCATATCCTGCAAGCCATCTAGCTTTACAAGGTTCATCGCAGCACTGGAATAATAATGCTTCCTGTTCCTTCAAGCTACTCACTGCGCTATACAGTGTTCGGCACGGCTCTGAGCCTTACTGCTCGCCTCTGCTTCACGGCACTCTCGCAGATTACTTGCCTTCTTCTCGACTCACCGCAGACTACAAGGCAATCCACTGGCACTTGCACATTCGTCGGCAACAAGGCTGCACTAACGACCTCCGGTCTGAGCAGGGGGGTGATGTAGCGGCGCTGTCGTCGCGCCACAAGCGAAAAACACACCGAAGCCTAAATCGCGCTATCAACATTCCGAATCATAAACAGTATATATAGAACATCTCCGAACTATCACACGGAGTGTCGGCCGCTCCCCGGGCAGAACACCTTGCCCGGCGGGAGATCTCCCCTTTTCCTTCCACGGCCACAAGCAGTTTCCTATAAGAACTAACAATTAACTGTATAGTAAAAGAGGAATATTATAAGTTGTATAAGGAAAGGTACATTGTTTCGTTTCCTTTTACTAATTTGATAACTTTATTTCACACAGGGAACAACTTTAGATAATATTCAACATTTAATAGGTCGTTATTGAAATCAACTAGGAAAGAATAATCATAATCATTAATACTTATCCATATTTTATTGATGCCGAGATTTTAAAGCATTAAATGATAGTTTTTTTTAACATACCTCTAGGAAACACTGAAGTAACAGGGCAAGGTGAATTTCAATAATATCAGGCCCGGTCACGCTTAGGTGAGGTAGAATGGAAGTGCCTTCTGCTGCCACAAAGCCTTCGTTCAATCGCCATGAGTCCTAAGGTTATATAAATAATATAATACCTACAAGATATATATATATATATATATATATATATATATATATATATATATATATATATATATATATATAGAACATAGTATAAATTTTCAATTATGCATAAACAAATATTGTATTTGAAAAACAACACAAACTTCTTGTGAAGTTATCTTATTTACGAAAAGCTAAATAGGATCAACACATGAGAGCCAACATAAAGCAGAGGCCTTTATTTTAGCAACCTCCACCAAATTAAAAAAAATATGTTTAAACTAAAGCTGTATAAAAATATGATTGTTACGTGCCAAATCAAGTTTAGAATACCTGGAAATCAGACGGATCCACGGCGTCCAAAGCGACGGAAATCTCATCCGTCCACTCAGGTTGTGGTAATCCAACTAATTCATACAGCAAATCCAATATGGCTTTCTGAAAAAACTCCCATTATTGGATTATATTATATTAACAATCTTATGTAAGAAATACACGTTATAGCCCTTTGCCATTTATTATTTATACATCTCAAATAATGAAGAACAATATAATAATATATAATATATTATACAAACATATAATCATTTTGTTCTTTTAAAACCCTCAACCACTTTTAATGAAATTTAGGAACAGATATATTTTCGGTCAGGAATTCGTTACCATAGATCCTGTTATGCCACCTAATGTGAAAAATATATACTTATAAAATCAATCCGCCAAGACTCACCAACTAAATTTTACATATAAATAATTCCTCTCTGACTGACTCCCCACTATAATAATTATGTAACTTAATTCAAAAAAACCATTCATAAAAGTCTTCATATAACAAAATGATGTTTAATAGTACTTTAAAAAGATAAAAAAATGAAAAGAATACTCACTCGGACTTCTAGCCGCGGCAAATAAAGTGCAGCAACCAAAGCTCGCAAGCCGCCTTTGCTGCACGGGTGGCAGAAGTGGAGCAAGCCCGGCCAACTGCGCAGGACACACAGTAGCGCGAGTCTGCTGCACGTGAACCGCATCTCGCGTTCGTCTCTGTATAATCACAATGTAAATGTTGTCATACAAAAGTATGGCTTGTAATTTCATAACAGTGTAATGTCTCTTCCAGACCGATTTTCGGTCATGGCGATAGTCTGAACGGAAACCAGCCATCTGCGCAGGTCACAATTATAATGCTTAAGTGCGTAAGCAAGCACAGGTGCACTACAATACAATACAATACTCTTTTTTTTACACCAATAACTGATAAATCTTACAAAAAAAAAACAAACAATGAGGGAAAAATAAAGGGCGGTCTTATTGCTACAAGGCAATCTCTTTCAGACAACCCAGAAGAAATTAATAAAAATGAGAAAAAAATTTACAGGTAGAGTGCCCTAAATTAGAAAAAAAATTAAAAATAGTACCTTATGTACTAAAATTACAGCATAATTTAGGTAGATCAATGACCATATATAAAAGGAGGAAGAGAGAGGAGTTAAAGCGACAAATAGTGTTCCTTAATCTAATATCTTGAACACATTTAACTCACTATTCTCGCACTCTCAGTCAAATAAGGCGGTAATCCGGTATGACCGGAGATATATCAGGCGCAGGACCAACGGCTTTTTGTGCTTTCACAAACACGGGAGTGAAATAGAATTTTTGATACAAAAAAAAACTACTGCTATTACCCAGGATTGTAACCCGAGACAATATGATCAACATTGGCGTTTCCACTAGACCAACAAGGCAGTCATATGTATCATACCAATGCATTTTCGGATACATTTACTGTCTTTCAAACAGAAGTCTAGAGTATCGTCAGTCGATCTCGGGTACACTGGTACAGGTGAATTTGACATTTGGAGGAAAGGTACAACCTACTATTATTGCTGCTAACACGAAGGCATCTAGTGTATATGTTATAAAGCATCTACATTATAAATCATATAAGCAGTTACTATATAAATAATTTTATAGTGTAAAATATTTTTTAATACGAATTATGAAAAACTTTCTTGTATAAGTCCCCTACCAATATTATGTATCTCACTATATGAAACTAGTTTTTCCACGCAGTTTAACCCACGTGAAGGACATAAAACGACATAATTTCAAATATTAAAAGACCATGTTCATATGTAAAATGTCTTTTACTATGAAATTGCCATTCTGCAATACTGGGCATTTCAAATCAAGATAATTTTTGTTTCACTAAAAATTCTAATTTCAAATGAATGTTATTTTAAAAACATGAAATTCTTTTTTCGACATTAGTCTTTTTTTATTAGCGTTATGTTTTCATCGCATTTGAATCTTTTTCGTCATCATGGATACGTTAAAAATTCGGGTAATTATGGAATATCAATACCCTCGTGGCAACATCGTAGCACAAACGGCACGCAACATCAACGAGGTTTACGCAGCAAATACTACAAACGAACACACCACCTGTTATTGGTTTGATAAGCTCTCTGAATCTCGGGAAATAGCATACATTTTTAACAGACACAACAAAAACAAACATAAACATTAAAATGTGAAGGGAACTTGCAAACGTATTACCGTTATACCCGTACCGTACCCCCACTCGCTAACGCATTCCCAAGCAACTTCAGGGCAAAGCACGGCTTTTGGTTCTATAGTAATTGCTATATAAACATTTCGTAGTTATATTTCATTATAGAACATTTTGCCACAGGTTAGAAAAGGAGCGATCGTCTTCTCGAAAGCCCGGTAAAAAGCCAACGCGTGTGAGAGAGACGACAAAATCAACACCTTGCGTTCATTAATTTTGACAGTCAAGTGTATTTCGAATTGAAAGCAAACTGCTAAGTGTTGACGTTACATATTATATGCTACGAGGTCATGCCCTGCGGAGCGCGCAGGAAATTTGAAACAGTTTGAAACAGTTTACTAGTTATTTTATTAGTCGATATTATTGATTGAGCAGTTTTATAGCAAGCCCGGCTTCTGGCCTTCCATAGAGGCTTCGCCACTGACTATTAATATCTTTAGTATAATGTATTTTTGCAAAGTAACGCCTGATTCTATTAATTGGATTAACAAAGTTGTAAAATATAAATTTTTATAAGTATATAAGCTAATAAAATTCAATAGAAAATAAATCTCGATTACCTGTTTGTATCGGTGCCAGCTGGGCGAAAATGGAAATCACAATATGGTGAATTGAGACATGTCAAATCGATTCTTGCGGCCCGACGTGAACTCGGTTCATTCAAAGTGTGCAGTAAAACTCCACACAATGCTTCAGCCATACGTGGGGTGGCACATTCTGCTAACTGTCGGGTCACTGCGTTAACACCACCACATGAGATGAACAAGTCAGGATTTAATACACCTATAAAAATAAAACCCTGTAAGCATGTTTTTAAGAAATAAATGAGATTAAAAGTAATACTATTACAGTTCATTATAGTTTTTTTCTTTTTTGGGACAGTAAGAGAAAAAGAAATAGTTTGATACAGTGTTAATAATGTCTTCTTTCATGTCTTGTGACTAGACTTGATCATATTTATTAGTAAGTATGTTGATGGTAGACATGTGTCAATCGTGAATTATTTGTTCATTTGACCCATTAAAATTTTGATAATTACATTTTTTAACATTACATTTTTAACATTCCGGATCAAACGATTGACAGGATCTACCACCAAAGAACAATGTCCGGTGACCGACAAAATCGAGCGGGTCTCACAGATCACAAAGTACTGAAACTCGAAATGATCCATTTGAATTATTGACCCGAATGACCCGTTTCGTAAGACGATTCAATACTTGGATGATCGGGTCAGTAGAAATGAATGAATAACACATGCCTAGTTAATAAGCTGTTAACAGATATATGATAGCATAGAAGTAAAGTAAAAAATGATTCATGGCCCATTTCTAAATGTTCCACGGCACTTAACAGTAACTTCTGTGCATAATAAATCTAAGGTAAAAAAAAATGTTACAAAAAGTGCTTACAAATTTCTGCTAAAGTGGCAATAGCAGGTCTGGAGAGTCTGTCACCAGTTCCATCACCAGCACTACCTGCACGAGCGACTGCCGTTAGACATCGAAGAAAACCTTGATCAATAAAGGCTGCCCTATGACACTTTAATGGTTGCTCAATTGCACCCACTACAGCAATCACCCTTCGAACTACTCGCAGCGCCTGAGCTCTTTCTTCCTCATTCCTTAACATTAAGTCCATAGACCTACAAAAAACTCGTTGTAAATATATAATATAAAATTGCACAATTTAAGGAAACTCTAATTCAGGTCAAATTGTTTACGACAAGTTGTGTCATTTGAAGCTTGCGGGACGCGCGTCTCGAGCGGGGTGAGGAAACGGTTAGCGTTGTGCGGGAGGTGGGGGCTTGCTGTGTGCGTACGGCGCTGCAAGCGACCTAGTCGGCAGGAACTTTGGAGGGCTACAGCCGTGCCGGTTAGACGTCGGGCGTTACATAATAGTTTGCGTCGAATGTCGGCGGCCTCCATGTTGTTGTATTTTGTCGTTAATATACGTGACAACGAGGCTTTTTGATTTAGAATTATTGAATTAACTTAGATTAGTAATTTGCATCGACGAGTGAACCTGGGACCTTGAACCTTGACCAACCGTCCTTAAGTTGTGCAGCATGTCACTTGTTTTAATGTCGATTAACGTTGATTTGGTTGAATTTGAAGTTAAGTAAGTGTACAAATAGTTGATAAATTAACATAGTGAAAATAGCAGCAGAAGCTTTCAATTGATGAAGGGAGGGATCTCACATTTGGAGAGAAGCAGCGCCTTTGGATCGGCAATCCTGGATCAGCGGGGCTGTCCGGATACACTATACACTTTCCTACACTACACGCCCACTACCATTTACTTGCCCCTGACGCCACCTTGTGGTAGACCCTACACTTCTGGAATTCGGTAAGTTTTGTGTTTGCGTATCTAGCCATTATAATTTAATTATCCATAGGTCATTGGACCCTCCCCTCTGTTACCCGTCGAATTGGGTTACTGTGGGCCCTAGCTCAATCGACCTTTGTCGGGGTAACTCAGGGCCGTAACACAAATGCATGTGCCAAAATAATAAGAGATAAGTTGTGTGCATTAATTCTATTATTTTATGCATACAGCTTTAAAATAATAGAATGATAGTTTACAAATATAATATTAATTGTTTAAGGGTCAAAAAACATTACTTGGCTCTTAATGTATAATAATAAATAAATAAATAAAATGTATTTAAGTTAGTCGAACGAAACACTCACCAAAGTTATAAACTAACTTTGGTGAGTGTTTCGTTTACCAATAACAACGGAGATAATAATAATTATGATTGTTAAATAGAAATGTTTAAATAAATAAATAGATAAACTTTAATAAATGAATAGATAAGCTCGTGATTGTAATAATGTTTAGTAAATAATAAACTGACAAGGTGTATGGACATAGCTCGATCAGTATATAGTCTATATATCTCTCGAATCCATAATGCACCTACAACATCCTATTAGCAAGCTACACCTCCCAATTCAAAGGAAAAAAAATAGATATTTCATTAATTCCTAGCACATTGCAGGATACAACTTAATATGTGACAAGGAAATAAACAAATTGTCTTACTATATCAATGTGTCTAGACTATATCATGAACTAGACACTTACTACACTTACTTAAGGCCAAATACGAAGCGAATGATCTTGCTCGTTTCTTGGCGAACCGCGCGCTGTCTTTCGAACATCACGTGCGTTAGCCGTACGAGTGTGCTAGCTCGTTATGCAGAGTAATGAATAACACAGAGAGCATTGCTTACTTATTAATTAAATCTTTCTGATTTATAATATTAGTTCCTACAGATTACAAATTTTGTACTCTATTCATTACAAACATACAAAAATAATAATCTTTCCTCATTATAATATTAGTATAGATTGATTAAAACTACTTTTACGGATTTTATAGCGTTTATTTTACTATTATTTTTAATTCCCGACGTTTCGGGCGCTTTCCAGCACTCATGGTCACGGGGGGGGACTGAGATGACTGACGTCCCGATGTCATTGTTAAGCCCGGAGTACCTTCAGCTTTTTTTAATTATTGTTTATGGTCCGATCTATGCAAAATGAACTGACTATGTCCTGAGGTCTTGCAGTGGTATGCTTTGGTTTAGTTTTAATTTTATTGATTATAGGATCCCAAGCAGGTGGTAGTACCCAGCTGCCTTCTCTATTGAAATTAGGATATTTTTTAATTTCAATAGCCTCACGTCATCATCCTTGGTGGGAACCGGTGTTCTTTCGCGAGGATTTGTGGTCTATCAAATCTGATGTAATGGTTGGGGCCGTCTAGGATATGATCGCAAACTGCAGACTTTCCGAAACGTTGATGCTTCACATCAGCTATATGTTCTTTTACGCGGGTTCTAATTGATCTTTTTGTTTGTCCTATATAAGAGAGACCACATTCACAATCAAGCTTGTACACTCCTGCATCTTGTAGAGGAATATGACACTTGACTGATGGTAGGAACTGACTAATCTTCTTCGGCGGCTTGTAGAATGTTCTAATAGAAGCTCGCTTCAAGATGTAGCCAATCTTGTCTGTGACACCTCTAACATATGGTAGTACAGCAGGCACACGCTCGACTGTGGCCGGCTTCACTCGATCACTGTGACGTAGGCGCGGGACCCGAAGCTTGTTGTCGCGCAGAACTTGCTTGACGTGCTGAAGCTCGGCGGCCAGGTGCTTGCCGTCACAGATCCCTCGTGCTATCTGTAACAAAGATTTGCCGACGGTAGCTAAGTGTGAAGGATGGTAGTGAGATTCACCGTTTAAATATCGGTTTGTATGGGTCTTTTTCCTATACACAGTGTGTGTCACACCAATGGTATTGTTAGGATTTCGGATGAACTAACACATCTAGGAAAGGTAAGGAATTATTTGCCTCTAACTCCATAGTAAATTGAATTTTAGAGTTTATGGAATTAAGATGTTCTAAAAATGTAGTCAATTTGTCTGATGGTAAAATTGTGAAAGTATCGTCTACGTACCGCTTGTAGATCCTTGGTGTAACAGGTGCAGTAAGGAGGGCTTTCTCCTCAAAGTCTTCCATGAATATATCGGCGACAATGGGAGATACAGGTGAGCCCATCGCAACACCATCTACTTGCTTGTAAAACTCTTCCTTCCACAATAGATAGCCAGATCTAAGGCAATGTCTGAGTAATACTGCATATTCTGCTGGCATATTATTTTCCTCTAGTTTCCTAGTTATAATTGAGATGCAGTCTTCAACAGGTAGGCATGTAAATAGAGACTGAACATCAAAACTGACCATGGTTTCATTGTCAGTAAGACGTAGGTCTTTTATCTCACTGACAAAATGGTATGAATCCTTAGTGTGAGCTCTTGTGTGTCTTCTGAGTGGTGATAATATTTTAGCTAAGTATTGAGCCAATCTGTAAGCTGGCGAATCAATCTGACTCACTATTTAATTTAAGTTATTTAGTGTAAACTGAAGTTTGATACGTGTGTTTTGTAACACGTTACTAAACACACCCGTACCTACACAGGTAACGCGGACTAGAATTTATTGGATTTTCGGCATGAAGGCCTCGGCAAAGCATCGTCTAATGCAAGCGATCAAATGGTCTGTATGAAAAATTTTGAAGGAATTGATTTAATTATTGAATAGAGATGGTAGACCTTAGATTTATCAAAGGCTATTTACACAAAACTTGAACACTTTAGTGGAAAATGCTATATCTATCCTTAAATTGCCTGTTGTTGGGATGTAACAGTGGACGATAATATGCACAAGCTCTTGCTTCAACACTGGCGTTATAATAGCAGTCATCTATAATTATTACTTATTTATGCCTTAGCAGCTGCAAACGTACTCCAAGCGAAAAAAATAACGTCCTGCTATAATTATACATCGTTCACATAAAACGAAATAAAATGAACTTTTCAACAATTATTCTCACTCTTCCATCTCACCGTAAAAATCTACGTGAAAACTTTTTCGATATCGACGGCGTAAAGTTTACATAAGTTACGTCTCGAACGATCAAAATTGTCGCTCGCACTCGCAAAATACTTCAAACAACCAATCACGAGCGTTATCGTTCTCACTGTCGAATGTGAGTCAATGTTCGATGGTCGATATCGATTACGTAGTAAACTCGCACTCAGGAATTCTGTTTCAAATTATTGTCACTAGTTGGCGCTTTTTTTATTCCATACAAATCGTAGTTAACTTTATCGCTATCGAACGCGTAGAAAAACTCGCACTAGGCACACTGTACATTCTTTTCCGACTCGATCGTGATATTTACATTTTTAGAGTTTCTCACTTCATAACGCAGAAACGTTAATCATTTTTGCTAATCTAAATTATTAAAAATCTAGCCTATTAGGCAACCTCCAACAAAAAAGGACCGTAAAAGTATATAAAAATATAACCTCAAAGTGGAACGTACCACATTCGAGGAGCGTTCTTGAAATAAACTGTCTTTGTTTTACCACTTAAGTAATAATTATTTTCTTTTTCGCATGCAAACCCCTAAATTAACGATTTTCAATACAGACGTAACTAACTATAGTCACCTTACGCCACGCATCGAAGCGCCTGGTAATTTATGATGGCAAACTTTTATCTGGCAATATACAATATTACTAGACGTTTGTAATTTAAACGAATTATGTTAATTAAAAAAAATTGTATCGTAAAAGGTCGAAAATGAAGAAGACATGCACCTTCGGAATCACAATATGGTGGAGCCACGTGTTTAAGGCTGCCGAAAGTCTAGTTCCCCGGTCAAACCTCAAACCTATTACGCGAGATATTAACTAAAGTGGACTGTATATGCGATTGCTTCTACGCTTACGTAAAAGCGACTACTATAGCATGCGGTACAATGCACTCGCTCTTCCCTAAACTAAACTATTACTTGTCGAATCGATGAAAGGAATCCTGCTTGACTAGGAAAAAAACACAGATTGGAGCGGGTTAAACTATTAGCAAGCAGGTATAATTAAGGAATATTGACTCACCGGGGTTTCTTCTTCCTGTCGATCACTATGGCGGCGACTTCCGGAACACTCCGGAGAGGGGCGGTGCGCGACGATATCTCACACGAGGTGAGGCGGGTTCCTGGAGCTCGACTGCTTCCAGGCCAAAGCGGTTACCACTAGTGAGGTGTTTCCAAACGAGCGCGCGGGAAGAGGAGGTTGTAGTTCAACGACGACTGCGGCGGGAGAAGAGGCTCGCGCATCGGTCGCGCGTGTCTTATATATCCTCGGCTCGGGTGATTACGCGATGTTCTAGAATCGTCTTCTTTCCCCTCCCACCCCACCACCCCGATGTGTCGATAGGAGGGTACGAATGATATTGTTTGGAAAGGAATAATGATTCTACAAGTTCCTACCGTCAAATAAAAAACGCGAATGGTTTTCCGCGCAACCATCTCCCCCGCCCTTGAAGGATTTCCTTCAAAAAAAATAACTAAACAACTAGAGCTAAGATCGACTAACAAATAACTAACTAACGCTAAGATTACCTAAATTAAACTACAATTTCAGTCTAGAAAGCTAATTTAAATTATGGAAGAGGCAAGGGGCACAAACGGATAACAGGACGTAGGTAAGACCCAACCGTGGTCTTAACGCGAGCTATCCTAATTACTCCGTCGGAACCGGGAAAGACCTCCTCGACGATTCCTAACGGCCAGTGGAGAGGCGGCGTATTCTCCTTAGTGAGCACAACTACGGTTCCTACAGCTAAAGGCTCTGTCGCTGTGTTCCATTTTTGCCGAGACTGCAAAGTATGCAAGTATTCCATCCTCCATCGTTTCCAAAACGATTGCACTAACCGATCTAATAATTTGTGGCGTGTGGAAATGCTAAGTCTGTTCTCATCCATATCCGCGGCGGGCAGATACCTTAGAGGCGTTAAAGTCAAAAAATGTGCTGGAGTTAGAGCCAGCGGTTCCGAGGGGTCACTAGATAACGTCCGACAAAGTGGGCGGCTATTCATTACGCATTCAATTTGAGCGAGCACCGTACTTAGCTCTTCGAAGGACAAAATTTGATCTCCTATTACTCGGTATAAGTGGCTCTTTAGACTTTTAATATTAGTCTCCCAATTGCCCCCAAAATGACTCGCGGCTGGGACGTTCAGAGACCACTCAATGCGGTTCTCGGCTAGAATGTGAGCGAACTCCGAATTATAATACTTGCTAGCTAAGAGCTCGTGTAGTTCCGATAGAATACGTTTTGCACCGACGTAGTTCGTACCGTTATCCGAATATAATTTACTTACAGGGCCTCTGCGCGATAGAAATCTTTTAAATGCACCCATAAAGCCTGCTGTGCTTAGATCACCAACGAGTTCTATATGCACTGCTCGAGTAGTTAGACATACGAAAATGCAGACGTAAGCCTTTGTGGATCTTATACCACGCCCGCGAGTGAGCGTGACCTTAAACGGACCAGCAAAATCAGACCCGGTGTGCGTGAAGGGCTTTACCGATTGTATCACTCTACAAGATCTAAGTTCCGCCATTTCCGGAAATGACGGCTTGGGGCGTGCCCGAAAGCAAGCTATACATCTGTGCACCCGATTGCGTATTAAACTACGTGCACAAAGAATCCAATAATTCTGACGCAAGATCGACATCAATAAATCGGGGCCAGCGTGCGAGTTCAATTTATGATGATAATCGACTAATAAGTTCATGATATGGTCTTTACGCGGTAAAAGTATAGGGTGCCGTTGGTCGAAACTCAATTGCGAGTTGGACAAGCGTCCACCTACCCTTACAATCCCATCCTGTAAAAATGGCTTAAGGCGTTGAAAGGCGCGACTACAAGCTCTATTCGATTGTAATCTTGTAATTTCTTCAGAGAAGTGCGCACGTTGAAGTTCACGTAATACTAGCGACTCGGCATAGTTGTAATCGGATGCTAAGACATACGGACGTCGCGGTAAAAGCTTCGCGAATCGACAAACGTAAATTACGCTACGCAATAATTTCGACCAAGAGGACAAGCGGTTCGCCAGAGCAATGATTGGAGAAACCTCGCTCGAAACGTTCGCCACTAGAGCGTGTCTCTTCTCTTCCGGCGGTTGTGACACTGACGAAGGTTCGAAATCGGTTATTGGCCATTGTGAGGGATCCAAGTAAACCCAAGAAGGTCCATGGAACCAAAGCGGGTGGTCCATTATTTGCATCGGGGTGAGTCCCCGGGATAGACAATCGGCAGGGTTTTCCTTACCGGACACGTGATAAAAGTTCCGCGTTTCTAACTCGTCTTGGATCTTGGCCACTCGGTTCGCGACAAACGTATCCCAACGGTGGGGTGAAGAATGAACCCAACATAAGGCGACGGTGGAGTCGGAAAAGGCAAATATTCTTTCTATGTGAACTCTATCCCTACATGCGCCGATAACTGTGGTAATAAGCTTGGTGAGTACTAATATTGCGCAAAGCTCTAAGCGCGCCAGAGAGACAACCTTACGGGGGGGAGACTCTCGACTTAGAACTAATGAGGCTAATCGAATTTCTACCATTATTCTGGACATGGAAATATACAACGCCCCCGTAGGCCTTCTCGCTGGCGTCTGCAAATCCAACAACCGTTATGCTGCTATTTCTATCGACATTTATATGACGCGGTATTTTAATTTCTCTTAGTAAAGGAAGTTCCTCTCTAAAGCGCTGCCACAATCGAACAATGCTGTCAGGCGGCGAGTCATCCCAATCGCATTCAAATAACCAAAGTTGTTTAATCAAAAGCTTAGCGTATAATACCACCGGAGCTACGAAACCCATGACGTCCCATAATCTAGCAACGCATGACAGTATTGTGCGCTTTGTGCATTTCTCTACGGGCGGATTTACCTTAAGGCTAAACACGTCGGACTCTGGTGACCAACACAGACCGAGCACCTTGTGTGTATCGGAATCGTCGAATTCCTTTATCGCCGAAAGACGGTGTGATAGTGGGATTGTATCTAAAACCGGACGCGAATTACTAGTCCACTTCACAAGATCGAATTGACCTGATTTCATGAGCCTTATAACCTCGGCGGTGGTTAGGGTGGCCTCCTCCACGCTATCGACCGAATACACAAAATCATCCATATATAATCCGCTCTCAATTGCCCTCTTAGCTTTAGGATAAGAGGGACCTTCATCGTGAGCGAGCTGTCTCACCGTGCGTAACGCATGAAATGGGCTCGACTTTAAACCAAAACAAACGCGGTTAAATTCTAACACCATTAGAGGTTCCTTTGGGTGGAAACGATATAAAATGCGCTGGAATCTACGGTCGCATTCACGGACCCCTATGCAAAGAAACATTTGGCGAATATCGGCGGATAGTGCTATACTAAACAAACGAAAATTGACTATTATATCAAATAAACTGCCCTGTAAATTTTGCCCACTATAGAGGATATCGTTAAGCGACAGGTGAGTGCTAGTTTTAGTGGTATAAAATACGACGGTGTGTCTTCGTAGTTATCTAATTTCGAAGCCACAAGTGATATGTAACCTTCTCTTATATATTCGTTAATGACGCCGTCGTAAGCTTCCTTTAACTGGGGCGAAGCGAGCATCCTACGCTCCAAGCTGTAGAAACGTTTTTCCGCCATTTGACGCGAATCGCCGAGAGATAAAACATCTCCCTTAAAGGGTAGCGCTACACTATATCTACCGTCGCGATCACGAACGGTCGTGCGGACGTAAATTTCCTCGCATATCCTGTCATCTGAACTAGCTATGGGTGGGACGTTCACCTCCTCCATCTCCCAAAATTTGCGGACTAACGACTCGAGCGGTTCGACAGCCATACCACAATAAGAGGCTGCCGAAATACTATCTAGGATGGGGGCGGAGCCAAGGATCACATAGCCCAATACGGTTTCCAGTGCGTAAGGCGCGGTATGCGAGGAGTTGCCCCTGACCTTATTGTTTAACAAAAGATGAGGGAAAAGCGATGCCCCAATGAGCATGTCTATGTTTCCAGGAACGGCGTAAGTGTCGTCTGCTAGAGTCAAATTTTTAAATTCAATCATTGCCGAGGTGTCAACCGAAACGGTTGGCAACCGTTCAGTGACCCTATCTACTACTAGTGCATTTATATCAAAGTTAACGTTACGATCTATCCGAGAATAAAATTTTAAATTTATATATCCCTGTGTCGCTTTACTAGTACCTCCGATGCCTTTAACTACAGGACATGAAAGTGACCTATTTATTACTAAGCCTAAGCGCTGACAACATTGTCGTGTTATAAAGCTATTTTGGGCTCCGCTGTCCAGCAGTGCACGGACGCTTTGTTTGTTTCCACGCGAATCCCTAACCAAAATACGCGCCGTACCCAGTAACACGGTCGAAGGAGGTTGTACTCCCATATTTGCCAATGAGCACAGAGCGACATCACCAGGTCGACCGCTAGAATCGTTGACCTTAGTAGGGGTGAATTCCTTATCCGCCTTACTTGACGCCGCTATGTTGCTATTTTCAAAATGTAATAGCGTGTGATGTTTCCTGGCGCACTTGCTACATACGGAACTCGAATTGCATTTTGCAACTAAATGCTTATCGCTTAAGCAGTTCAAACATAGGTTGTTTGTCTTTACTAACTTATAACGTTCGCTTGGTGAATATTTACGAAAAGTCGCACAATTATATAAATTACCGTGTTTATCTTTACATACTATACAAGTATGCTGGAGTGATGTCGGCGTAGCGGTTACGTAAGTTAACGACCCTGCTATTTTAGATGGTTGAGTCTGTCTACGGTCGACGCACCTTTTAATCTCCTGTTTAACGTTCGGTGAGCGCTGCATCACCTTTATTTGATCTCGCACGAACGATGCTAATGAATGAAAGGAAGGCATCTCCGAGCTACGATGCTCCATTTCAAACGCACGCACGGTGTCGGAGTCTAATTTCTTTAATGCTATATGGAGAAACACCACGTCCATGAGGTCATTAAACTTCAAATTCTTAAGTGCAGCCACCGATGCCACAAATTTATCGAGAAACTGCTCTAAGCCGTTGATGTTCGCGGATGATATAGGTTTAAGATCGAATATCTGGTTCAAATATTCGGAAGCTAACATTCTCCTATCTTCATATTTAGTTTTAAGCGTTTCAAATATTAATACGTAATTGTTTGCTGTAGGTGTAAAACCCGAGCAGATCGACTGTGCTCTGCCACTAAGTTTACTAATTAAGTAATATAATTTTTCAGCGTCCGATAACGATGGGTTGTTGTGTATATTGTTTTGAAAACTACTGAAGAAGAAGGGCCACGTCTTAATATCACCATTGAATACCGGAATATCTATTGGCGGTAACCTAATTGAGTCACGAGGGCGTACCTGCATTTCAGGCTTCGCTTCACCTTGAGATTGTAGCAATTTTGCGGTTCTCTTCACGCGACACAACATATCTTCGAATGCCAGCAGCGGTTGGTAGTTCACTATGTATTTCGGGTCGGTTTGTAGTTCCGAATGATTAATTTGATCTAATATTCTTTCGTAATCTGTCCGCAAATTATCTATCGTTTCGATTTCATTTAAAAAGGCCTCCCGTACTGCCTCTATATGAATGTTCTTTATATAATCACTTATATTCTGCACACGCGAAAAGAGTATGTCCCTCTTGGCATAAAGCGTTTTAATTTTGATTTCACTTCCACTAACTGCCATTTTAAATTATTATAATAAAGTTATATTAATCACAATTAATCTCACACGCATAAACGACGTAGGATGAATACTCGGCGTGCCGTATTACGTAATCAGATCGAGCGCCCGATGCAGTCAAGGCTACGCGTCGTTTGCTAAACCTAATAATTTTATAAAAATTGTGGGGTAAGCGTATCAAACGGTTGCTATCACGCCGTTTCAATTATTTAATAAGCTTTAAATTTAACCAAATACGAGCGCTATTAAATGAATAATTCTGTTTGCGAGTAACAAATCAAAATTTTAATTTAAACGAACACTATTTAAGTCTATTCTATAAATTAGAGTGCGTTATCTAAACAATTAATTTAATAATTCGACCAGAAAATGGTTGGATAACCACTAAACACCAATCCAGATCCTGCCGAAGTGACCATAAAATGGTGGAGCCACGTGTTTAAGGCTGCCGAAAGTCTAGTTCCCCGGTCAAACCTCAAACCTATTACGCGAGATATTAACTAAAGTGGACTGTATATGCGATTGCTTCTACGCTTACGTAAAAGCGACTACTATAGCATGCGGTACAATGCACTCGCTCTTCCCTAAACTAAACTATTACTTGTCGAATCGATGAAAGGAATCCTGCTTGACTAGGAAAAAAACACAGATTGGAGCGGGTTAAACTATTAGCAAGCAGGTATAATTAAGGAATATTGACTCACCGGGGTTTCTTCTTCCTGTCGATCACTATGGCGGCGACTTCCGGAACACTCCGGAGAGAGGCGGTGCGCGACGATATCTCACACGAGGTGAGGCGGGTTCCTGGAGCTCGACTGCTTCCAGGCCAAAGCGGTTTCCACTAGTGAGGTGTTTCCAAACGAGCGCGCGGGAAGAGGAGGTTGTAGTTCAACGACGACTGCGGCGGGAGAAGAGGCTCGCGCATCGGTCGCGCGTGTCTTATATATCCTCGGCTCGGGTGATTACGCGATGTTCTAGAATCGTCTTCTTTCCCCTCCCACCCCACCACCCCGATGTGTCGATAGGAGGGTACGAATGATATTGTTTGGAAAGGAATAATGATTCTACAAGTTCCTACCGTCAAATAAAAAACGCGAATGGTTTTCCGCGCAACCACAATACAAATATTTTTACGTAAAAATAATTTTTTCTAATTCTAAATTTATATTCACAGAGTTTTGGAAGAAAATTAATTTTGAGATATCATTTCTTAACACATTTTTTAAATTGGTATATTGACTTATTTTAAAATTTTAGCAGACACCTTGTGAGGGAACCGAACAAACCTACAAAGTATGTTTTAACGCTTAGAATTACTTCAGGTCAAAGTTCTAGTGAACAGTAGTACATAAAGTTTCATTTCAAGTTCAATTACATTATTATGTGTATAAATAAGTAAACAAACCTTGTCACAATATGTGGCAATTTCAATATGTTGAATGAGGAAACATCACTCTCAGTTTTTATTAAATAACGGAGAACTCTCAGGGCTGCAGCTCTGATAACCATAGACTCATCTACAAGACTTATGCGGATACTGGAAAAATCGTAAAATAACATATAGTTAAAAATTAAAAATAAAGATAAAAATTATCAGGCAGTAGAGACAGATAAAAGAAAAATCAGCAGACAATACAGACAATATTGAGAAGCACCAATTTCCAATACAACTGATTTGGATTATCCCATTTGCTAAACTTCTACTACAGTAATACAGTGCATCCCTGGTTATCCAGCCCCTGACTAATCCATCCCCCCTTGTAATCCGACATATCTCTTTAAATTTTTGGTAGAGCGATGCTGCAGTTATATTAAAAGTATAGTTGTAGCACGGATGGGTCGGCTCGACCGAGGAAGGACCACGCTCTCACAGAATACCAGCGTAAAATAGTAGCTTAATGCTGCAGTGTTTCATATGATGAGTGTAGGGAACCGAAGACCCTTTTTGCTGGAAACGAGGCATTCAGAGGAAAGATGTAGATGTCTATGCGCCACAGCAACCACTTACCATCAGGTGGACTGTGTGCTCTTTTGTCACCCTATCCTATAAAAAAAACTTGTAGGTAGATTCGAGTCACGCTATGAATCCGCCACGAGGAGAGGTGTCCTTTTCGAATATGTGTACAAACAGGTCGCAATTAGTTCACGCTACCACGAATCTAGCTTAACATGTATTGTCGCAGTTCAAATGTTACATTTTTATTATTTTATATTTGATATGTAATCAGTTGAATTAGAAGATACTTTTTTTTTCAAAAAGTTCCGGACTACCAGGGGGTTGTGTAAGTACTCTATAGTCCGACAAATTCGATAATTCGACACCGCCTTGCAAAACGTTTATCGGATTACCACAGGTCAACTATAACTTTAGTTATAGTAAAGTAACTACCCTATGTATCAGTTGTCCATGATCTAGAACTTAAATTTTGCCATTCTATATTAGCAAATATTGATAATAATTTACCTTCATTAAGCTTAATTTGTGTTGGTGTTGGTTTTAAATTGTAAATGACTTAGTAATTGTTAATTAGTAGTTTAGCTTTATATGTAATTTACTAAAATAAAATGGAGGAGAATCCTCCGGATCCAGATGTTGTTCCCAGTAATCCTCATTCTCACATATCAGTATGATCGTAAAAGACCGCAAAGCAGTACTAATATAATTAGCCCACAAAAAAGGTTGATAATAAACCCAGCACAAACATTACCATTGACTCAATCTATATATACCCACCCTGATTATATTGAAAACAAAAGTCTAAATACTCCGATGAGGATGCTTCAGCTTTTATATTTCATATGACTAAAATAGCGAATGACTTATCATCTGGAATAGTGTTACAACTTATTAAATTTGGCCACTTCCTTTTTCACAATAATATCAAAAATATTGTTTGCGATGGTGTCAAGCGAGTAGGACACAACAAAATATCCGTTGAATTCAAAAGTTCAACTGACGCCAATATTTTTATCGATCATCTAGCCCTTTTGGTAGCTAATGATGAAACTGTGATACCCTCATATAATGTCACTTGAATGGGAATAGTTAGACAAATCCCTGTAGAGGGGACATTAGAAGAATAAGTTGGTTTCATTAATGTCCGTTCTGGTTTTGGTAAAGTGATTTACAGATCTTCTATTCAGTGGGCGTGCTCCGACATCTACAGAATAGAAGATCTGTTAAAGAGGGTAATAATCCAATTTTGATCCCAACTCACTATTGTTTTGACTTTCTCAGGATAAAAATTAACAGCTTATATTTAGTTTTTGTATACATCAATGCCCATAGAGACCTATATTTAAAAGAATAATTTAATAATACCTACAATTTTTCTACAGAATTACTACAGTCGGGACTAAGAAAACTTACGGACATCCTCTAGATCAATGTTTTATCACCAAATTCCCATATCTTTCTCACGTATCTGAGCAACGCCTAGCAGATCAATATAGAGCAATCATCAATAATAAACTATTATGTGCAAACAGACTCCAAGAGTTACAGGATGAAATTGCCTAATCAGGCGAAATGAGGTTAGTACCCAGAATAAGACGGCAAATAACGGCACAGAACCTGAAATATTCTTAGAATACAATTATAGATTTGACTATACCCAACCCGCCATTGAGAATTTAGGGACACATGAAAGCTAACATAGCCTAACAATACACAAATTTCCTCGGATACAATTATACCCACAGAATATAACGCAGAACAAGATGATGAAAACCAACAAAATGACAACAAACTTCTTGGGGACATACGAAATAAAATTGATGGGACATTTGCAATGCTTTTAAATAAATATAAAAATGTCGATCCTACAACTATACCTAGCATACCTGAACAAAAAACTTATAAAAAACTAATGTGTATTGTACATTACATTAACCAATTGCTTCCATAATTCCATTAATTAATAGTGAAACTGGGAAGGTTAGCTCTCGTAATTCGAACTATCAGTTAAGTTTTAACAATAAATTAATTGAATCAGATCAGGACGTTGCAATGATTTTCGAGAAATATTTTACTGATATTCCTATCTTAACCACTAAGTCACTGAATTCTTCTCCTGCCGTCGCCGAATCATTACTTAAACAAAATGTAAATGCGTGTACAAAGAATTTTACATTTCATAGTGTCATCAAAAGATATTCTAAAATATTTTAAGACTATTGATATTAAGAAAACCGCCGATCTGTGTTATTGTGTTATTATTTCCGTTAAAGTTATTGCGTCTATAATAGATGCAATCGCACCTCAACTATCTATTATTTTTAATACTAGTGTCAAATCTGGTGTGTTTCCTGAATTAATGAAGCATAGTAAAGTAATACCTTTATTTAAATCTGGCAGTACATTGGACCCCGCTAATTTTAGACCTATTTCTATACTGCCAACACTTAGTAAAATTTTTGAAAAAATATTCTTGATCAAATGTTAATTTTTTTTAATGTAAATAATTTACTTCATAAAAATCAATTTGGTTTCACAAGGGGTCGCTCAACAACTGATGCTGGTGAACTTATTAAATATATCTTTAATGCATGGGAGAATTCACAGGATGCTTTGGGTATATTCTGTGACCTATCCAAGGCCTTCGATTGTGTACACCATGAAACATTAATCAGGAAACTTCAACACTACGGTGTACGGTGACAGAACGCAAAAAGTTGTAATTAATAGTATGAGTTCTTCCGGGTTGACTGTACAAATGGGCGTGCCTCAGGGCTCAATTCTCGGCCCCTTTCTGTTTCTTGTATATATTATTGACTTACCTTACATAGTAGGGGATAACCATGATATAGTATTATTTGATGATGATACTTCATTAATTTTCAAATTAAAACGACAGTTATTAAATTACGACGAAGTAAATAATGCTATAGCTAAGGTAGTCAATTGGTTTAATGTTAATAATTTGCATTTAAATGGAACTAAAACTAAATGTATGAAATTCGTAACTCCTAATGTCAAACATGTTAATACGAATGTAATTTTAAATGGGGAAGAACTGAGTCTTGTTGATACCACCATTTTTCTTGGAATCACACTAGACGCAAAGCTTCAATGTCTCCCTCATATATCAAAACTAGCTAGCAGACGTAGTTCTGCAGCATATGCTGTAAAAAAGATTAGAACTCTTACCAGTGTTGAAACAGTAAGAATAGTTTACTTTAGTTATTTCCATAGCATTATGTCGTATGGTGTTTTGCTATGGGGACACGCGACTGACACTGAAATTATATTTATTTTACAGAAGAGAGCCATTAGAGCAATATATAATTTAAAACCAAAAGAGTCACTGAGACAAAAATTTAAGGAAATTAATATATTAACTCTGGCCTCTCAATATATTTATGAAAATGTAATGTACGTACACAAAAATAAACGTAGTTTTGCAAAAATAAGTGATATTCATTCTGTAAATACTAGGAACAGACACAAGCTAGCAGTACCAGTTACTCGACTCCACCGAGTCAGTAATTCATTCTTGGGGCGATGTATACGCTTTTACAACAAAATCCCAGAAAATATACAAAATTTGTCATACGCAAAGTTCAAAAATTTTATTAAACTAAGTTTGTATAAAAAGGGTTATTATAATATTTAGGAATTTATGGATGATAATAACCCCTGGGAAGGGTGATCGCTACCAAGCTATTTCGAATTTGTCTTGTGTTGTTAATTGTAAACATGATTGTAAGCTATTATTTGAAAAAAAAATAGTCCCGCTGGGTTTCTTGCTGGTTCTTCCCAGGACAGAGGTTTTTTTTTTTTGCAAACCAGTGGTAAATGAAAAAATTGACTTTCAATAAGTATTGTTTATAATCTACATTGAATAAAAAAGTTTCTGTTTCTGTTTCTTCTTCCTGTGCATATACCACTTGATTCAGACTTTCACATAATTCAAAATGCTATACAGAATGGGTCCCACATATATGCAATAAATGAAACCATATACTTGTTATCGACTTTGCTGACGATATACAAAAAATGAACGTAATCGGTCCAGTAATTAGGTCAAAAAGTAGAGTTTTAATTTTAAGCAAATTTGAACACTCTATAGAATTGGGTCACTAAGTCAATGATTCAATGAACTTGAATCCTTGAACATTAAAAAGCGACGTTGCCACGCAGTGCAAACTATTGGTATTGCGACATATCGACAGCGGTGTCTTTTGTCGGCGTCCCACCTGCGTGCAACGTTGTCACTCTTCCAAGGGGTCAAGGTACGTTGTCTAAACAGAGTGTTCACTTTTACTGAATTTATTTTAATATTTATTTTGTTTGAAAATTTCACTTTTTTATTTTACGGGTTTTAATTTAATATTTAATTTTTCTACACTTCTACGGACTAGTATTACTTGTGGTTTCATTTATTGCATATATGTGGGACCCATTCTGTATATAGTGCAGCTGCTACAGTTTCAATTTAGAATGGATACAAAATAATGGACTCTGAAAATAACTCCTCACATTGGAAAAAACGAATCTCTAAATGGCAAATGAGACTAGAAGACTAAATCTTAAATCTTAGAGTTAAAATAGGAAGACTATCGAAATATATAAATGGCAATACAAGCACTAAGCTCAAATGCGAAATAGAAAAACTTAGAGCAGCTTAGAAAATGCATTCATTGCACGAACACGAAAACAAGGAATTAGCCAATTTTCTAAACACCCTCAAACAAAAGCTTAGTTCACTTGCAAACTGACTATGTAGATATAAAGAAACCACTCCAAGAACAAAATGCAGTATTTAATAATAATGAAAAACATTCTACAGAATCCTAACAAATGCACATGATACTATTGATAATAATAAATGAGTAGAAAGACCTGAAACAGAACTGCTGCATCATCTTTGACTCAATATATGGTCAAACCCAACAACACAGAAAAAACGACTGGATTAAACAGGATAGGGAACTATTAGTAGATTTACCAGAAATGATGTTCGATGAAAGAAATATGGATCTATCTAATATTACATCAGTTATTAACAAAACATATAGTTGGAAAGCAACTGGAAGTGATAAAATTCATAATTATTGGTATAAAAAGTTTATTTAATTACATATCAACACATACACTACATACATTACTGTTACATATCAACTTTTATAAAAACACCAGAATCATTGCCAAGCTACATTACACCAGGAACAACTTATATGCTACCTAAAGACAGAAGAGACTCAAAAAATCCAGCCAAATACCGACCAATTACTTGCCTCCAAAACATTTATAAGATTATTATGTCTTGCCTTAGCCAATTAACATACTACTATACTAGCATAACAGAAAGGATGCAGAAAAGTTAGTTTAGGCTGTAAAGAACAGTTGATTATTGACACAATTGTCTCTAAACAAGCAAAGAAATATTTTCACCATATTTATTGACTACAATTTTTTTTTATTTTTTGTAGTATATAGCATTTGGCTTAGTAAACAATAGCTGGCTAATATACATTTTAGAACACTATAAAATTCATCGTACAATTAGGGTTCTATCAGACAGGAAGTGGTCACGCGTTCAAGCGTTCCGCGTTCGCGTTTTGCGTTCGAGCGTTCAGTTGCTCACCAATCACGAACGCCTACGTTCTGGTTGACCGACGCGGTCAGAATGCCTGTGGATATGTCTATGTAACATAATACAACACAGAGAACGCAGAATGCGAACACGGAACGCTTGAACGCCTGAATGGCTTCTGTCTGATAGATCCCTTATAGAATTCTTACAAAATGCAATGCTTCATTGGAGAACTACACTGAAGCTTTACAATGGTGACTCCTGTTTAGATACTGATATAATAACAATCCGAAGAGGAATTTTTCAAGGTGATTCCCTAAGCCCTCTTTGGTTCTGCCTGGCTTTAAATCCTTTATCTAACCTTCTCATTAGAAATAACAAGGTATATAAAATTACCAACGGAAAAACACATTACACACTATAACATTTAATTTATATGGATGACATAAAATTGTATGGAATAGAATGATATAACGGAAAGCTACTCAACTGATATAAACATTGGCTATAAATATCTAGGATTTACTCAGATTCAACAGATTCATCAAAAACATATTAAAAACATTAGAAAAAGAATTTAAATTATACCTAACTAGAATACTTAACACATATCTAAATGCACGAAACACCATAAAAGACGTTCCCGATTTTAACTTATTCATTCGGTATAATTCATTGCTCTAAAAGTAACTTAATAAAGCTGGAATGTCTTATCAATACAACTGTGACAAAATACAGAAAACACCACCCTAGATCTTGTAGCAAAAGACTCACATTACCTAAACTAGAAGGTGGAAGAAGTGTCATAGATATAAAAAAATCTTTATAACTCTCAAATTTGAGCTATTCAAAACTTCTCCATCAACAAGCCAATAATTCTCCGCTTCATAATTTTGTTGTTCAAGCCAATACTAAACTAACTCCTTTAAACCTCAATGATCAAAGAAAACAGAAAAATGATAGTGTTATCTCTGCACAGGATAAAATTAACAGCTGGTTGCAGAAGATGTTACATGGAAGACATCTTTGCGACTTGATGAACACAAACATACACACGATAGCATCTAACATGTGGCTCAGGTGCGGAGAACTCTTTCCTGAGATGGAAGGCTTCATGTTAGCAATCAGGACCAAACTATATACACACTAAACTACAGGAAACACATAATTAAAGACCACACTCTACAATCAGACTTTTGTAGACATTGTCATAATAGTTCAGAAACCATTCAGCATATCACTGGTGCCTGCAGCTCAATAACACAGACAAACTATAAACCCAGACACGACCAAGTAGCTGCCATCATTCATCAGTACCTCGCATATAAATATAAACTTATAGATGAAAAAAAGCATATTATAATTACAAGTCCGAAATCATACTTGACTCTAGTGAATTCAAACTACAGGGATAGAACTATATTAACTCACAAGACCATGCATTATAATCGACCGGATATTACACTACATGACAACAGAAATTAATCAGTTTATAAAATCAGTTTATAGATATTGCTATACCAAATACTCACAATTTGACCTCCACTTATACTGAACAAACAGCCAAATACACTGATTTATCTAAGTAAAATCCCAGGGGAAAGTAAAAACTGTAAAAACCGGGGAATATTAACATGATTGTCTTGATGAATTTGTAAGATATAAATACTTATCTTGTACACATAGAAATCATTAGTACTTTTTTTTTCAGCACATTTACTGACATTTTCATCCTCTATAATATGTGCTCATAAATCAATAACTGTATGTCATATTTCCTATATTAATAGGAACATTCGCTTTAATCAAAATAAGGATGACTCAAAGCATTATTAGTTATTACTTATAAAATAAATTTCAATGTTCCACTAACTTTTTCTTTAGAACTCTAATTTTCACCCCATTGTTTTTATTTCATTTTTATACATATAGTTAGATAACTATTTAACCACACACATAATCTCCCGAACACAACCTAACTGACTGCAACACCACTATACTTAGAATAGAACAATGAATTAAAATAACAAGAACATTGATTTATTCTATGGGCGCAACATAAACATTTTTTATTGTCTCAAATTACATGCTCCCCATACCTATGCAATTCACTCCTTTTCAGGATAGAGCTGTTAAAATGAAAACAGTTGCTTCCAATGAAACCCCTATGAAGAATAAAACAGTATCATTTTTTGTTTTTTATCTGTGGATGTTATTTAAACCAATACTAACTTTGGTACTAAGGGGTCCTCAGATAGTCTGCGGTTTGTAATAAGCACACCTTTTGATTCTGGTGTTAAACATTTATACTGTAACAAACCTGCATTGTCTTGGTTTAAAACTGTATTAAAATATTTTTTGGAATAAGACCATAAATATTTGTCGCTTTTAACATACTAATAAGATTCTAACACTTTGTCATTTGTTCTAGGTAATAAATGAATAGGTCTATCAAAATTCTAAGAGAAAAACTAAACTCTTGTATTACCACCAACTATTATTTTAATTAAATCCATCAGCTTTTTTTCCATTCAATATGTCATTAGCAAATTTTACCAAACTGCCACAAAAAAGAAGAAGAAGAAGAATATTCACAATAAGTATCCCTGAATGTGATTAGTCTACTTCAATAAACTCTGAGTTACTCACAAGAATAAACCATTAGTTAGTGAAGACATTTTTGAGCATGGCTTACAGAGTACTCATTTATAATAAGACAATTTTTGATTTACTTCAGAGCAAGCTTCTGCTGTAGAATACTTGCTAATGGGTTGTATCAGATACTAAGAGCTTGAAAACAAAAGAGATACCAAACATCCGGATATTACATGCCTTTGTGATTCCCCATGATAGTAATAACTTTAAGAGATAATGAATCATCTTAGCACAGAACACAGTAGGTGTTTACAAAAGGCTCATGTAGAACCTTATAGAACCTCTCATAGAGCTCCTTCCTCCTCCACACATTCACTTCGTTACAGACACTGTACTGGTGGGTTTTGCCATTACTTGTTGACTAAGAATAGAGGGATGAGTCCTATTACCATACAGTTATTATCCAATATTCAATCTTTACAAGTACATCCAATCTTATTAAAAAGTAATTATGTAGGCTGCACACTTCTAAAGGGTTGATAATGAGGGTTTTTAATAAGCCATGCCAACTGTGTTTTCTACTAACTTTAAAAAGAAGGAGGTATTTAATTCAACTGTATGTATTTTTTGTGTTACCTCAGAACTTTTTTCTGGGAGAACCGATTTTGACGATTCTTTTTTTATCTGAAAACTGGTGCTTCTCATATGGTCCCATATTAATTTGAATCAAGATCTGACAAGTAGTTTTTGAGTTGTCCTTAAATAATGCATATTTAATTGACTTGGAATACATTGATGATGTTCTTATGGGTTGGGTTTTAAATAAGGTCGCCTGAACTTGGGGATTCTGTCACTGTGTGGGGGTCAAGGGGGTCTATCTGAAGCACCCCCATGCAATTTTTGCTGCCGGAGCGGCATCAAACTATTTTTAATTATTTTTTAAAAATATTCGTAAATCCCTAACTAAATGTTAAATGGAACGTACATTTAACTAAATACTAACGCTTTTGACTTTGCATCTGTCAAAGTCATCTCAAAATGCGTAAAATGAATCGCTAGGCCGGCTATTTTGTTGACAGTGATAGATATACTTTACATCATTCCGTTATTTCAGAGTTTACGTGAATGTGCTCCCTAACTTTTTTATCTAACTCCACTTATTTTCAACGACACACTACTACTCTATGCTACTCCTCTGGATCCTTTTTAACAAATGATTGTAGCTATAAATTATGTTAATATTTTAAGTAATTAATAAGTAAAAGTTAATATTTTGGTGTTTAATTGAGTGTAAGAGCGAGCGAAGCGAGCTTTGGACTTAGGGCTTAGACCCCACCATCCCCTTCGTGGTAATTTTTTATAAACCATTTAGAAGTAAGAGCTTCGTCAACCAACTTCCCTCAGCTACACTACATGGTGCTTCCCTCCCCCAACTCTCCCCACATAAATCAGGCTTATAGTCAAAAACATAACCTAAAAATGAGATTTATAAAAACAAAACTAAGCTTGTCCGGCAGTGGGGGGAAGTGGGGGGCGACTTTTCATCTCCCCCGGCTCCCTCCCCTCCACACCCTAATTATGACTTAATTTCAAACCTTACCTGTTCTCATTTTATTTATATTGAAGTTGATTGTACAAAATTTTTAATTTTATTGCTTGTTCTAATAAGTATAGCCTCATTACTAATGATTTCAGATAATGCATGCTGTGAAACATATTAATGATAAGGATTTTTCTATAAAGAATATACCTAAGTATGCCAAAAGTATGATATGTATCTTTATTCTCGCCTGACAAAAGGCATTTAAACACTTTTGTGAAGCATGCAAAATTACATTACAAATTTTTTTTACGTCATCAAAATCAAATTCAGTTATTAGTACATTTCAGCCTCAGAATAAGATCTTATGTTATGTTATAAACAATAAAAGCTAAAAATCCTGTTTCCAATAAATAAAAAAACTAAATATGAATTCTTAAGGGATTAAAAGACATCAAACATTATATTGATACAGTTTTTGTGCAACAAATTTTTTTATAGGATATGGTAACAAATGAGCACACAGTTCACCTGACGGTAAGCGGTTGCTGTGGCCCATAAACATCTATCCTCAATTAAGAATGAATGAGGACTAAGATGGAATGCCTCATTTCTAGTAAAAGGGGTCTCCGGTTCTCTACACTCACCATACAAAACACAGCAGCATTAAGCTACTATTTTACGCTGGTATTATGTGAGAGTGTGGTCCTTCCCTGGTCAAGCAGACCCATTTGTGCTACAACTATACTACTAATAATTGCAGCATGGCTCTACCACATATAAAAGATGTTTACTTACAGTCAAGACACAATTTAATTTCACTATCACAGTAATAGTGACAGTCATACTTTTTTAAATATAATGGTGTGTGGGTATTAGTAAGTTATATTTTATAAAAAAAGAACCTTATTCTACATCTACCAGATTTCTTTTCAAATAAACTATCAATTGTCTATATTATATTACACAGGTATTACTTTTTAGAATGCACATAAAATAAAATATAAAATGCTTACCAAGTCATAAGTTCATCACTAGTAAATCCTAAATTATTTCTATCTTCTTTAGATAGAAGAATCACTAAAGCATTTAAACAGGAAAGTCTATAAGAATCAGAACTGTTTTTTTGCACATTCCGAAACCCTGTCCTCAATTCTGTAGGTAAATTTTTATTAGTAGGTGAAGTATCATTATGGAATGATTTCTTTATGTATAAGCCTTGTAAGATTTCTTTGATATTTTCCTCTGGTGTTTTATTTTTAGTGTCTAACCTATATAATTCTCCACCATGTTTACCTGTAATGTAATAATCCCAGATGATTCAATCCACAAACATCACTATAATACATAAAAATTGTAACTGCAAGAATTATTTAAAGGTTTTTATTATATGACAGAACCCAAAAATAAGGTAGGCAGCTCCTTAGAAAAAATAATACCTTTCCGTCGACCTGACCAATTTTCGTAAGTGGCCATCATAACATTCTGTACGCTTGTTCTGTATTAAAGTTAAAGATACAATTTTCTTCAGATAAGTTAAACTAATTGGATATAGTTTTTAATTTCTTCCAATCAATATAGTCTCAAAATAAGTTAGGATTATTTCCTGTTATCGTCCAACGCAATGTTTAATTGACATATTGACAAATTGACATGACATGTAGTGTAAGTTTTATCTTTGTAATAGACTTGTACAGTTGCACTTTTGCCAATGTCGACTATATTTATTCAAAATCTTTCCAGCAAATACAGAATGTTTGGAAGGTGAGTGCAAAGTCTGAGGGGATGACACCTTAAACCATTTAGAACATATTTAGCTAAGCTTGTCTTCTTCATCATCATGCATCATAAAGAATCTTCAACTACAAAAAACATTCTACGTACAAAGTTAGTAAAGTTACAGACTATATACGTCCCACTGCTGGGCACAGGCCTCCCCTCATTTCTGAGAGGTTTTTAGGATAAGGAAGTGTCCGCTGCGCTGCGCCAATGCGTATTGGCGAACTTCACATGTCTTCGAAATATTTTTATTTTCTTATTTCTCAGACATGCAAGTTTCCTCACGATGTTTTCCTTCACCGCCGAGCACGTTGGTAAAATCAGCACGTAAAATTGCAATTAACAATTTCATTGGTGCCGTAGGGGATCGCGTTCTATTATATTTACAGCGAGCGTTAACCGTCTGAGCTACCACGGCTACGTATATTTAAGTTAAAGAAACCAAAAAAAAAAATGGAAATATTGTGATTATGCCATCATAAAAAAACCTTTGTAGTTCAAACCTTTTTAAAAAAATGCTTTGTTATTGCTCTTTCTATTGAGGTATTATTTACGCAGATGTCTCATAAACTCTTAGAATTATGTGTACATAGAAAATCGCGGACGATTTTTTTTAGTAGATACCAACAAAACAACATTTCTTGTTAAAATGATTTATTTTTCGTGTTCAAAATATTCTCCTCTTCTCACTTCTGTGGTCGTAATATTTATTTTCATCTCCTGCTTCATAACTTGAAAAAGGGTATGGATTCTTTCTACTAACTCCCCTCTGGTTGATATTTCCACACGCGTGTAGACGAGCTCACTAGATCATTCAACCCATTGGACTCGCCTCGCATGATTATTCCCCTCTGCTCAGGTATTGGACTTGAAAATCTTGAACGTTTATAAAAACAGTTTACGGAACCGATTTTATCATTACAAGAATCGTTTCCGCCGTAGTAAGTGCTCTTTAAAAAAAATCTGATTTGTGCGGTTAACGTGTGCAAAAAGAAGTCTAATACTTCAAATTTAGGAAAAGATGGAGTAACATTTCATTTGTAAGTATTTTTATTGTGATATATACTTTCTTTCTGTTATAAGCATTTAAAATAATATCATAGATTATAATCGAGTACATAATATTTCATAAAAATTGTAGTGATAATCGAAATATGAGAAGCGGACTCCCCACGACATTACTTGTATTTTTTTTAAAGTCAACCCTTAGCGGTTACAAATAAGGTTTGAAATTGAACACGCAAGTCCAACGGCACTCCTTACGAAACTAGTTTATATTAGCAACATATAAACTATAAAAGTGTAACGAGACTACTTAACCCTGCAGTCGTCGCGGCTTATAAGATAATGTTACGCGCTAAAATCGGCGCACTAGCGCCATCTAGTCTCGAACCAAAGAACTAAACTTCTTGAAGTTTAAAACTCGAACTCTCGGTACCTTGCGCGTGTTTACTTGAACATTCTGGATATTTTGCTAATTTATATAAGTAGGCGCTGCAAGATGCGATCGGGCAGAGTTGAACTCGGCGACACAAGCGAAGCTTCGGAGCGGAATTAAGTGAATTAGTGTGTTTAAATATTAGTGTTTTTAGTTTTAATTTGTGTAAAGTAAATTAAAGTGTTAATTTAGGTAATTTTATCGGCAATTTTTATTGTCACGAACCTTCAAGCTCGTAACAATTGGTGTCAGAAGTGGGATAAAATCATGCCGATTTTACCTAAGGAGGAAACGGAGGGTGTCCGTACCCGAAGTCAACGCCAGCAGGAGACGGACCAACGAAGATTTGGTGGCGCAACGCCGCAGACTTCGGAGGGCCAGCCACCGGCTGCAGGCCCGTCGGTAGCTCCTACATCTGCAGCACCTGAATTAGGTGCTCTGATGGTGATGCTGCAGGAGCTGAAGCGCGGACAGGAGGAACAGGCCAGTCAGTTGAAAGAGCAGCAGGAGGAACAGGCCCGCCGATTGGAAGAGCAGCTGCGGGGCGGACAGGAGGAACAGGCCCGTCGGTTGGAAGAGCAGATGCTCCTCATGAAGGACCTTCACGCTACCTTCGGGAAGGAGATAAAGGAGGTGAAGGATAGGGTTGCTCAGCATGACAACCGCCTGTCGGAAGCTGAAACCCAAATCGCGAAAGCTGAAAACCGAATCGAGAAAGCTGAAACCCGAATCGACCAAGTAAACAATCGGGTTGACAACGTAATGGCTGACATGAAGAAATCACTGGACGAACTCAAACTTGGAGATGGAGCTACAGCTCCCGTAGTAGCTACAACACCTTCGATACGTGGGTTCAAGGTGCCACCGTTCGACGGTACCTCTTCCTGGTCAGCCTACAAAATCCAGTTCGAGGCTGTTATGAAGGCGAACGGCTGGAATAAAAGTCAGGCCATGACTGCTCTCACGCTAGGCCTGCGTGACCAGGCCTTAACAGTTCTGGAAGCTCTCGGTGAGGAAGTGACTTATGAGCAACTCCTTGAGGCATTGGAGGCGAGATATGGCGACGCTCACCTGGAACACGTCTTTCGTGCGCAGCTTAAAGATCGTGTGCAGCGCATCAACGAAAACCTGCAGCAGTGGGCTCTAGACGTGGAGAAGCTGGTGCGAAAAGCATACCGGTCTGTACCTGCGCTCATTGAAGGGAACCTGGTGCAGACATTCATCGACGGCATCCGCGACCTGGAAGTCAGAGCTGCTGTGAGGCTCGGGCACCACGAGACGCTTATGGACGCCTTGGCCTATGCACTGGAAATGGAAGCCGTGCGGTAGGATCATCGTTCCCATCGCGTCAGGGAGGTTGCAGCAGCTACAGTTCGCGACCGCAACAAAGGATACAGCCCAAGGTGCTATGGCTGTGGGGAAAAGGGCCATCTTCGATCCAGCTGCCCTAAGCGAACCCTAGAAAGGGAAATTGAACGATCTCAGGAGGGTAGTGCGGCCAACAGCACCGCCCAGCAGCGGCAGGGAAACGAGTAAAAGCCAGAACTGCGGGGCGGGTGCTGGCTGATGTTAAAAGAGCCCCAAGGATCTCGATCTCACAAACCCATGATGGGAACAGCCTAATCATAAAGGGCGAGATCAACGGAATGCCGTGTAAGCTGACCATAGACACTGGAGCCTCTCGTACGGTTGTTAGTTCCCAACTTATAAGTCAGTTCCTTGGGGACTCCGCATACAACCTAGAACGCATTAATTTGGTAACAGCCACCGGTCAGCGTATACCCGTCCGTGGAGAGAAGGAGATGGAGTTGAAGCTAGGCAACGTGATCTACCTGCATAATGTCGTCGTGGCTGATATAATGGACGACTGCATCCTAGGCTTAGACTTTATGAGGAATAATTGTTGCGAGATCGACGTTAAGCAAGGTGTTTTGAAATGTGGACAGGAGGAACTTTTTATGGAAGGTGCGTTACCAGGGAACGTGTACAGCATCAAGAAGATTGTTCTTCCGCCGAGATCGGAAACGATTGTTCCGGTTAGTCTTCCTCGAAACGCTGGGCAAGCTCACCGTTGTGTACTTGTGGAAAGGGTAAACAATGACCTTCCATGGAAAGTAGCTCGAACCTTGGTTAGGACCACTGACATCTCAGGAGTACGTGTGCTGAACCTTTGCGACCGGGAACAGATTATAGAAAAAGGCACACTGGTTGGTACTTGTGAGGAAGTGCATTGGTTACGTCAGTGCCAATATATATCGAGTGGGACCCCCAGCAAGGATTCAGAAACGAGAGTGACCACACTTTTGGAAGACTGTCGCAGTGTTCTGTCCCCGAACGAATTGATCAAGGCGAAGAAGTTGTTACTCGAGTACGCCGATGTATTCTCATCAAACGATGCTGACATAGGAAAGACTGGTTTAGTTCAACACAAAATAAACACAGGTGAAGAGTTGCCTATCCGTCAGCGGCCAAGACGATTGCCGGTAGCACGTGAAAGGGAAGTGGAAACCATGATTAAGGGAATGGTGAAGGATGGTGTTATTGAACCTTCATCTAGTCCATGGTGTTCACCCGTGGTACTGGTAAAGAAGAAGGATGGCAGCTTGCGGTTTTGTGTTGACTATCGCCGTCTGAACCACGTTACTCAGAAGGATAGCTATCCCTTGCCAAGAATTGACGACACGCTGGACATGCTTACAGGAGTAAAGTGGTTTAGCACGCTGGACCTAAAAAGTGGCTACTGGCAAGTTGAAATTGACCCTAAGGACAAGGAGAAAACTGCGTTCTCGACGGGAAAGGGTCTGTGGCAATTTAAAGTAATGCCGTTTGGGTTGTGCAATGCTCCAGCAACGTTTGAAAGGCTGATGGAACTTGTACTTACCGGGCTAATTGGCGATGTCTGTCTGGTCTACTTGGATGACATCATCATCGTGGGCCGTATGTTTGAGGAACACCTTCAAAACTTGGAACGCGTGCTCATGAAGATTAAGAGTGCCAACCTCAAGTTGAGTCCGAAGAAATGTTCACTATTCAAACGGCAAGTCAACTTTTTGGGGTATGTAGTGTCGGAAGAAGGTATCCGCACGGATCCAGAGAAAATCGCAGCTGTAAAGGATTGGCCGGTTCCGAAAGACAAGACGCAAGTTAGAGCATTTTTGGGTTTGTGCTCCTATTACCGACGTTTTGTGAAGAACTTTGCAGATATAGCCAAACCTCTACATAAGCTAACCGAGGAGAAGCGACATTTCTGCTGGGATGAAAGTTGTAATATCGCATTCCAGGAGCTCAAGGACCGTCTGTGCAAAACACCTATTTTGGGATACCCTGATGCAAGCAAAGAATTTATAGTTGACACAGACGCAAGTGATATAGGACTTGGCGGTGTGTTGTCTCAACGTAATGGTGACCAAGAGGTCGTGATAGCGTACTTCAGCAAGTCGTTGTCAAAACCGGAAAGGAACTACTGTGTCACAAGACGCGAATTGATAGCTGTGGTAAAGTCGTTGCAACATTTTAGCAAATATCTTCTGGGATGAAAATTTCACTTACGAACTGACCATGCTGCACTAAAATGGCTATTGCAGTTTAAAAACCCAGAAGGACAAGTTGCGAGGTGGATTGAACTACTGCAGGAATACGACTTTGAGATCGAACATCGCAGCGGGAAATCTCATGGCAACGCAGATGCATTGTCAAGAAGACCTTGTCCTGAAGATTGCAAACATTGTACTAGGCAAGAGAGTAAGGAAGTGGTATCCGTGAGGATGCTCAGGGCAGACCACCTCAGCAACGAGTGGAAGGACAGCTTACTACATGCACAGCAGGAAGATCCGGACATCAAGCCGATTCTGGAATGGATAAAGGCCAGTGCTCCCAAGCCCAAGTGGAGTGACGTCTCAGCGATGAGTTCGACCACTAAAAGCTATTGGGCCCAGTGGGACAGCTTGCTGCTTCAGGATGGAGTTCTGTGTCGTAAATGGGAAAACATTCGGGGAGACAGCTGTCATTTGCAAATGGTTGTCCCTAAAGCTAAAGTACCGGATGTTCTACAGCTGTACCATAATGATTGTTCAGGAGGCCATCTGGGAGTTAAACGAACTCTACTGAAGATCCGAGAACGGTTTTACTGGGTCCACTGTCAAAACGATGTCGAGGACTGGTGTCGCAAATGTACAAGTTGTGCGGCCGTAAAGGGACTTCAGACTCGTAGTAGAGGTGCATTGAAGTTGTACAATGTTGGTGCACCATGGGAGAGAATAGCCATTGACGTGGCGGGGCCGTTTCCGGAGAGTGAAAGCGGTAACAGGTATTTCATGGTTGTGATGGATTACTTCACTAAGTGGCCAGAAGTCTTCGCCATTCCAAATCAAGAAGCTTCAACAGTTGCTGATAAGCTAGTTCATGAAGTCTTCTGTCGTTTTGGTGTACCTTTAGAGATTCACAGCGATCAAGGAAGGAATTTTGAGTCTCAAATATTCCAGGAAACTTGCCGAGTTATGGGTACTCATAAAACAAGAACGACTTCTTATCACCCGCAATCTGATGGAATGGTAGAACGATTTAATCAGACATTGGAGAGGTACCTAGCAAAAGTTGTAGACAATCGGCAACGAGATTGGGACAAGCACATACAACCGTTTTTGTTGTCATATCGAAGCGCTATTCACGAAAGTACAGCAGTGACACCAGCTTTCGCAAACTTTGGAAGAGAATTACGGCTGCCTGCAGACCTGATCACCGGGATACCACCTGATGCTCCACGCAGTATAACCGATTATGCAAATGACTTGCGGAACAAAATGAATGACGTTTATGAGCACGTCAGACAATCGGGCCAGCAAATGTCTGAAAAGATGAAAACCCGGTATGACCGCAAAATGAACAACAAAGGGTTCGACGAAGGTTCACTTGTGTGGTTGCACAATCCAGTCCGCAGCAAAGGGAAATTTCTCCTAAGCTTCAAGCTAAATGGGACGGCCCGTACCGGATTGTGACCAGGATCAACGATGTAACCTACCGGATACAGAAAGGCGCAAGAGGGACTCCTAAGATCGTCCATGTGGATCGCCTAGCGCGTTATTATGGGACCGATAATGCTTGGGACGAGCATGTCTTAGGAGGGGGCAGTGTTACGCGCTAAAATCGGCGCACTAGCGCCATCTAGTCTCGAACCAAAGAACTAAACTTCTTGAAGTTTAAAACTCGAACTCTCGGTACCTTGCGCATGTTTACTTGAACATTCTGGATATTTTGCTAATTTATATAAGTAGCCGCTGCAAGATGCGATCGGGCAGAGTTGAACTCGGCAACACAAGCGAAGCTTCGGAGTGGAATTAAGTGAATTAGTGTGTTTAATTATTAGTGTTTTTAGTTTTAATTTGTGTAAAGTAAATTAAAGTGTTAATTTAGGTAATTTTATCGGCAATTTTTATTGTCACGAACCTCAAGCTCGTAACAATAACGTAAATGGTTGCGTGGATTAGGTATGTAATCCAATTTAAAATAAGAAGAAAGCTTTAAACTATCAACTAAAACGTATTTTTATTTTTTTTATAAATATGAAACAGGGTAACATTTAGTCAACGTTTAATCATATTTAATAAACAAAAACACGTTCTTTTTTATTCAAATTACAGTAGTTAAAAAACCTTTTACATATTAATATATGAAAATATCTTATTAATTTCAAAGTTAGATCACAAATTAGTTTACATATTTCTTTCTAATCATTTGGTTCCAGTATTATCTAAATTTGAGATTATTTTACAGAAGTTTAATATTGTAATCCACTGTGGGGTTAAGTGTTTGATTGAAAGTGTGATGTGCGGACCGATATCGATAATTTTTCATTATTATTCATTGAAGAAACATTAAAATTAATCATCAAACACTCAACTAAAGAAGAATGATTTGAGAAGAAACCTATTATTATAATAAAAGTGTGAATGAACAATTTTTTTCTTAAATTAAATAAATCCAACAAAAAAAACTATAGATATGTCTATACTAAAACTTCCTTCAATAAAATATTTTTATTATTTTAATTTTTTTTTAATTTTTTTTTAATTTTAGGGGACACATCTCCCCCGGTCTTGAGTGTTGCCACGCAGCATGTTTGTTGGAGTGTTGCGCACTTTACGCCATCAAGTTGGGTGCCGGGAATGCTCACTCGTCCCCGGCGGCGGCGGTCGATCAACCGTCTCGCAGTACGGCCACAAGTTCGTATATAGACTCGATTTTAAGATCCCTGGCTATGAGGTCATTCCTCACATAGCGGCCTGCTCCCACGATCGCCACGAATCGCTAGATTATGCTGGGCTTGCAGCCTCTTGCGCTGTGTGGTTGATGTCAGCGCGTACCAGGCTGGCACTGCGTAAGTCAACCGTGAGAGGACGTAGGTCTTGTAAACAGATGTTTTTGTTTTAAGCGGGAGTTTGGATGCCAGTATTGGGTATAATTTCGCTCCTGCTACTCTGGCTAGACCACAACGTGGTCGACCATAGGGATCATTCGCAACGAGCGATCAATCTGGCATCCTAGGTAGGTGACAGTACCTTTCCACCCTACGTCCTGCCCATGGAGTCGCAAGGTTGGTAGGGTGCGTCTCAGCCTGGTCGCGAAGGCGGCGGTCTTCCCGACATTGACCGCCATCCTCCATCTGTCCAGCCAATCTAGCAGCAAGTCCAACAGTCCTGCAGCTTCTTTGCCGCGAGTTCTACCCGTCGAGATGACGTGAAGTACGCACTGTCGTCTGCATATAACGCGAGCACAACATCATCCTCCCACTCCTCCAGGTGACCTTGGAGTGTGAGAATGCCGTTGGTGTACACTGCGTACAGGTGGGGTGATAGGCAGATGCCCTGCGGCACTCCCGCTTCAATCGGTCGTGCTACGGAGACAGCCTCTTCGATGTTAACATAGAAGCTCCGCCCCTCCGGGAATGACGCTATCAGCCGCACAAGCATTGGCGGCAAGGTGGTGTTCTCATTTAACTTGTGAAGTAGCCCTGCGTGCCAACTGTCGAAGGCCTTCTTCATATCTAAGAAGACCTCCACATAGATGCGGCCGCGGTTGTGCTCGGCCGCAAGATAGTGCAGCACGCGGGCCATTTGGGCTGTGGTGGAGTATGCTCTGCGGAAGCCAAATTGTTCCCCCCGCAGAGCAACGTGCGGTAAGATGCGATGGAGGGTAATTTTTTCAAAAAGTTTGGCTATATGCGGTAATAGCATTATGGTGCGGTAACTAGCTGGGTACCTCCTATCCTTACCCGGCTTTGGTAGCACGACAATCTTGCTCCGTTTTCAGTTTGTTGGGAAGTGGGCAGTTCGTAACACGCCGTTGAAAAGTCTGGCCAACTCCACAACTCCCCTTCTGGGCAGCAGTTCAAGGCCATGGTGGTAATGCCGTCGCAACCCGCTGCTTTGCGGTAAGGTAGGCGTATGATGGCGCGCCTTACCTCCACTGGAGAGATAAAGTCCTCGCCTCGCAGTGGTGGTGCCGGGTGCGACAGGTATTCCCGTACGCGGTTCTCCACCCTCTCGGTGTGCTCCGGGTACCCCTCTGCAATGGGGTTCGGTGTGAATTGAATTTGGAGGTGCTGTGCCATCTTTCCTCCCTTTGCTGGGCGTCATAGATCCTTTTTCCTGTGTTGTCCACCTGTGGGCAAACAGGAGCTGATGTTTTTGTGAGCTGCTGGTTGAGGAGGTGCAGGTAGGCAGGTGTCTCGGATGCTTCGTCGACTCGCCTTTCCCATGCGCTCTAATCGCTACCGAAAGCACCTCAGTTATCTGGTTTAGCTTGGTTTTGATTTGTGGGCACCTTGTTTGTGCTTACAGCTTTCTTAACTTCCGCTTCTTGTTAAGCTGAAGCTGGAGTTTGTGGGGGAGTTTCTCCCCTCGGCGCCCCGTGGAGACAGGGTGTGAGAAGAGTTCCAATTGTTTGTATAGAGTGGTGTGAAGAAGCAATGCCGCTGTCTCCACGTCTTCTTGGGTGGTCATGGAGGCGCCGAGTCGGAGGTCCTCCAGTGCTTTGCGGAAGCGTGCCCAGTTCGTCCGCATTTTTGGACCTCTGGGCACTACGGCATCCGCATTGGTGTCTATGGTGAACAACACGGGGAGGTGCTGCATGTCCAGATCATACAGCACCTCTAGCCGTATTCTGAACGGCATTTGACGGCATAACACAATGTCCAGGACATCGGGTTAATGAGTAGTATTGGAGGGGATGTGGGTGGGCTCATCTGGACCCAGTACCTCATATCCCCACTCTTCAGCGTGTTCGAAGAGTTTCTTACCAGGAGGTGTGATTATCGCGGAGCCCCAAGCAGGATGTTTTGCATTGAGGTCTCCAGCGATAATTGCAGGTGTTGTTGCATTGAATATAGTGCTTAAATCCTGGGGGGCTGGGCAAGGGCGTTCAATATCGCCGCTAGCGGGTTGGTGCCGGTAGTCATGGCGGATAAAACTTCCCCCAGAATCTTTATGATGTTACGAGCTTAGGGTTCGTGACAATAAAAATTGCCGATTGAATTACCAAAATTAACACTTTAATTCACTTTACACTAAAAAACACTAATAATTAATCACACTGATTCACTTTATTCCGCTCCGAAGCTTCGCTTGTCTCGCCAAATTCAATACTTCCCCGATCGCATCTTGCAGCGCCTTTAAATACACATTATCAACGAAACATCCAGAATATTAATAACTCCCACCAATTGTGCGAGAGCTTCTTCCACAGTTGATGAGATTTGGTTTTGAAGTTGTTGTTGGTGTCTAATTTGTGTTATTCTTTTTTGGGGTGGTTCTCGGGGTTGGTGGGTAGTTTGCACTCTCTGGATTTGGGCATGGAAGGTCGCTTCACGCGGCTGCTATGGCCGCTACTACGTGGTAGCAATGGGGGGAGGAAGTAGGATAGACGTGCCTACTACTGCTACATCCAGTGTGGCCGCCTTCTTCTTCTTCTTTCTCCCTTTCCTCTTTTTCTTTGGACGCTCTATGCGCTCAATGGGGTCGCCCCAGTTATGGCGACCGGTGATGCAGGTGCGGGTGTGGGTAGCTGTGGTTGCCGCGGCTGTTGCGGCTACTGCGGCTGCTTCGTCCGCTGCGGCTGGGTGTGCATTTGCGGTTGTGGTTGCAAATTCTGGTGTTGTGGTTGTGGGACCCGTGCTGCTTGAGTGGGCATTGGGGGCTGTAGGACTATGCCCCTCTTGCGCACAATACGCTGCAGCACAGGGCACCGCCTGTCGTTTGCCGCATGAGCCTTAGCGCAATTTGCACATTTCGGCTGTTTGTCACGTGGCTTGGGGCATTCAGATGCGGCGTGATCGCCTGCGCAGCGGACGCATTTTATAGGTCTATAGCAATTATAAGACACATGCCCGAACCCCTGGCATCTCTGTCATTGGGGTGGGCCGGCTCTACCTTGCCAGCCCTCTATTGAGATGCCGGGCATGTAAAGCAGCTCGTCAATTGCATATAGCCTTTTTAATTCTTCAGGAGGGAGGTGATTCATTTTTAAGTGAAAGAGGCAGCCTGGTCAGCCTTGAGGGGAATTGAGCGCACGAACGTCACCGGGAAACCTTTCTCGATGAGGGCCTTTATGATGTCTTGTGGCTCGGTATCGGCTGGGAGCCCTCTGAGCCTCACCTTCGTTGGCCGTTCATCCTGTGGAGTGTAGCGATACCACGCAAAGGTGGTATCCTCTTTGCTACGCTCAATTACGTATCTTTGAGTGGTACGGTATTCCTTGTCGGATTGTGGCCGGAACCTGACTCCCTTCCCAAATGGGCGAGCATTCGGAGCATGGCCGAGAAGTTGATGTAGGATTTTAAAATGCCTCGCCCAATTTGGGAAGCATTCTACTATTATTGGTGGATATTTTACTTGTGTTGCTACAGGCTGCTGTGGCCTTGTACATGGTGGTGGTGTAGGCGAAGGTGGGGCTGTTCTAGGCGCAGCAGCTATCCGTGTATAGCTGTCCTGCGCCGAGGATGGTCCAGGAGTGCCATTTCCTCTTGCACTGGGGCGAGGGTGGCGTAAGATGTGCTATCGGAGGGTTTCTCCCCTTCTGGGTCCTGCTCCCCGAAGTCCTGCATCTCAGATTGCATGCAAGTCGGGGAGGTAGTGGGAGATGGTGACTCCGGTGGCAAGTTATGTCTCGTCACCGGCTGTTTTCGTGGTGGAGTAGGTGTGTCTTTCGAGGTGGAGGCAGAGGCTGAGGCTGATGCCGACTCGGATATCTTCTTTCTCCATCTTCCTCTTCCAGTTCTGGGGGAGTACGTCTTCGCAAGGCGATGTTCCGGCGTGGTAGTGGTGCCGGTTCGGCGATGGGTGGATGCTCAGCACCACTAGTGCCGAGCGCGACGCCGGTGGCCAATGGGCTCCCTTTACGCCTCGGAATTTGGCTGTATGGGGGCAGTACTCGTGACTTCTCTGGAGCTAAGACGTCACGCTCCATGAGAGGCCGATCTAGCACGCCTGGTCGCCTATCTGGTGGTTTATGGCGAGTCGGGGGTGGTTCCCCTTTGTCCGACATAACGTGGGTAGTTATATATTACTTCGGTATAAAAATACGGTAGTTATAATAAGATTTAAAAACGATGGTATAAAATTTAAAATTTTTGAAAGTGGGTAGGAATTAAAACTTTGCCCTTACTAGCTATCACACACCTTACTCCCCTTGGCGCGTGCAACCACACCAGGTGAGACCCGTGGGGGAGGCCCAGCGAGGCGCCCACGAGCGGGGAGGGGTGTGTGAGGCGCAGATGGATTTGGGCGTACTTTACTTTGTTAACACTTTTTAAAATAAAAAGTGAAAAACAAAAATGCGGGTAGTTCACACAGAACGTAGGGCAACAAAGGTTGGGTTCTCTGTGCTCATTTACCTTATTAATACGTCTCGGAGAATGCCAGCGATGCCTCAACGCCTCACGGAGTGATCTCAACGTTCCGGTGGAGTCGTCAACTGGCAACACGTACACTTTATTCACTAATTCACGGAGCGAAATTAGGCACGTCCGCTCGCTAGCGCGGTCCGAGACGAACAGAGAGTCCGACTTGAGCGTTGTTGTCCTCTGCAGGGCATAACGCCGTGCAGGTCTCGGGCCTCGGGGTTTACCCGGATGTACCTCACGGCACACTGCAGTGTGCCGGTCCTGGGCGCCTTGGTGGTAAAGGCGTGTTGTTTTAGTGACTATTGTCGCGGTCGGTTAAATTTTGTCATTAAGAATGGTTATCTATAACTTTGTGTTTAACACAAGTTATTTTGTCGGAGTTGGCCGTTCTGTGGCATTGTGGGGTTTATTCGACTCCCTAATCTATATAGGGAGGAGTTCTCTTGAATAGGGTCGCCCGTCCGGCGGCCGTGAGTGCAACGGCGCGAAGCCGTTGAGGTGTTCATGTGGCCCGTTGTCGGCGCGGTCGAACATACCGCGCGCCAGCCGGACCACGAATTCTTGTAGGCTCTCCATCTTTAGGTTGGCCGCTATAACGTCGTTCCGGACGTAGCGACCCGCACCGACTATAGTTCGTAATGACAAACTCTGCTGGGCCTGAAGTCGCCCCTTCTGATGACCGCTCAGGAGTGCATACCAGGACGGAGCAGCGTATGTTAGCAGGGGTCTTATGTATGTTTTATAGATGGTTAACTCGACTTTGTCTGTAACTTGGATGTCAGAACAGGGCGGAGCATTGCCCGCGCACATCGAGCTTTGCGTATAGCAAAGTCGACGTGTGCAGTCATAGGCAACATCCTGTCAATCCGGCATCCAAGGTAGGTCACGGCCTTCTCATATGCAATCTCCTGGCCTCCGAGGGTTAGCGGTGGTGGTAGATCTCTATAGCGGCGAGTGAGTAGAGCGGTCGTCTTGCTAACATTGACGGCCATCCTCCACTCATCCAACCATGGTGGCAGCAGGTCCAGCAGACGTTGCATCCTGGTAGCTGCGATGTGGGCTCTTCTGGACGACGTGAAGTATGCGCTGTCATCCGCAAAAAGCGCTAGTTCGACGTCGTCCTCCCATTCGTGCACGTGTCCTGCCAGGGTAGGTATATCATTTGTGTACGCCGCGTACAGGGCTGGAGACAGACAGCTGCCCTGTGGCACACCAGCTGTAATGGGTTTTATTGCGGACTCGGCGTCCTCTACACAGACGTAGAACTTCCTGCCTTCCAGGAAAGACGCCACTAGCCGCAATATAGCAGGAGGGATACTTGTTTGATCGTCTAATTTAAAGAGTAATCCTGTGTGCCACACCCGCTCGAACGCCTTCCCGATATTGAGAAAGACGCCCGACGATATGCGGCCGCGGTTGTGCTCGGCCGCAAGCAGGTACAGCACTCTGGTCAGCTGTGTTGCTGTAGAGTGATCCCTCCTGAATCCATGTTGCTCCGCCCGAAGTTGGAGGCACGGGCGGAGACGTCTTAATAGTAATCTTTCGCACAGTTTAGCTATATGCGGTAGCAGCATGATCGGCCTGTAGTTGGCAGCTCTACGCCTGTCCTTCCCGGGTTTCGGCAAGACGATAACTTTGCCTTTCTTCCAGTCCTCCGGGAAGTGGGATGTCCGCAATATGCCATTGTAGAGCCGACCTATCTCTACAAGGACTCTATTGGGCAGCTGTCGTAGTGCAGCGTTGGTAATCCCGTCGTGCCCCGGCGCCTTCCTCGGTTGCAGGCGGGTTACTGTCCTCCGCAGTTCAGCGTGAGAGATTAACCACTCTCCTGCAAGCGGTGGCACGGGCGACGACAGGAGCTCCTGCACGCGGCTCTCTTTCCGGGTATGGATTTCCAGGAACTCCGCACTTGCTGGGTTCGGCATAAACTGCTCCTCGAAGTGCTCAGCTAGGATATCCGCTCTGCCCTTGGCATCGTAACGTTGAATGCCCGCGTTGTTGGTCAGCGGGCAAACAGGTGGTCGAGTTTTCGTTAACTGCCGGTTCAATTTGTAGAGCGACGCATGATGTTCATCAGCCTTCCATATGCGCCGCTCCCAGGCCTCTCCTCTGTGGGCCTGTATTGCAACCGACAGTTCGTCTGATAAGGTGTTTAATTTTCTTTTTACTCTAGTGCGCGCCCAGAGCTTTCTCAGCGCTCTTTTATGATTTAGCTGCACGCGTATTCTTAGCTGCAGCTCCTCTTTTCTCCCCGAGAGAGGGACGATCGTAGCGGCCGCGTTGAGGGCCTCCTGGATACTCGTGGTTATTCCAGTTGCAGCGGCCTCTACGTCGTCCGCTGAGTTGATCGGTGTATGGACTGGAGGTCTCTCCTGCAGGTGTTGGTAGTAGAGCCTCCAGTCGATCTTGGTCTTGACAGTTCTGGGCGGTGAAGTCACTGCCTTAGTGCCAAGGGTTATCAGAATCGGGAGGTGCTGTGTATTCAGGTCGTAGAGCACTTCTACCACTACTGGATAGTTGACGTTCCTAGTGAGCACGATGTCTAATACATCCGGACGCTTCCTAGGGTCAGTAGGGATGTGCGTCGGTTCCTCGGGACCTAGAACGTCGTAATCATGGCTCTCTGCGTCATCGTAAAGTTCACGACCCGGCGGGGTACTCTGGACCCCCACGCCGGGTGTTTGGCGTTCAGGTCCCCGGCGATGATGGTGGGTGCCGTACCTTCCATTACCGTCCGGATGTCTGACGAGTGAAATGGAGTCCCTGGCGGGCGGTAAGCTGCAAAGATCCTTAGTTCCTCGCCCGCTGCCTCCATTTTTATGCCGATTGAACGCATCGTCTGGAAGTTTGGCAGGTCCAGCTCCTGATGGACGATGTCTCTCCTCACCAGAATCGCTGTCCCTCTATAAGCGACCCCTTGAGGATCGACCTCGTACCTCCTGTAGATGGTATAATTAGACAGCTTAAGATGCGTTGTAGGTCGTAATTTGGTTTCACCCAGCAAGATCACCTGGATGTCCTGTTGCTGGGTGACCGTGCGGAATTCGTGGATTCTTTGACGAATCCCGTCCGGGTTCCAATAAAGCAGACGCAGGTTATCCTCCGTAATGCCTTGCCAGTAGTGATGCCAGCGCCTTCATGACGGCGGTTACGGGGTCTGTCCCGGCCCTTATGTCGGCCAGGACATGTGTTCCGACTTCGATGGCTACGCCTACCAATCTGTGGATGGCATCAGCCGTCTCGAAGCCGGACGTTGGTGGTCTACGTTCATTACTACGTTGGGAAGGCACTGGTCTCGGGGCATTTGTAATGGTTTTCCTTTGGGTAGAGCGCGCTCTATGTGTAGAGCGGGATCTACTTTCTGGTAGAGCCCTTTCTGGTGCTCTACCTGTCGTAGTTGTTGCTGGTGTTCTTGCAATAACCTGCGCCTGCGAGGCTATCGGTCCTGTTGTTGTAGGGGTAGAGGTACTTACAGCCTGAGGAGGAGGCTGTTCCGTTTTCTGCTCCTGTTCCTCCGCCTTTTCCTTTGAGAGGGTTGCCTCTCAGTGGCGTCATTGGCAGGAGGTCGGAGAGTCGCCCCGGTAGTTGCCCTTTGCTCTATGGGTTCCACCGTTTCCGTTGGTGCTGTAGGAGGGGGGGGGGGGGGGGGGCTGATTGCCTACCCTTTTCTCTAGTGATTGTGGCCCGCCCATTCTCCTGTATGGTAACAGCCTTTGGGCGACTCTGGAGGATCCTCTTAGGGTTTCTCCGGAAGTAGCCCAGGTAGAACGATCCCGTGCTTCCTGGCAATCCTCCTCAGGACTGGGCAGCGGCGATCGTTGGCCATGTGCCTTTTAGCGCAATTTGCGCACTTTGGCTCTTCCTCTCTACCCCTTGGGCAAAGGCTGGCAATATGCTCTCCAGCACAGCGAACGCATTTCACTGGCCTGAAGCAGTTTGCAGAGGCATGTCCGAAAGCCTGGCAGCGGTGGCATTGTGCTGGTCCCGTCTTTCTCTGCCAGGCTTCGATGACTACTCCTCTCATGTAGAGGAGTTCGTCAATATGGTATAGTTCTTGGAGCCGCTCCAGGCTCAGATGCTCCAGCTGTGCGTAGTAAAGGCAGCCCGGTCTATCTCTACGTGGTGGTATGGCCTTTACATAGGTGATCGGGAAGCCTTTTGCCCGGATAGCCTCCTCGATCATCTTAGTGTCGGTGCCCACTGGCAGACCCCGTATGCCCACTTTAGTGGGCTTCTCCTCTGCCGGGGTGTAGCAGTACCATGACATAGTTTTGTCTTTCTTGGAGAGCTCGACCATGTATCTCTGGATGGTGCGGAACTCCTCCGGGCTCTGAGGTGAAAATCTTACTCCCTTCCCGAACGGACGGGAATTGGGAGGGTGGCCCAATTTCTTATTGAGGACCTCGAAGTGCCTGGTCCAGTCCGGGAGGCATTCTGCGACAATCGGCGGGTGTCTGGATTTCTCCTTCTCCTTCTCGGCTTTCTGAGTCTCCTCCGCCGATTGCGGTCGTGGTACAGCAGGGGCCGCTGCCATGTGGGCATAGCTCGTTGACGGCCGCTGTCCATCGTCAAGAGCTAACCCGGATGGATTGGTAGCTTGCACCAGGGATGATCTCCCGGCTAATGCAGCTAGGGTTGCATACGTTGTTGAGCCCCAGCTGTAGGACTCCTCACCTCCTTGTTCGTACTGGGCCGAGTCGTGGCTACGTCGGTCCGGTGAAATGGATGGTGGTTGTTGTGGCGGTGATGGCGACTTTGGAGGTGAGGTATGAACCTTCTTCCTGGTTGCTGCTTGGGGCTCTTCATCACTGATGATATTGATTGGTCAGATGAGTCACCGATGCGCTGCCTCTTCTCGTAGAGGGAGGCTTTGGTCTCTGGTGGCGTGTGCCTTCGTGGCGTCTTCATTGGTCGCTGTTGTTGGGAGGGCAGCGGTTCACGCCCAGTCGTACACTCAGGTACGATGGGCGAAAGTGCAACCCTCGGTGCAGACTCCTTACCCGGCGACGAAGGCTTCCGAGTCGGTATTTGGGAGTACGATGAGACAACTCTCACACTCTCCGGATTAAAATATGTCACGGTAGGCGATTGGCCTCTCCAATATGCCTGGCCGGTCCGGTGGTTTCCTCGATTTAGGAGGAGGTTCCCCCTTATCTTTGCCTGACATGTACCTAACCTAACAGTCAGTGGTAGTCTACTATAGGCCCTATCTATTTTCCAGCCGATCGGCAGCAGATGTGGTGCGCGACACGGATGGTAGTGATGTTATGAGAGGAAAGTACTACATGGTAGTGAGTGGCACTTATGACGCGTGCACAGGATGCACGGAGCGCATAAAGTGCCAAGAATCACCTAGGGGCCGGTGAACTCGACGCCTCATGGAATCACGGGACTCAACGATCGGCAGAGTTTGTCGAACCGGCGGTTATTTGCAGCCACTGCTAACTACGAATAACGTACACCTAGGATATTCTTGAGATCAATCCGACTTGAGCCGTTGATTATCGTCTTCATGCACCTAGGTGCATGGAGGTTTCGAGCCTCGGGGTGTGCCCCCATTACCCGTGCTGTCCTCGCGGTCCACCACTATGGACCGGTCCTGGGAGCCTTCTATTGGCATTGTAAGTCTTAAATCGGATTAGTCCGTAATCGGTACATTTTTTCGTAGTCGGGTAAGACTACGAAAAAGGGAGGTTATCTGGTGAAGTCGGGGTTGGCCTATCAGCGGCATTGAGGGTTGTTACTCAACTCTCTAATCACATATAGAGAGGAGTTCTCTTGGAAGAGGTCGCCCGTCCGGTGGCCGGGTGTGCAACGGCGCAAAGCCGTTAAGGTGTTAATGTGGCCCGTTATCGGCACGGTCAAACATGCCGCCGCGCTAACCGGGCCACGAAGTCGGTGATGTTCTCGATCTTCAAGTCCGCCGCTATTACGTCGTTCCGGACGTAGTGACCTGCTCCGACGATCGTTCTTAGTGTCAAATTTTGCTGGGCCTGCAATCGCCGCATCAGAGGCTCGCTCAGAAGCGCGTACCAGGCCGGAGCAGCGTAGGTGATAATGGGTCTAATATACATTTTACAAACACGCACTTTTGGTTTTAAGTGGTAACTTAGATGCCAGTACCGGACGTAGCATTGCCCGCACACCCCGTGCTCGGCGGACAACGAAGTCGACGTGTGCAGTCATACGCAGCGTCCGGTCAATCCGGCACCCAAGGTAGGTCACGGCCTTCTCATACGCGATCTTCTGGCCGTTGAGGGTTAATGGAGGTGGTAGATTTCTGAGGCGGCGGGTGAGCAGCGCGGTCGTTTTACCAACATTGACGACCATCCTCCACTCATCTAGCCATGGTTGCAGCAGGTCCAGCAGTCGTTTGCATCTTGGCAGTGGCAATGTGGGCCCTTCTGGACGAGGTGAAATAAGCGCTATCGTCCGCATATAACGCCAATTCCACGTCATCCTCCCACTCTTTCAGCCTACCTGCCAATGTTGGGATGTCGTTGGTATAAGCCGCGTACAGGACTGGAGACAAACAGCTGCCCTGAGGAACGCCGGCTCTGATGGTTCTGGTTGCGGACTCGGCGCCCTCTACACAGACGTAGAACTTCCTGTCTGCCAGGAAAGACGCCACTAGCCGCAACATAGCAGGAGGGACACTGGTCTGTTCTTCAAGTTTGTAAAGTAGTCCAGAATGCCACACCCTGTCGAACGCCTTCTCGATGTCGAGAAAGACGCCCAACGTAGTGCGGCCACGGTTGTATTCGGCCGCAAGCAGGTGCAGCACTCTGGTCAGCTGTGTTGCTGTAGCCCCACAGTAACCCCTCCTGAATCCGTGCTGCTCCTCCTCCTGCTGAAGTTGGATGCACGGGTGGAGGCGTCTTAGCAACAATCTTTCTAGCAGTTTAGCTATGTGTGGTAGCAGCGTGATCGGCCCGTAGTTGGCAGCTCTACGCCTGTCCTTCCCGGGTTTTCGGCAAGACGATAACTTTGCCTTTCTTCCAGTCCTCCGGGAAGTGGGATGTCCGCAATATGCGATTGTAGAGCCGACCTAACTCTACAAGGACTCTATTGGGCAGCTGTCGTAGTGCAGCGTTGGTAATCCCGTCGTGCCCCGGCGCCTTCCTCGGTTGCAGGCGGTCCAGTCCTCCGGGAAGTGGGATGTCCGCAGTATCCCATTGTAGAGTCGACCAAGCTCTACTAGGACTCTATGGGGCAGCTGTCGGAGTGCAGCGTTGGTAATCCTGTCGTGCCCAGGCGCCTTCCTCGGCTGCAGGCGGGTTACTGTCCTCCGCAGTTCAGCGGGGGGAGATAAACCACTCTCCTGCAAGAGGTGGCGCGGGCGACGACAGGAATTCCTGTACGCGGCTCTCCTTCCGGGCATGAAGCTCCATGAACTCCGCACTTGCTGGGTTCGGCATAAATTGCTCCTCGAAGTGCTCTCCTAGGATATCCGCTCTACCCTTGGCATCGTTACGACGTTCGCCCGCGTTGTTGGTCAGAGGGCAAACGGGAGGTTTGGCTCTAGTTAACTGTCGGTTCAGTTTGTAGAGCGACGCATCGTGCTCCTCCGCCTTCCATATGCGCCGCTCCCAGGCATCTCCTCTGTGTGCCTGGACTGCAACCGACAGTTCCTCCGATAAGGTGTTCAATTGCGTCTTGATTCTCGGGCAGCGAGTACGCGCCCAGAGCCTCCTCAACGCTCTCTTTCTCCTGATCTGCATTTTGATCTGTAAGGGCAGATCGTCTTTCCTTGTGGACACCGGGACGACCGTAGAGGCAGCTTGGAGGGCCTCCTGGATCGCCTTAGTGATTTTTTGTTGTCGCTTGTTAGCAGCAGCCTCTACGTCGTCCGCTGTATTTAAGGGATGGTGTGCTGGAGGTCTCTCCTGCAGGCGTTGATGGTAGAGCCTCCAGTCGATACGTGTCTAAAATGCTCTGGGCGGCGTAGTCACCGCCTTTAGGCCAAGGGTAATTAAGATCGGGAGGTGCTGTGAATTGAGGTCGTACAGCACCTCTACCACTATCGGGTAGTTGATGTTTCTGGAGAGCACGATGTCCAATACATCCGGACGTTTCCGTGCATCGGTCGGAATATGGGTAGGTTCTTCGGGACCTAAGACGTCATAGCTGTTAGCGGGGACCTAAACGCCAAGCACCCCACGCCGGGTTTTTGGCGTTTAGGTCCCCGGCGATGATGGTTGGTGTTTCGCCATCCATTATCGTCCGGACGTCTGAGGAGCAGAATGGAGTTCCTGGCGGGCGGTATGCTGCATAAACCCTTGGTTCCTCGCCCGCCGCCTCCATTTTTATACCGATAGAGCGCATCGTTTGGTACTCAGCTAAATCAAGCTCTTGATGATGATGTAACTTCTGCTGGATCCCGTCCGGGTTCCAGTAGAGGAGGCGCAGGTTAGACTCCTCCACCGTAGTGTCGAGCCAGTAGATTAGCCAGCGCCTTCATAACCGCTGTGATCGGATCTGTCCCGGCTCTGATATCAGCCAGGAATTGACTGCCGACTTCAATTGCTATGCCAACCAAACGTTGGATGGCATCGGCAGTCTCGAAGCCGGCTGAAGGTGTTCTAGGTGTCTGTGTAATAGTTGGCGCTGGTCTCGGGAGTTGGTTTGTTGCTCTTTGCGTATGGGTAGAGCGCGCTCTATATGTAGAGCGGGCTCTATTTTCTGATAGAGCCCTTTCCGGCACTCTCCCCATTCTGGCTTTCTTGTCCTCCTTGGTAACCTGCGCCTGGGCTATCGTTACAGCTGGGGTTGGGGTAGAGGTTGCTGCCTGAGGAGGAGGCACCTTCTTCTTCTTCTTCCTCCCCCGCTTACTCCACTGAGTGGTTTGGCGCTCCGTGGCGTCGTTAGCGGGGGGTCGAAGAGTCGCCCCGGTGGTTGCCTTCGATGTAGTAGTAGTGGGCACCACCGTTACTAAGGGTGCCGTGACGGGTGGAGGGGGGTCGAATTGCCTTCCCTTTCCTCTTACTGTAGTCCACCCGTCTTCCTGGACCACGGCCCTGGGACGACTTTGAGGGATCCTCTTGGGCTCCTCTGGGAGTAGTCCCGGTAGAGTGATCCCCTGCTTCCTTGCAATCCTCTTCAGGACTGGGCAGCGGCGATCGTTAGCAGTATGGTTCTTTGCGCAATTTGCGCATCTCGGTTCTTCCTCTCTACCCCTAGGGCAGTTGCTGGCAATATGATCTCCGGCGCAGCGAACAACACTTCACTGGCCTGAAGCAATTGGTAGATGCATGTCCGAAGGCCTGGCAGCGGTGGCACTGCGAAGGGCCCGCTCTTCCTTGCCAGGGCTCTATGACGACTCCTCTCATGTATAGGAGCTCGTCTATCTGATAGAGCTCGTTAAAGCGCTCCAGGCTCAGGTGGTCCAGCTGCGCGAAGTAGAGGCACCCAGGTCTGCCTCTACGGGGGGGGGGGGATCCCTTTGACATACTTAATCGGGAACCCCTTGGCCCTGATAGCCCCTTCTATCGCAGTTGGGTCCGTGCCCACTGGTAGCCCCCGTATGCCCACTTTCGTGGGCTTATCCTCCTCGGGGGTGTAGCAGTACCAGGACATAGCTGGTACTTTTTCCAGTAATCTCCATTAGGTATCTCTGTACCGTCCGGAATTCTTCCGGACTCTGAGGGGTGAATCTAACCCCCCTTACCGAACGGACGAGCATTCGGTGGGTGACCCAACTTCTTGTTGAGTACCTCGAAGTGCTTCGTCCAGTCCTGTAAGCACTCTGCCACTATGGGTGGGTACCTTTTAGCCGATTCTTCCGGCGGTTTCTGAGTCTCGGTTGTCTTAGTCCTTGGTACTGCACGGGCAGCTACCAGTTGGGCATAGCTGGTCGAAGGCCTCTGACCATCATCTGATGGCCGGCCTGACGGGTTGGTGGTAGGCACGGACGGTGAGTGTCCGGCAGATGTGCTCGGTGCTAGGGTCGCATACGTGGTGGCACTCCATCCGTATGACCCTTGCTCCAGATCAGCAGCATCCATGCTGGTGTGTTGTTCCGGTGTCCTGGGGGGAGTGGATTTAATCGGCGATGGCGATTTGGGTGGTGATCTCCTAATTGGCTTCTCTAGTTGGTGGTCTAATTCTCCCTCGGATGACGAATAATCCGAGGAGTTGGAAGAACCGAAGCATCGCCTCTTCTCCTGGAGGGATGCTGCTGTTTCTGGTGGCGTATGCCTTCTCAGGGTCTTCTTGGCCCGCTGGGGTTGGGGGAACGGTTCCCGCCCAGTCGTACCTCCAGGTACAATGGGCGAGAGCGCGGTCCTCGGTGCGGGCTCCTTCCCCGGTGAGGAGGGTTTCCGTGTCGGGATCTGTGAGTAGGAGGCCACTACTCTAGTCCTTTCAGGATCAAAGATGTCGCAGTCTGTCAAGTACACCAGGACGGTCAGGTGGTCTTCTGGGTTTGGGTTTAGATGGGGGCTCCCCCTTGTCCTTATCGGACATGTTGAGAACCTACCTAAGTCAGTCAGGTAATCTATAAGGCCCTGTCTAAAATTCCAGCCGTTCCAGCCAAATAACGCACACCTAGGAGATCCTTATCGACTTGAGCCGAAATCGGATCGACGTTTCTACCGGCCGGCGTTACCGTACGGACGCTTATGCGGTTTTGCCTTTCTCGCGTGTTTTTTCTATTTTAAGCCGAAACCTTTGGAGCCTTTATTTATTGTAATTTTTACATAGTCCTTACAATAAAATATATATATATAACGTTAGATTTCTCTAGTACTGTTCTATAATATAATATAATAATATAAGCTATTAATTTCTTAAATATATAATTTCTAGAACAAAAACCCTAAAAATTGTTAAGTCACTATACATTTTATCTTATATTTTTTAAGATAGATGTCTGATCTATTTAGTTCTTTTTGTTTATATTGTATTACATTTAAACCTTTAATTTGACACTAGTTTCCAAGCTATAAACAAAATTTAAATTTTTCATAAGTATTTACAATACAGAATTTCGTTTAAAAACTCCCTTATAAAATTATTAAAAGCTAACTCTTACAAATTATGTTCTAATATGAGTTAATACACGCTAACTACACTAATTAGGAAATTATAATAGTCTTATAAAAAAACACAGTTCATCACTGGTTAGTTGTATGTGCACCTAGGATCGCAGATGGAGTCTTGTCGCCGACAGACCGTCTCTTAAAATGAGGTGGGCATAATTATGCAACTGAAAAAGGGGTTAGGTACCTACCCACACAAATACTATCTGTTCGATGTACTTCGATTCATCCCAATTTCAATGTTCGCTTTAAACGTCGTAAATTAGTGTGTAATATTTTTGTTCTGTAAAATTCTTTAACAACAAAAAGTAATATTCATGTTATGTACTTGAAAGTTTGGGATTGCATTTTGAGGCAACCCATGGGATTTTATAGGTCTGGAGTAGGTGCATAATTTCTTCAACAGGATATTATTTTCCTTTCCAGGTGGTCGAGTCTGTAGAGAGCTATAAATCTCAAGAACCAGGTCCATCTACCTAGTTGCATTCCATCATTAATCACGCACGCAAGTAATAATTGTTTCTTGAGTTGCGTCCGGACCGCGCTGGCAGGCGGTCACGTCCGTCGGTCGTCGGTAGCCGCCCGGGTGGGAGAAGTACAGCGCGTCGCTTCGCAGTGGGTGCACGTGCTGTGGGGCTAACTCGGCTTGCGTAGAGCCTCGAGGACGCCCCTGACCCCACCCGCGACGTTACGTACCCAACACTGCGTATAACCTACATGCTGGGAAGCGAACTCCGAAGGCCCGGCGCGCTGCTGGGAGCGCGCGCCTGTTGGTGACTTCGGCTCCGCGTCGAGATGCGTCTCCGCGAGACCTGGAAGTTGCTGACCCTTCGGCATATCCCTTCCCAGAGACGCGAGATACGCCAACTTCTGCCTAGGGATACCAGGCCTTTACCTAGAGCCAGGAAGGAGCACTGGAGTCCCGGAGTGCTGCTATCAGGAGCGCACTCCTGTCGGCAAGATTGGCCCTGCGTCGACTCCTTCTCCTCGGGACTCCGCGGGGCTTCGAGATGGCTGACCCTCCGGTAGCACCTACCTGGTGGCGCGCAATACGCCAAAGAAGATAACCTACAATGTCGTACAATGTACGGCTCCCAAGACCGGCCCATAGAAATGGGCTGTGAGGATTATCCGGGTAATGGGGAACTCCTCGAGTTCCGAACCTGCATGGGATAAATAATAGTAGTCCCATTGTAGATGACAATACGAAGAATTGTTTCTTTAAAAGTTCGCTTTCTTCAATTCCTATCTTTTCATGGACCTGTTTGTTTTATTTATTTATCAAAGATGTCTCTGTTAGCGAATCTAGTACTTCTTGAAAACTTGTAACTTTTTTCTTTAGAAGCCATTTTGAAATAGACGATGTTGTCACTCAGATCAACCTAAAATAATTTATTTTTATTTATAATTTTATTCCTTTATGTTTATTGTACTAGTCATTAAGTTGAGATACTTTATTTTTGTTTCACAAAATCATTTTATTTTTAAAACTATTTTTTGTCATGATGGCTTGTTATTTAAAACATAAGTTCCTCCCCTTTGTGCTTTTGGTACTTAGAGCCTTTTTGTTTCTGGTATTCATGTTTAACCATGCCAAATTACAGCTCAATAAAATAGTAATAGTCTCTGTACTAAGCCGTGGACAAACTGTCAGACTGTTGAACTTGACGAAACTATAAACGTTTATTGTTTTGTTACTACGGAAACTAAGCTAATGCTTGTGAGGTTTTCTCTTTTTCTCAGGGAAACTATCGATATAAAATATCGATATTGTAGCATTGCAAAAAAAATTGTCCGTCTTACATTTTATGTGTGCGTGAAATGTAATAGTGTTGGAGATTTAGATTTGTGTGTGCCATAATGACACAATTTTTTAATGAATCGGTGTTTAAATATAATAATTAAAAAGAATAATTTCCTCCCCCGCACCAAAAGTGACATACTTTTTAGTTCGTAGCATTAAGGGCATAACTCGTCCAATGGTTTAAATGGTCTACGAGCTACGCGCTCCTTGGCCCGTCCCCAAATAAACCGAATATGGAATTAAAATAAATAAACTTTTCGCTATGAACAAACGTTTATGTATGAAAAATATATTTAGAGTATTTCGGAGCTTGCTTTACATTTTGCTTATCATACACGCTATTTTTAGTAATCACGCACAAGATCAAAGACAAGATAGTAATTTTAAACATAATGCAATATCGGATATGTACGTTGACGTGTATTTATTCAATTATCCAATTTAAAAAACACACGAACCTAAACAAAAATATAGCGAATTTGATACTTTAATAATTCTTGAATCCGGAAAAAAAATATCGATATATTTTACCCAAGCCTATTTAGCAGTGATAGTGACAAGTGTGTTTCCTCTGCCTACAGCTTTAGTTATTGTTCTGACCATAGAATACTATAATACACAATAGAATGGCTGTCAACCTTATTTTGTACGAGGATCGGTGTCGCCGGGAGTACACATACAAGCAACAAACCTGATTCGCTGTGTTGACAGACTGAGCGAATTTATATATTTTAAACATTTGATTAATGTTTTGACACATCAATATTTCTTTATTTTTGTTTGTAATATTTACAAAACATAAATAGTTTCGACTTACTGGTTGTAGGATATGTCTCCTTTTTTAATTTCCATTTTGCGCTGTTCTTTCGACACTTAATTATTGCACAATTTGCCATTTTTTAAATAATTTGTATGATTGCGACGCTTGGCACGAAAATTGAAAACGATTGATTGTGTTGACATTTGTAGGTGTGAATCGACATGTTAGGGTATTCTATGGTTGTGACTGCTTCTAGTAGGACCTCCCGATTATATTAGCTTATCTATGACTACTTGAGTGGGACGAACAGCGTAGACAGAGAATGCTATAGACAAAGTGATGTCTTTTGTCGCAGTCACACAAGAGAAAGAACCACTTACGCCGATGTCGTGTAAAGAAATGAAATAGAACGATGAGATTTTTTGTTTCGGTGAGCGTGCAACGTTTTTCAAGGTTAGCACACTAATTTGCTAAATAAAGTTCGCTATCGTGTGGCGAGATCTCGCATTTTAATAAAATATAGTTTTACGTGCTTTATAATAACAACCATTTAAAAAAATGGTGTGGTGTAGTGTTTTACGGTGTCAAAGAGATAGTGGAACGAAAATATCAAGGATCTTTTCATTCGTAAGTATACCACTCTTTATTGGTTACTAGGCATTCTATAACATTTTATAAAATTCATATATTGTGTATATTGTACTCTAGAAAAATAAGTAAATTTATCGTTAAAAAAGTACAAAAATAACAATTGTAAATTTTAACCAAAAATCTTTGGTGTTGCCTACTTTTATCCACTATTATAGGAAATAATAGTATATATTATGCAGTGTCTATCAGAGACAGAGTCTCACCAACAGGAGGAACAGGCCCGTTGATTAAAAGAGCAGCAGGAGGAAAAGGTCCGCCGATAGGAGGAACAGGTACGTCGGCTGGAAGAGTAGCTGCAGCGTGGACAGGAGGAATACCCATTGGTTGGAAGAGCAGATGTTCCTCATGAAGGACCTTCATGCTGCCTTTAGGAAAGAGATGAGGGAGGTGAAGAATAGGGTTGCTCAACATGACAAACGCCTGTCGGAAGCTGAAACCCGAATCGAGGAAGCTGAAACGTGAAACGACCAAGTGAACAAACGGGTTGACAACGTGATGGCTGACGTGAAGAAAATGCTGGATGACCTCAAACTTGGGGATGGAATTACAGCTCCCGTATCAGCTACAACACCTTCGCTACGTGGATTCAAAGTGCCACTGTTCGTCGGGACTTTTTCCTGGTCGGCCTACAAAATCCAGTTCGAGGCTGTCATGGAGGTAAACGGCTGGAATAAAAGTCAGTCCATGATGGGACACACCCTAGGCCTGCACGACCAAGCCTTAACTGTTTTGGAAGCTTTCGTTAAGAAAGTGACTTACGAGCAACTCCTTGAGGCATTGGAGGCGAGATAATTATTGAAGATAGCTTGCAACGCAGCAACCAAAGCCTGCAGCAGTGGGCTCTTGAAGTGGAGGAGATGGTTCATGCACTGGAGGTGAAAGCAGTGCGGCAGGATCTTCGTTCCCATTGCGTCAGGGAGATTGCGGCAGCTACAGTTCACGACCGCAATAAAGGATACAGCCCTAGGTGCTTTGGCTGTGGGGAAAGGGGCCATCTTGGATCCAGCTACCCTAAGCGAACTGCAGAAAGGGAAGGTGATCTCGAGAGGGTGGTGCGGCTAACAGCCTTGCCGAGCAGCAGCAAGGAAACGAGTAAAAGCCAGGACTGCGGGAATTGTGCCGGCTGATGTTAAAAAAGCCCCAAGGATTTCGATCTCACAAACCCATGATGGGAACAGCCAATAAAAATCATCAAGGGCGAGATCAACGGAATGCCGTGTAAACTGACCATAGACACTGGCGCCTCTCGCACGGTTGTCAGTTCCCAACTTATAAGTCAGTTCCTTGGGGACTCTGGATACAACCAAGAACGCTTTAATTTGGTAACAGCCACCGGTAAGGGCATACCCGTCCGTGGAGTGAAGAAGATGGAGTTGAAGCTAGGCAATATGATCTACCTGCATAATGTCATCGTGGCTGATATAATGGACGACTGCATCCTGGGCCTAGACTTTATGAGGAATGATTGTTGTGAGATCGACGTTGAGATTTTGTGGAAGGGGCGTTACCAGGGAACGTGTACAACCTTAAGAAGATTGTTCTTCCGCCGAGATCGGAAACGATTGTGCCGATTAGTCTTCCTCGGAACCCTGGGCAAACTCATCGTTGTATACTAGTGGAGAGGGTAGACAATGACCTTCCATGGAAAGTAGCTCGAACCTTGGTCAGAACCACTCACATCTCAGGAGTACGTGTGCTGAACCTTTGTGACCAGGAACAGATTATAGAAAAAGGCACACTGGTTGGTACTTATGAGGACGTGGATTGGTTGCGTCGGTGCCAATATCTATCGAGTGGGACCCCCAGCAAGGATACACAAACGAGAGTGACCACACTTTTAGAAGACTGTCACAGCGTTCTCTCCCCGACCGAAATGGTCAAGGCGAAGAAGTTGTTACTCAAGTACGCCGATGTATTCTCGTCAAACGATGCTGACATAGGGAAGATTGACTTAGTTCAACACAAAATAAACACGGGAGAAAAATTGCCTATCCGCCAGCGGCCAAAAAGATTGCCTGTAGCATGTGAGAACGAAGTGGAAAACATGATTGAGGGAATGGTGAAGGATGGTGTTATTGAACCTTCATGTAGTCTATGGTGTTCACCCGTGGTGCTGATAAAGAAGAAGGACGGCAGCATGTGGTTTTATGTCGACTACCGCCATCTGAATGACGTTACAAAGAAGGACAGCTATCCCTTGTCAAGAATTGATGACACACTGGACATGCTTACAGGTTAAGTGGTTTAGCACGCTGGATCTAAAAAGTGGCTACTTGCAAGTTGAAATTTACCCTAAGGACAAGGAGAAAACTGCGTTCTCGACGGGAAAGTGTCTGTGGCAATTTAAAGTACTGCCGTTTGGATTGTGCAATGCTCCAGTAACGTTTGAAGAGTTGAAGGAACTTATACTTATCGGGCTAATTAACAATGCCTGTGCGGTCTACTTGGATGATATCATCATCATAGGCCATACGTTTGAGGAACACCTTCAAAACCTGGAACGCGTGCTCATGAAGATTCAGAGTGCCAACCTCAATTTGAGTCCGAAGAAATGTTCACTATTAAAACGGCAAGTCAACTTTTTGGGGTATGTATTGTCTGAAGAAGGTATCCGCACGGATCCGGGGAAAATCGCCGCTTTTAAGGATTAGCCGGTTCCAAAAGACAAGACGCAGGTTAGAGCATTTTTGGGTTTGTGCTCCTATTATCGGCGATTTGTGAAGAACTTTGCAGATATAGCCATAAAAAGCTTCTGCACAAGCTAACCGAGGGGAAGCGACATTTCTGCTGGGATGAAAGTTGTAATATCGCATTTCAGAAGCTCATGGTCCGTCTGTGCAAAACACCTATTTTGGGGTACTCAGATGCAGGCAAAGAATTTAAAGTTAACACAGACGCAAGTGATATAGGACTTGGCGGTGTGTTGTCTCAACGGAATGGTGATCAAGAGTACGTAGCGTACTTCAGCAAGTCGTTGTCAACACCGGAACGGAACTATTGTGTCACAAGACGCGAATTGCTAGCTGTCGTCAAGTCATTGCAGCATTTTAGCAAATATCTACTGGGTGGAATTTTCACTTAAGAACTGACCATTCTACATTAAATTGGCTATTGCAGTTTAAAAATCCAGAAGGACAAATTGCGATGTGAATTGGACTACTGCAGGAATACGGCTTTGAGATCGAACATCGCAGCGGGAAATCTCATGGCAACGCAGATGCATTGTCAAGAAGGCCTTGTTCTGAAGATTGTAAACATTGTACTAGGCAAGAAAGTAAGGAAGTGGTATCTGTCAGGATACTCAGGACAGACTACCTCAGCTACGAGTAGAAGGACAGTTTACAACATGCACAGCAGGAAGATCCGGACATCAAGCCGATTCTGGAATGGAGCAAGGCCAGTGCTCCCAAGCCCAAGTGGAGCGACGTCTCAACGATGAGTTCGAACATGAAAAGCTATTAGGCCCAATGGGACAGCTTGTTGCTTCAGGTTGGAGTTCTGTGCCGTAAATAAGAAAATTGTCGGGGAAATAGCTGTCATTTGCAAATGGTTGTCCCTAAAGCCAAAGTACCGGATGTTCTGCAGCTTTACCATTATTATTGTTCGGGAGGCCATCTGGAAGTTAAGCTGCTACTGGGTCCACTGTTGAGACGATGTCAAGGACTGGTGTCGCAAATGTACAAGTTGTGCGTGCAAATGAAAGTGGTAACAAGTATTTCAAGGTTGTGATGGATTACTTCACTAAGTGGCCAGAAGTATTCGCCATTTCAAATCAAGAAGCTTTAACAGTTGCAGATAATCTAATTCTTGAAGTCTTCTGTCGTTTTGGAGTACCTTTAGAGATTCACAGCGATCAAGGAAGGAATTTTTAGTCTCAAATATTCCAGGAAACTTGCCGAGTTCTGGGTACTCATAAAACAAGAACGACTTCTTACCACCCGCAATCTGATCGAATGGTAGAACGATTCAATCACACAATGGAGAGGTACCTAGCAAAAGTTGTGGAAAATCGGCAACGAGATTGGCACAAGCACATACAACCGTTTTTGTTATCATATCGAAGCGCTATTCACGTACACAAAGTACATCAGTGACACCAGCTTTCGCAAACTACTAACAAAAAAAGAAGGGAAATACAGCTACATGTAGACCTAATTACCGGAATACCACCGGATGTCCCACGCAGTATAACCGATTATGCAAATGACTTGAGGAACAAAATAAATGACATTTATGAGCACGTCAGACAATCGGGCCAGCAAATGCCATGCCAATGCCAAATAAAGCCTTCGTTATAAGTTATAATCTTGGTACATTAATTTGTTATAAATCCGTTTATTTAGGGGATGTTATGAAACCAAAAGTGTGGCAAATTTAACGTACACATCACTTGATTTCAGATTGATCATGCTGTTGACCTACTGCCGTCGAATAGCTCTTTGCGGCACAGATTTTAATTTTCAGAGAAAATCAAATATTTTTGTTTATATCAAGTAAGATAAGGATAGTTATAAATAGTTTTGTTGGTTTTTCATGTGTAGATTGGTAGTGGAGTTATATACAGGGTGGTTATCGTGGGTGACCACTGTGAGGAAAATGGCTAAATATAGTCTTTATTTTTTACTATCAAACAATAATGATTTACACATTTTTCACACATTTAGGAACAATAAATGCTTTATACATACTTAAAAAATACGAAATTTGTTCGCACTACTCAATAAAAGATAAAATTACTGTTAATGATAATCTTCAAAGCAAGTCTCTTCTGTCGACTGGTCTTCCATGCCTAAACGAAACTTCCTAACAACTTGGCCTCCTAAATCTTTCTCCACTATATTCCCAACTTTCCCAGTATATATTTTAAAATGAAGACAATAGCCAGTAGATGCACACTTTGTCCAAATCTTGTATCCTCGTTTCGTTGGTTTTTTGGGCATATACTGCCTGAGCGAACTCCTTCCTTTGAATTTCTATTGCAATATTCTTCGTAGGGTAATAGTTTTTTTTTACGAATGAGTCTCTAATTTTATCAATAAACGTTCTGATTTTGTACAACTTGTAGTAAGAATCTGTCCTACTAGGAATCAAGATTATATCATTCATATGTAAGTTCCCTAGAATCCAGGAAAATTTCGTCAGTGATGATATGTACTTTTCTCGTAAGTTAGTTGAAGAAGACTAGTAATATTGGTAACTCGGGCTCTGTTTTATTCTCATCCCTAAATTAAGAGCAATAAAAAGTTTTATTTCTTCTTCTGTGACAGGCTCATAAAGTCCTCCTTTTTGTTCTGCATATTAATTAGTAAGAAATGTAATATATTGAACAAGCTCTTTTGTCCAGCATAATCGAAAAATCTTTAGTGGAGATAGTTCTCTGTGAGCGACTAGAGATGACAAGTTAGTAGGTATGTGATTTGTGGAGACAAAATTACCAGCAGATAGGATTGAGTAGGATGTTTTTTTTTTTCATTTTGGAGCCTGTATTTCAACCTGAACAGTAGATGATCCTGGTTGTGATTCTGGTGATGATGATGGAACTAAATGCTAAGAAAAAGATAATCTGGCTGGAGGTGTGTCATCTCCGCAGTCAAATTCCTAATTACGTAGGTCTGTAACTTCAAAGTCTTCTTCGATAAAAATTTCTCATCGTCTTATTCTGTTCTTCAATGATGACCTCGTCTTCGACATCCGAACTATCGCAACCCGCATAACTGCCATCATCGGAACATATCATATCAACATATTCCGATAAGGCATTCTCAATTTTGCCCAGTTCAATAAGCATCTTCTTTCCATTTTCTGTAAAAATAAAACCAATACAATTAATCTACTCTTGAAAACTTTTTTTACCTTTATAGTTTGAAATATTGAAAATTTAGCCCTGTATCTGGTAATATCTACGGAATTAAGTAAATTAAGCAACAAATCCGATTATACAACATGTAACAAAAACCCTGTGGTTCCCGTTAAGTGCGTTATCAGAATCGGTATCCAAGCGTAAATAAATTATTTTTTTTTTCAAAAAACACTTATTTTTATTATCTCTGCATTGGCCGAGGAGTAAGAGGATTATCTAAGACCCCGCTTTACCGATACTCGTGTTAGTTATTGGAAATAAAACCACATACAATTTGCAAATAATTTTTTGACGTGACAACGTCTTATAAATTGGTTTGCCGGGTGACACTTCAAGAAACTGCGTTACGCTCCGCTCACGTTATGCGCTCACAATGAGAGCGAGTGAGAGGCACGCGTCCCTTCCACTCGGGCATGGTTAGCCCGCCTAAGAGCGAGAGAGACAGACATAAAAAGTGAAAGGCACGCGTCCCTTCCACTCGAGCACAGTTAGCCCGCCTAAGAGCAGAGACAGAGCGAGAGAGAGAGAGTGAGAGAGTCGTTGTCACGTAAAACTTTCGCCCGTATACCGACTTTACAGGCAACCAATTTTTTTTTCATTAAAGTTAATTTTTTGAAATATGTTTTTTGAAAAAAATTATGTCTATACGCTTGGATACTGATTCTGATAACGCACTTAACGGGAACCACAGGATTTTTGTTACATATTGTATAAAATGACAAAAGATTCATATTAGTTAAAATACTGATATCAGCTTCGCATATTGCGAGTTACAACCCTATAAAAGGCGGCCATTTTATGCTCCAGATTTTTTATGGAGTGTAGAGGTAAGGAGTACAGACTTGGTATAAAAAAGTGTCCGTTGGAAAGCGCTAAATAAGGGTAGCTACTGTAACCACTGTAGCTATAATATATATATATATATATATATATATATATATATATATATATATATATATATATATATATATATATATATATTATATATTATATTATACTTTTTATAAAAAAAAATTTATTGTATATAATTCTTTGTACAATTATTATTTTATTGTTATCATTTTTTTATTTTCAAAATCAGTCTCAACGTATTTTACGGTGATTTATCATATCCTGTAGCTACTCCAGCGCTGTTGTGGAGAGTTTTTGAACTGTTATTTATTGCTTACAGATGGAAATATTTTCAATTATTCTCCTATGGGAGATTGTCCTTCTTACCCCTATACTCCATGAGATTTTTGTAGGTAGTCACACTAATTATGTAGGTATGTCCAGTCCATATACTTCTAAGTCAGTGATAATATCAGTATCACTATCATAGATAATACTTATAATTAGTGTATTTTTTTATAAATACACTATCTACCAGAGAATCACTACTTGGATACCTCTATACTCCATGATCACTACACTCCACAGACTACTTAGAGGATACTACTAGGGATGGTCGATGTTGCAGAAACATTGATGACGACATCGATGTTGGTATCGATAGTTTATCATCGATGTTCGATGTTTATCCTGGTCATAACATCGATGTTGGCCATTATCGATGTTTTTTGCACGTGTACTTTTTTAATAGGTGAGAAATAAATAAAAAAATAGTCATGTGGTTTTTGGTTTAGTGTCAGAAATTTAAAAAATGGGAAGAAGTTAAGAAATATATCTAGTTCATTATTGTTATAATATTATAGTCTAATATTTCTTGCCGATCATTATTAATGTTACTATTTTGATTTTTAAATGTTCTACACATTCACAAATCTGATAGGAAAAAAATTACTATGGGACTTAATTTACGACTCGGACTTAGTTTTTATATCAATTACTTTTATCGCGAAAGAAAAAATATGGTTTTTGAGAAAAAAATTAACAAACCACGCAAAAACAAAATAATAGACTTTTCCGTTACCTTTGTTCACAAATTTTAATCAGACAGCCCAAGCAGTTGGTATCCACACCCGTTTATAAAATGCACTATGCAGTGAAATTGTCTATGCTCACGCTCATTCAGTGATCTATTTTCATAAACTTCAAGTTCAAGCAAATAAACTCATTATGATAGGCTAAAAAATGCAACTATATGTAATTTAATTGTGTAGATACTTACATATTGTTTCAAAATTATGTGGGTATAGACAGTAAGGGAAAAACAATTCATTTGAATATCAATTTACGTAGAATAGTTGTTAGGCGACAACCGACAACATTATTACAGAATAACAAAGCGAAAGCAGTTTTAACTGTGACATTACAATTCATCCTTGACAGTGAAGTTTGACACACCATAGTAATATTTTTTTAGGTGATCGATGCATGATGAACTATTCTAAATTTTAAACCTTTAATAGAAGATGCAAGATTTATTTGATATAGACATATAGACTTTTTTCAGAGGTTTCTATTAATCGGTTATGGGATTATTGACATCGATGTTTGACATGTGGCAACATCGATGTTTCGATGTTTAACAGGTGACGACACGATGGCGATGTTAAAACATCGATGTTATAATTTTTAACATCGATGATCATCGAACATCCCTAGATACTACGCATCTATACTCTTTGGCTACTAGTGAGTTCCATTTGTTGAAATTTGATTAACTGGTTGAAATCAAATTAAAAGTTCTTCTCTCAATCGGCAATTATAGATATTGACAGGTTTTTGTTCACCCCTTTAGTGTCAGCTTCCAAAATGTTTGATCCGAGCAGAGTTATAGATCTAAGTTCATGTCGTATATGTTTATCAAATAAGAAACCCCTGTGTCCACTATTCAGATACAAACTATCGGGTAACTATGCAGAAATGCTTACAGCGATTGCAGATGTAAAGGTAAATACGTTGTAAGGACGTTTACATATTACGATTTCGAGAGCCGCTATGATTTATTGTTTAATTTTTTTTTTTGTATGTGTAATTACAATAGTTTTAAGTAGAATTAGATTAGAACATACTTATTCGCCTGTATTTTTGGCAAAACTTAAGATCCTAGGTAGCTCAATTTGTGAATGCGATCGAGACGAAGGAATCAATCATAATTTTTTAGTCTTTTCTTTTAAAGAATTTTCTAACCTCTCATATTCACTTTATAATTTTAGTTCCTAATGACATATAAATCTTAAGTTTTTGTTACAATATTTTACACTATTTTTGTACTAAACTTTATTTAACTTCATATCCATTAAATACTGTTAAGCTATATGTAGTATTTTTATCAATTATGACCATTTTATTATACTTTCAGTAGTTTTGTAAAATTAATTTCTCTATATTCATATATGTTTACATACAGACTATAACATACAGGTCAAGCTAATATACCATTACAATCTATTAAAGTCTACTGCTGAACATATACCTACCGGTAGTAAAGTAAAGTTAACAAGTAACAAATAGAGAAAATAAGAGATTGATGTACCTACAATTTTCTATTTTCCATTTTGTCAAGTTTTAGCTCTAGTTTATATAGATTTAATATCTTCAGATGTTGAAGCTCTTTGAGTTTTGAGTGTGTTGTCAAGTTTTATAGCTAGCTCTATAGCTCCTCGAGATAAGGGGTCTAATCAATGAATATAAGCAAAACATGGAAGTATCTTCAAAGAAACTTGCGATCTTCACCGAAAGTTGTGAAACATCTCACACATTGCAACTTCATTGCTGATAAGCTGTTCAGTAACAGTTCATTAGATTGCTAATTTTTGCAACTCCACATCTAAGTGTGTATTTTGCATGTGATTATTTGTTATGGACTGCCAGTATACTCCCGCAGTACCCAAATATCTGATGTCATAAATTGCTGCCATTTTTGTACAGTGAGCACTGGTGCTTTCGAGGTAAGGTGGTCTCAGTACTTTGATCACATGATCAAAAAACATAACAGCACCTAGAGATTTAACTGCTTCCACAAATGATTGTTATTATTATTAATTAATGTCATTATTCAAATAAACTCGGACATTAATACACAAACACACAACACATCCATAATATATCTATGACGTCAAATGTCAATCGTCATTCCGTTTTTCTAGTGGTCATGCGAATGTTCTCTTGTGCTTAGTGCTGTGTTTTCGGTGACTTTGTTCTGTTTTTGCACTTTTTTGATTGCCCTTATGTTTGACCTTGGCTTTGGTTCTGGATTTGATTCTATCACTGCTGAAAACAAATCTAGGAAGGCTACAAAATATTGTCTTGAGCCACCTGCATCCATCGACTTCCTGCAATTCAATAGTTAATAGAAGTAATTCAACTTTATTAGTTTATGCCTATATTTTAATTTTTAATATGTTTTTATATATATATTATAATTTGTAATTTTTTTGTAGTATTTGTGACTATGAAAATGTACTTTAAAGTAAGTAGCTGAATATATTGCATATTATATACAATACTAGAGCTGTGGTAGCTCAGATGGTTAGAGTTCGCTGTAAAGTCACATTACACAAGCTACCCAGGTTCGATCCCCGCCAGCACCAATGTAATTGACAATTGCAATTTTAAGTGCTGATTTACCACATGCTTGGTGGTGAAGGAAAACATCATGATAGGAAACCTGCATGTCTGAGAAATAAAAAATCTTTCGAAGACATGTGATGCCCTAAAACACTCTCAGGATTGAGTGAGAGAGTGAGAGAGACAGAGAGAGGCCTGTGCCCAGGAGTTGGATGTATATAGGCTGTAACTTTTTTTTACTTTTTGTAATCTTATTGTTTTTTTTCTAAGGTGTTATCAAATGATGGATTACCTGAAAAGATATGCCACAAGTGTTGTACTTCATTAGAAAAAGCATATCTATTGAAAACTGTGGCAGAAAGGTAAATATTCTAAATATCTCTTTTTAAGTTGCTTTTAAATATTTAAATGAGAAATAAATACGTTATTGTGTTTTGCAGGACGGATAAAAAATTAAGAAGTATCTTAGCCAAAGCAAGTAAAAAAGTTCCGACAAAGAAAATTGCGTTTGATTCTTTTACTGATATCAAGAGTGAAATTGGACCTTTGTCAATTAAATCTGAACCAAAATGGGAAATGGAGATAGATTTGGATGACAATTCTAATAAGCAGATAGAAACTATAGAAGGAAAGGATATAGTTATAGCAAACACCGTTATAAGAAAAGTGGATCCAGAAAACGAGGAATCAAAATCAGAATCGATAAATGATGACAAAGTGGATGTCAGCTGGAAATTGTCTAAATCTCAGAATAATTATGATGATGATGATGATGTGAGTTGTATCTTATTATATTTAAAATGATATGTTTAAAACAGATATTTTTTCAAAGCAATAATATTAATATTTTTGCAGAGTGAATATTTGGATGATGTATTTCATGATGATGATGATGACGATTATGTGCCGCCTACTGAGAAACACAAATCTAAATTTAAAAAACCAAAATTGTGTGATATAAAGGTTTTTAAAGGGAAAAAAGCAGTAGTGAGAAAAGTTAAAGTGTTAAGGAAACTTAAGGATGATTTGGAAGAAAATGGTATTAAAAGTAGTGATGATAGCAACAAATCACGAGCTACCACCATTACTTGTTGTAAGTAGATTGTATTTACAAGCTATCAAATTTTTATTTAAGAAATCTGGAATAGAATAGAAAGGAATGGAATATTTCCTTTATTTTATAAAAAATAATTAAGTAATATTTTTTTACATTCATGTTTAATTTAGGTTTCAAAATTTTAAATAAAAATTCCACCTTTTGTCTATTGCCACTGCCTCATAAGTTGATTAGTGAGGTGCACCGTGTGAAGGTGTAGCTAACATTTGGAGTAGATAAATCTTTAAAAATACAAGTTTTGATGAATAATTATTATCCCCTCGTCTGCCGGCCGGCCATTTTGCAAATACATCGCGTCTGCTAGGGCCTTAGCGGGTAATTTTGCGATATCGGCGCGTGGCGATTAAATTAGTAATTTCTCTAAAATATTGTATGGAAGCTATTTATAAAACTTATGTCATATGAATCGTTATATTATTTGCTATTACTCTGTAGATATCTTAGTTGAATACAACTTAATGGGTTTTATTAAGCCAATTTAAAAGTTGGAAAACCAAATTTTTAATAGTATTTTGTGAATAATTTGTGAAAATTAAAGAAAAAATCATTCTTTTATTAAATAAATGTAATTTATTTTCATCAATATACAATAATTTACAATAAAAAAGCAAAAAAAAAACCACACATTCCTATATATTTTTACCTCAAAAGTTTTTTACAATCTTAACACATGAACGGCAACCCAAGCGTTGCACAAAAAATAGCATATATTGTTAGTTTTATTTTGAGAAATGAGCAAGTCAAGTGGCGTACGATAATTTTAACATTAAGTATGGCTCAAGTCCTTAATTTAGACAAAGTTTCATTTCTAAAAAGAATGTAATGTATTTTTAATCAACAATAGAGATAAATGTAAGGTAAGTAAGTATAACGACCGTTTATGTTCGAATTTTTTTTATAAAAAGGATACATATCCCTAAATTATGAATTAAAAACTGTTGATTATTAACCCTTCTATGTTTGAATAGCACTTAACTTCACTATTTGTTCGATTTAGGAATAAAAATAAGGACAAAAACCGGGACGGGTGACCACATGAAAGTGACGTTCGCATGCGACTGCTACATAGGCTGTTTATTCGAAATTTCTACACATTGTAGTACTTTAGTAGCTTTGTATCGCATCCTCTTTCTTTGGTTTATAATTTTCTATAAGTAAAAGTGTGATAAAAATCATTGTCGCTGGTTATTTTACCCGCCAAATACGCAGTCGCGGATCGGCCAGAATCTGGTCGCTTGCCAGACGCGCGTAATTAACCATCGGCCAGAATCTGGCCGGTCGCCACACAAGGGGTTATGAAGATTAAATGATGACTAAGTCATCTGTATGTTTACACCATTTGTTATGGTTCCTGGCCACATAATAAATAATAGTATCCTGGGTTTAAATTCTGGCTCTATAGTCAGTTTTTGCAGAAACATAAGCTAATTTGCTTTTTAAGTCTAAATTTATTGTTATTTTCTTATACTTTTGATAGTGCGTCTAAACTACATAAAGGACAATGGCGAACTCCCAAACAAATTTTAGGTGACTTTTTAGAGGGAATCCTTAAAGAACGCATTAGTATAATATATAGAAGAGTTTTCTGAATAAAATACACGTCAAACTTGCCTGTTTGGTATAAGACCTTTGCCTGTCTTAACTGACGAATCGTCACAACTACAACAACTAGTCAATTAAGTTTTGAATTGTGTATGATGATTTTTTTTCAGACTTCGATAGGTCTTAACCTTGATTAGATAAATTATTTTATTGATATCTGTAATGGTGACTTAAGTAGATGCTTAATAATTCCATCACCTATTATGTTGCCACTGTCCCTTATTATACTCTTATCATATAAACTACATTGCATTTGAGTACCTGTTTATGTATATTGAAAAGTTAGGGTTGGTGTCAAAATTTTAGAGGACTGTTGAGGGATACTGGATACTTAGATGTAGGTGTTTTGAGACTCTTTTAGCTTAGTTGCCCTGTATCACTGATGCACCAGATTCAGATATGGCAGCTTCGTCCCTGACTCAGAATAAATGAGGGTATGAAAGAATGAGGGAATGCGCTTGCTGGTTCGCTGATTGTCTAAGTAGCTGTTTACATGTTTAAGTGTTTTTGCTGATTTACTGTTATTCATTGTGTTTTTGTTATTTTAGTTGTTTTGAAAAAGATATAAAAAAATATTAACCATGTCGTTTACTACCATATACCAAATGACTTTTACTTTAAAAGTTGCCAATGGGCTTGCGAATTATCACGATAATAATATTTATTGGTAATTATTGTCTTTATAATAATCCCGTGCAACTCTGGCCCAAATAATATGGTTTAAATAGCATAGTCATACATTCAAAGTCTATATCGACATAAGTAGTTTAACAGTTAACATAAGGACTTTATTTCTCATTGAGAATTAACATTAATTTGTTTACTGAGAAACTTTTTTTACGTGGTATAATCAGGCTGCAGCTATGTTATAGTGGTAGAACGAATAGGTTCCCGGTCGGCTCGACCGGGGAAGGATCATGCATTTACAGAATACCAGCGTAAAATAGCAGCTTAATGCTGCTGTGGCAACATAAAGGACATAGGCAGAAACATTTTTTGTGTTTATATAGATAGATATAAAAATAAAAATATATTTTAAAGTTACTACTATTATAATCAAATATAGTCAACCAAATCTAAGAAATATATTTTGACAGCTGTCAGACTTATTGTGCCAAGCATGCCAACCAAAAAATGGGAACGTACAATATTCAATTCTTAAAAAAATCGACATTAATTATTTAGAGTTTGATTATTACAGTTTGGTTGGAATAATACCAAAATAAATTAAAAACGGATAATTTAAAACACAAGATTTATCAGTTTCTTCGTATTTGTTGTTACTGCTTATTTCTAGAGGCAAATATATAAAATTTTTAAATTTAAACTAGATTAAAAATAAATTTATTCAATCAATTTCAGTACAACTAGTTGTGCTGTCATCGTTTAGATTAATTGTTATTTGATTTTCAATAATGCAGTCAAAATTAATGTCTCTTTCGAAGTCATATATAGTATTATATATATATATATATATATATATATATATATATATATAATCATTTTCTTGTTTTTTCTACCACTTTTGCCCAATAATCTTTTGTGACATGGGCACATGCGTCAACGAATATAGAAGAAACAACAACGAATATACAGAAACAACAACATCCAAAAAGTTAAAGCCGAGTAACAAAATAAAAAGACAAACAGAAAATCACAAAATTACTTACAGTACGCTCCCGAAATGGCAGGAGATTGAAATTACGTAATGGTTTTTTCAGCGCAGCCTTCTATACGAGTTTTTTTGTACCACCTACACGAATTTACATTGACAAAGTAAAAAAAAATATCTAGTTTTATTCATGATTCATGTAGTTTTAAGAATTTTAAAAATAAAAATTTAATTAAACATACAATACATAAAAACGATTAATGATTCGATTATTTGAATAGTTTTACGGATTATTTGAATATTTTTGCCGATTATTCGAATAACAATGAATTTTAATCATCTAAACACTATGGTAAGGTACATAGCGACATATCATTGAAACGATGTCAAGTAAAAAAGTTGATACTGGTTATTTTTTAAATATTTTGCTTTGTTTGAAAGATTCGAATTTAAATTAACGCTAATGAAATATAGACAACTTCATAATTCTTTGGATTTACGTAAAAGGTTATTTTAAATTGTGTGAGTACGCTTGTACAATGTTATTGCGGAATGATTAATGTGAAACATCAAAAGATATTTCTTAGATTTGGTTGACTATAGCTACGATTACTAGCATCGATCTTACAGAATATTGCTGAAGACCAAAGGTTATATATATATCCCTTAAGTGTACGACCTCGCGTTCGTTTGTATACACTTTTTATCTAGGAAATTTTAAAATACGTTTTTCTATTTCCGTACCTAATTAATAACTTAATTATGGAAATATTTTAGTATTTATAAATTATTATTATTAAAAATTCCTACCACATATCATCCCGTGGGTGTCGTATGAGGCGTAACCTAAGTAAGTAGTAGTAAGTAGACTTGTTAAAAGCTGAATAAAAATATTAACTTCAGTGGACAACCTGCTCACCAAAAATGGCAACGAAAAGTCATAGGGGGATTCCTATGACTCAAATTATGAGAGATCATAAGTGGGCTTTATAGGCTGTAATGATAACATTAATGTTAAATATTATATTACGTATATCAACAGAAAATAATAATCAAATGCTCTTTTAATTTTGTCTAATAAAATGTTCAATCACTAAATTCAAAATAAAAAAATGATTAGTGCAAGCTAAGTGGTATATTTTATGCATATAATGATTAATTAAATTACGTTAAAATTTTAATTTTTAGGAACAAACAGTAATAACATTCAAGTAAAGATAAATTAGAAAATGTTGGTCATGTATCTATGAATAAATTATTAATGATGCTTGTAACAACTATGCTACTAAATTAATACATTTATATGCTAATCCAAAATTGTATAATTACAGATCCCATATTGAAAAATGGCTCTAGGGGTCCACCTATACTACTAAAAAGGCCTAAAGATGCAACTGTACTTAAAGTTCATCCAAATTATAAATCAAGAAGTTCAGGAAATTCTTTAGATAGTAATAGAATAGCTCGCAGCAGGGATAAGTCAGTAAGATTAATTAGAAAACCTGAAGTAAAGAAGAAAGAAAAGCTTGTGTGCCCTGTTTGTGGTATACTTACTTATACTCTTGGAAACCATATAGCAACACATGAAGGTATTCAACTTAATATGAAATATTTTATTTACATTTTTATAAATTAAACTATAATAATTATGAAGTTATTTTCCTTTTAAAGAAAAGAAGAAATTCACTTGTAATCAATGTCCGAGATCATTTGTTCAAAAAAGTAATTTGCTAGTCCATATGAAACAACATACTGGAATAAAAGATCACATTTGTGAAGTTTGCGGTGCTGGCTTCTACACGCAGAAATCATTGGTTAGGTAAAGTCTAAAACATTTTTATCACATAAATTGAAACACAATTTATTTGCTGCATTAAGGGTTTCAATAAATAATAAAATCATTGTTTTTATTAAACCTTTAATGTAACATATCTTTTTTCCTTATTTATTTACTTAATGTATTCAAATTAGTTTTAAAGTAGTTTTTTTTTGGTATTTTATCTCATTTATTCATATATAGCTCGTGTAAATTACTTAAATTCTCATAATTTATTTTCAGACATAACCTGATTCATAAAGGTGAACGACCTTTCTCCTGTAATTTGTGTACAAAGAAATTTATTGCTGTAAGTAAATCACTCTTCCCAAATTTTAAAAATCAACATTATCTTATAAACAGATAAATGGTTTAGTACATTATAGAAAATGGGACCAATATTTTTTTTAGTAATTCTTTAACAATACAGTGAATTGCGGTTATAACGACGGCGAAGCGACCACTTTAATGTCGTCGCTATATCCGGAGGTCTCTATATCCGAAATAATAAAAAGTCATGTACATATTTACTTATCATTTATTTAATTAAGTTATACACGGGTGTTTTGTGATTTTTCTTTATTTTCAGGGATTTTGATTCAAAACACTCCATAATTTTAGCGCGGTTTTTCCACATCGTTGATATTGTAGAATGTGAAACTCCAAATTGTTTACACAGATCAACATTGTTTTGTCCATTTTGCAGTCTCGAAATGATGTCCACTTTTTCTTTAACAGTAAATGTACGTCTAGGAGCCATATACACAAGTTTAAGATACACTGTTCACTCACTGGAATTTCTATGTAACTCATTCGCAAATTTAACTTCGCAAACATGTTACATAGTCCTACATACAAATAAAGCATTAGTTTGACCATCTGTGAATGTAAACAAAGGATAAGAAAGCTTAATAGTTTTATGAATGAGTCTTTGTGCCTTTGCCAAACTCAGTCGCAATATCCGCAAGGGATTTCTAGGAATCGATCATAAATGGTTCATAAAAATAAGTCACTATACCCGAAATTGACGCTATAACCAAAGTCGCTATAACCGAATGAATTTCTTACGAAAGTATGCTTTAAATTCAAGGGACGTAAGTTTGACGTCGCTATAACCGTAAAGTCGTTACAACCGAGGTCGTTATTAATGAAATTCACTGTAGTTCTTGAACTAAAAGTTATCTTAAGAATTGACCTGGCTACTTACAACGCACGCACCCTGAGGACTGACGAGAAGATCCTGGTGCTGGTAGAAGAGATAGACAAATTGCGCTGAAATATTATAGGATTATCCGAGGTCCGAAGAGAGGAGGAGGACACGGTGATTCTCGAATCCGGAAATTTGTTCTATTACCGGGTGAGTGATCTGTCCCAAGGAGTTGTTGGATTTATCGTCCACGAGTCTCTCGTTAACAACGTTGTAAAGATTGGGAGTGTGTCGACGAGGGTTGCGTACCTTATACTAAGAATCACCAAACGGTATTCGCTGAAGGTCATACAGGTTTACGCACCAACGTCGTCACATCCTGATGAGGAGGTGGAGGAAATGTATGAGTATATTTCTAGAGCCATACATTCCTCCAAAACCCTCTAAATTGTGGTAATGGAAGACTTCAACGCAAAGCTAGGCACAAGAAACAATGGTGAGTGGAAGGTAGGGAAATTTGGGATAGGGCAATGGAACCCAAGCGGCCAGCAGCTGGCCGACTTCATGGAGAAAGAGACTCTTTATGATGAACTCTTTCCTACAGAAAGTGGATCTGGTCGAGCCCCGACGGTTCGACAAAAATGAGATTGGCTTCATTATAATGACTAGAAGGCAACTGTTCAGTGGTGTTTCAGTGATCTCAAGGGTGAAAACTGGTAGCGATCACCGAATGGTTAGAGTCAAACTGAACCTAAACGTTAAGTTGGAGAGGTATCATCTAATGAAGTCAATGCTCCGTCCCCCTCGTGCTCTAATCCAAAGTCCCGAAACCTTTCAGCTCGAGTTACAAAATCGTTTTCAGTGCCTAGAAGATTGCAATGCAATGGACTATATGAATGACAAGCTCGTGGAAACTGTCCATGCGGTCGGAGCTAAGTTCTGTAAGACCCGCCGCAGAAGAACACAAAAATTCTCCGATCACACTCTTAATCCCATGGCTGTTAGACGTGAAATGAAGCTGCAGTCTTCAACAGATTTGGCAGCATACAAGCAACTGAACAGACAGATTTCCAAATACATGCGGCGGGACTTACGCAGCTTCAATACAGCTCGTATTGAAGAGGTGATCGAGCGGAGAACAAGGGCTCCAAAATCTTTGCCAGAAATTTGCCTGCCAGAAAGAGCCAGCTGTCAAAGCTGAAGTGTGAATAACGATCCAAGAGCAAGTCTTATCGGACTCTATTCCGATGATATTCCGACCGTCAGTCTAAGTAAGATTAGAATGGCTCTCCAGCACCTTAGAAACAACAAGGCCCCAGGCGAGGATGAAATTACAGTGGAGCTTCTGAAAGCAGGTAGAACACCAGTACTTAAAGTCCTTCAGAAGCTCTTCAACTCCGTTCTCCATGGTGGCACTACACTGGAGGCGTGGACCAGAAGTGCTGTGGTCTTGTTCTTCAAGAAAGGCGACAACGCTCTCTTGAAGAACTACAGACCGATTTCTCTTCTGAGCCGCGTCTACGTACTGTTTTCGAGAGTTATTATGAATCGTCTCGCACGCAGACTCGACGACTTTCAACCTCCCGAACAAGCCGGTTTCCGAAAAGGCTTCAATACCATAGACCACATACATACCCTGTGACAGATTGTACAGAAGACCGAAGAGTACAATTTGCCACTTCGCCTGGCGTATGTGGACTATGAGAAAGCCTTTGATTCCATCGAAATTTGGGCGGTGCTACAGTACCTTCAGCGGTGCCAAGTTGACTGTCGGTATATCGAAGTATTGAAGTGTTTGTACAGTAGCGCAACAATGACTATCCGAGTACAGAACCAGAGTACGAAACCTACCCAATTGCAGAGAGGTCTAAGACAGGATGACGTTATATCCCCGAAATTCTTCACCGCTGAATTGGAAGATGTTTTCAAGTTACTGGACTGAAAAGGCTACGGTATTAACATCAATGGCGAGAACATCACTTATGGCATTCACATACATCCTTATGGCAGAATCGTTGAAGGACCTAAGCACTATGCTCAATGACCTCAATAGTGTCTCCCAATGGATAGGTTTTGAGATGAACATACAACATACAACAAAACAAAGATCATCTTTAATGTCCATGTCACACCTATGCCGGTAGTTGTTGGGAGCACTATGTACGAAGTTGTTGACGAGTACGTTTAACTGAGACAAATAGTGCAACTAGGTAAGTCCAACTTCGACCGAGGGGTCAATCGATGGATTCAACTCGGTTGGGCAGCGTTCGGGAAATTACGACACATCTCCTCAGGTATACCTCAAAACCTGAAAACTAGATTGTACAACCAGTTTGTTGCCGGTGATGTCTTACAGATCTGAGACGTGGTCCTTCACTGCTGGTCGTATGAGGACGCTCAAGGTCGCTCAGCAAGCTATGGAGATGGCTATGTTCGGGGTTTCTCTATGTGGTAAACTTAGAAATGAGGATATCCGCAGTAGGACCAGAGTGACCGACATAGCCCAACGGATTTGTAAGCTGAAGTGGCAATGGGCAAGCCATATAGCTCGAAGAACTGAAAACCGATGGGGAAAAAAGGTTCTCGAGTGGCAGCCTCGTACCGGTAGGCGTATTGTAGGGTGACCCCCACTAGATGGAGTGACGACCTGGTAAGAGCCATGCAGGAAGTCGATGGATGCGGGTGGCTCAGGACCGTGCTTTGTGGCATTCCTTGGGGGAGGCCTATGTTCAGCGGCGGACTTGTGAAGGGCTGTAATGATGATGATGATGATGATAGTTTGTCGCAAATGTGCTTCTAGTCTTACCTTTAATCAGCTTTTCATAAATTTTAGATAAAATCGGTAGCAAGGAAATCGGTCTATGTTCATTTTACTTCCCTTTTTATGTACCGGAAGTATTCGTGCAACCTTAAGCTGATCAGGAAACAAAGATTGTTCCACACACTTGTTGAACACATAAGCTATTGGTTCAGCCAATATATCTATATTATCTTTAATAATGTTGATGGGTATTTCATCATAACCACGTGATCTTTTATTTTTCATTTGCTTAGCTGTTTTTAAATTTCATGACTAATAATAATATTAAAACGCATGTCTGTCACAACTTTCTGCACACTTTGTTCCAGAATTAATTGTGCGAAGTTTGAATCACTAGTGCTTCAATCTTCGCACTTTACTTAATGAATTAGTTTCACTAAAATCACTTGAGAAAACATGTTATTGTTTACCTTTAGTAGTATATTATCTTCTTTTTTACAAAAGGAATTTTCCCTACTTCCATTTACAATATTCCAGATTTCTTTATTAGACTTTATCGGCGACTCAATTTTTCTTTTGCTTTGCTTTTCTCAATATTTTTCTATCTGTATATATGACCTTTCATATTTATCTGCAAACATTCCTTTACATATTTTAACATTTAATGTCAGAAACCTTTTCATCTTACTTGAAACCCTAATACCTTTTTATTTTTTTTAAAATTTGGAAATTTCTCAGATCTATAGGAGTTGGAAAATCTAAAGAATCTACTATTTCGAATGAAGACGTTGACATTGAATCATTAAATCAACATTTCTCATCTACCTTTTCGTTTTCAAACGATAATATAAAATCATATACTTTAAACAATCTGTCCAAAGCATCAACTCCTAATTTCTCGCCGTTCACCTTCAATCAATTTTCCGACTGTGATGTTAAAAAGAGCGTTTTGTCCATATCGTCAAGTGCCATCGGATGTGATGAAATTAGCCGTAAAATGATCGTCCCCCCTGATTGACATTATTCTCCCTATCTTAACTCATATTTTCAATTACTCCATATCCTCTGAATCCTTTCCACGAATTTGGAAGGAAGCAAATATCATTCCTCTTCCTAAAAAGAAAAACCCCTGTTCTCCCTCAGATTATCGACCTATATCTATCCTTCCATTCCTTTCAAAAGTCCTTGAACGTTTAGTCTTTGCACAACTTAACCTCTTCCTAAATAAAAACTCCCTTCTTGACTCCTTTCAATCGGGGTTCAGACTTGGTCATAGTACGGTTACAGCGTTACTTAAAATCACAGATAATATTCGCTGGGGTATGGACCAAAAGCAGCTCACATTACTTACGCTACTGGATTTCAGTAATGCTTTTAACACCGTCGATTTTGATGTATTGCGGAGTCTGCTACGCTCTATTAACATATCTCCAGCGGCAATTGAATGGTTTCAAAGCTATTTGCGTGGCCGCCGGCAGCGGGTTATGGTAGGGGGTGCCACATCTTCGTGGTGTGAACTAACTGCTGGTGTACCACAAGGTGGCGTGTTGTCTCCTCTCCTTTTTTCGGTGTTTATTAATTCTGTTACTTCACGAATTTCTTCTCTCTACCATTTGTATGCAGATGATCTTCAAGTATACTCCCATACATCACTCCAGAACCTTCCCAATGCCATCAATGACACTAATATGAATCTTGCTGCAATACATGATTGGAGCAGGTCGTTCGGGCTCAATTTAAATCCCAATAAGACCCAAGCCATTATTGTTGGAAATAGTACTGTAATTTCCAGAATTTGTTGGGATAACCTACCACCTATTGTTATTGATGGTGTTGTGATACCTTTTAGCAAATCTGTAAAAGACCTAGGATTACACATTGATCAAAATCTTTCTTGGTCCCTACATATTAAAGAGTCCAGTAGAAAGATGTTCGCGGCATCATCTTCCTTACGACGTTTGCGTAACTCATTACCGATTCCTACTAGAATTTTACTGGCACAGTCCTTGTTACTCCCTATCCTTGATTATGCTGATGTATGCTATTCTAATCTTACTGAGGATCAATTAAATAAACTTGAGCGTCTTCAGAATTTCGCTATTAGGTTCATATTTGGCCTCCGCAAATATGATCATGTTTCTGAGTTTCGTACTAAGCTCAAGTGGCTTCCTATCAGACTTCGTCGGAATACTCACATTCTATCTCAACTGTACTGTGTACTATTTGATCCTAAAACACCGAAGTATTTAAAGGAAAAATTCGAGTTTGCGGGTGCAGATAAAGATCATTCCAGATTATCCGATAAGCTTATTTTGCAAATGCCTGCTCACAATTCAAAATTTTTTAATTCTTCCTTTTGTGTCAAAGCAATTAAATTATGGAACTCGCTTCCTTTAACAATTAAGAAAGCCCAAAACATTGAGTCTTTCAAAAAACTGGTTAAAAATTATTATTTAAATATGTGTTCTACTTAATATATTTCATTATCATATCTATTATACTTGATAAGGTTTGTGTATATATGGTATGTATATAATGTGTAGCTATGTGTTACAAAAATATTTATAAATATGTATATGTATAAATATGTATGTGTATGGATATGTATATATGTGTATGATTATGTATATATATATATATATATATATATATATATATATATATATATATATAAAAAAAATGTGTTATGCATGATTTTTAACTACTATTTATGCACACTTCTATATTTTTGTATGTAAAAGATCTCCTTCACCAAGGTTTGCCTGGAAGAGATCGCTGTTTAGCGATAAGGCCACCTAATTGTACATAAATTTATCAATTTAAGTTTGTTGTTCTTTTTATTATTGTGTGTGCAATAAAGAGTATTGTATTGTATTGTATTGTACCTTTAGTGATCCACTGTGATTATTGTAAAATAAATATATGTACTTATATTATACATTAGGGCCTGCGCTCACAGACGGCATAGCGTGGCACAACGTGGCAAAGCATACTTCGGCATACCGAAGGATTCTGTGGCATTCTGCGGCATGCCAAAGGATCCAGGCTCACTGATATCGCCGCTGCGGGCTAGATTCAACCTTGTTTCAATTACTTAGCATTCACATTTCTTTAACAACATGAAGTAACCTATGCATTTTACGTGAAGCAGCGGTGTGCCGCGGCATCCCATGCAATGCTGTGACGTGCCGCAGCATTCCGGGGAATGTCATGACGTGCAGTAGCATGCCGCGGTGTCGCGCGAGTCGTTTCGGTCTATTCGTGTTGAAATTAAGGAATATCAGTGCCAAGTTCATTAAAATGAGATGGAAAATCTTTTGTCCACGAAAACAATCCTTTGGCACGCCGTTACATGCCGTGCAGTCTATGAGCGCAAGCCCTAAGTGATATTAATAAAATGTTTAAATGGTTAACGAACCTGTCTTCGAATTCTTGAATAGAGTAAGTAGGTTTAAGTATCAGAATAAACTATATTTGTGCAACATAATTTATTTCTCATGTCTAAATGTTTTGTGCTTTCCTCGGGTTTTTGAAATTGCATCTAAGGGCTCTCTCACGATAGCCCTATCGTATTCGTCGTATACCTAAAGGTAGCTTAGGACGTAGGAGCTAGGAGTGCCTTCGCGTTTACGCCAATACTTACGGTATTGTAATATGTATATACAATATGTAACGTAATTAACGCACACCCTCAGACACCCCAATTAGTATATTATGTTATAATCATAATATATACACTGAATTTTTAGTTAAACATTTTTATGCACTGATTATTTATCAAATTAGTTATACTAATTCCGGAAAAATGTTGTGGTCACAGTACAAATCCACGAACGCAAAGACTTTAATGTGCTTGAAATAAAGTTCATTTTTCTTTATTTTTATTGAATGACAGAATTAGTAATAATACAAATAAAACTGCACTCTTAAAAGTCTTACTGCCTTAAGTTACGGTCCGTTTCAGTATATTTTGACTGTACAGATTTAGTGTGACTGTAATTTATGTGATTTAATTATTTTTGGGATAAAAAATTACCTATATTAAAAATGATAGGAATCGATTCAGTAAACGATTCTGAACAAACTACTTTCTCAAAGTGCGTTAATTATGTTACGTGTTGTATATACATATAATTTTAGCAATTTCTTTTTTGATCAGAAGTCAGTCTCTTAACTCTGGTTTTATAACTTTCTTATGAGTTACACAGTAAACATGTCATATAATCTGAGATATCAAAAATGCTACATTATGTATTGTGTGTTTGTAAGTATTGGATGTATTTCAGCGTTGCGATCTGAACCGTCATCTGCGCATACACGCCGGCTATAAGCCGTTCAAGTGCTCAAATTGTGCGATGTCGTTCAACGCGAAACATCAGTTGCAAAATCACGAGCGAATGCACACCGGGGAGCGGCCGTACTCTTGCCAGGTGCGTTTTCTCTCCCTCAAGCTCTTAACATCTCTTGCAGGCCGCGGGACTCCGTCGCCATATGAGAGCTCACATGGGCGATAAGAGATTCGTCTGTGAACATTGCTGTAGGAGTTTTGTGCAGAGCCACCATTTGCAAAATCATTTGCTCATTCACACCGGTAAAAAGCCGTTTAAATGTGAGGTTGGTTCTTTTTCCTTTGACTCTACTGATGTAATGTACACACTTAAATCGGATTTGCGGTAGACAGTTGTGTAATGAGGTGGTCAGCGCGTGGTAATAAGCACACTTACGCCTGTACGCTGCTAATGGTAATTGAGCAGATCGAACACGCTGTTCCCGTGCGGGTTGGCGGACTGAAGATAATCTCGCAATATTTTTGATTTTCATGCATTAATCAGTTTGTCCGTCTCCCACCGTGGAGCAATTAATAAGTTAAAACTTAAAATTGGTTCAACATGGTTGAGCTGCATTACTATTGTGTAACTGGTTTGTTGCAATTAGACGTTTGTTGTTTAGTTTCGTTGTAAAGTATCGATTATGACCCCGTGTCATTGTTATCTTATTTTAGATTATAAAGTGTTATCACAATTAGAATTCCAATCGGCAAACTATTCCCACTAGAGATAAGATCTGTAACTGGAATAATATTTTTTTAAACTTAAGTTGAGTGTTGCATTACAGGTTTGCAACGTTGCATTCAGCTATAAAGTGAATTTAAACAACCACGTTCTCAAAGCCCACGGTTTGAACCTCAAGTTCAAATCAATTCACACGGTGACTGAGGAGGTGCTTAGAAGAGAAATGGGGATGGTAAATGAGGCACGTGAAGCCATAGCCCACATCCTGCCTCATCTGAGCGACGTACCAACGCCAGCTGCTCACGAAACTGTACGCCACACGTCCGAGTATTAAAATATTTTATGTATTTAAAATTGATTTTATTTTTTAGACTATTGCATTTCAATAAACCTTTAAATAACGTGACTGTCGTCGACCACTGAGGTCATTAATTTGAAGAAGTTTGGGAATAAAATAAAATAATATTATTTTGATAACTGTATAAAACCATTACCACTAACCTTGAATTAAATATGGACTTTATATTCTGATATAATTTTGGTACCGAAATTAGTAATGCAATTAAGAACCAATAATTGTTATAATTCTTTAGCAGGATATTTTATAGTACTATATGAGCTTTATAATAATAGTACTGACAGAAATTGGTATTTCGTTTCGCATTGCTTCATGTGCAGGTGTGAAAATACAGTTAACATTTATTTATTTTCTTCGATCAACAATACCAACTAGATATCGGGTCGACGCAAAAAATATGTCACAGTAAATAAGGGCGCACTTGAGACGTGAGTTCTTATTTCGTTTAGTTCTTGAAACAACCAATGTAAACACGTTTCACAATGCTCCAATGTATATTTAAAAGTTACAAGAATATTGCTCGACAAAGCAATTTAACGGCCGTAGTGTCTTACTTTCGATAATTACATGTATAATAAAGTTATATTTTAAGCTCTAAACTAATAAATAATATCATATTTGAAACAAAATTACCGATTTTAAACCACCCCCACAAATGTTTGACCAATACACGCGTAAACATTTATGAAACAGAATAGTAGATAGAGTAGATTTGTATTGTAATAATTTTAATGATTTGTTATCAACATTTTAAATAATTGCAATTGCTACTTTTGCCTCCGTTTGTGTAATTTCATTAGATACTTAGCTTTCCTAGAAATCTGTTTAAGTTTGCAGAATAGATCTCTATTGTCACCAGAGAAAGAAGAGATAACTTTTATAAGACAGCTAAGAATTCGGTTCAATGTTTGGATCACTTTGAGAAATGTACTTGTATTATAAAGATTGTAAAGATAATTATAAAGATGTGGAATTTAGTATTTTTATATATTTTACATCACTTCCGAAAAAAAAAAAACGTTTTATTATATTGACAATATATAATATACACAAAAAAAAAAAATATATATGTATATATATATATTGAGCAATATTCCAAGAAGAAAACAGAAATGAAACAAAACGACGTAACTCGCAAGGCAATAACGAGAAAAGTACTTGTTTATTTGTTATAACTTAAGGTTGATTTCATACTAAATATTTTTAACCTATGCCTATTCATTTCCAAGTGACTGGAGTACTGTATTGCTGTTCCTCTTTTGTGACTAATGATCGTCAGATTTCTGACTTTATTAGCAGATGCCATGGTTGTAATTAGGTTGGACTTAAAATTGTTTTAATTTTTTTTCTCAGTTCTTTAGTAAACAAATGTAGCTGTTTAGCTATGATTTTGTACGTGATCCGTTATCTAGTTGGTATTGTTGATCGAAGTTTATTTTATTCAATTTTTTTTATGGAATTATAATAAATGATAATTTGTGATCCCATTTTGTAACGTTTTCCTATAAATCATAACCTTATAATGTCGGCATGTCATGCCGGTGTTATGATAATTGGCGTTAAGTACTGAGGGTGAAGTTGTAGTAAACCCAATCTTATTATTATCCTGCGCGAATAGTTGTGTCCTTAATATGACGGAAAGTATGTATGTCAGTAGCTTGTAACATAGCATACATGAAATTCACACAATCGTGTGATAGACATCCAACATAATTCATATTCAATGTAGCGATTCATAAGCAATGTTTTGCAAAAAAATTGTCAACAGCCTCAAAACTCATCCATCTGGTAAGTCAATAGGTGTGTTATTAGTTAACCAACTTTGTGCTTATAAACATAGACAAAAGTAGTACTTGTTCTTTATTTAGGAAATATAAACAGCAAAATTAAAAATTAAGTTATGAGCCTCAGTGTTAGCACGGTTGTAGGTTTTAATGGTTTCTAAATAATTGTGATGAAAATGTTTATATTTTTATATTTGTATGGAGTGCAACACTTTTAGTTATTCACATTTTGTTTTATTCATGACGAATATTTTGATAATTAATGCATAAAATAACTTGGAATTGTAAATATTACTGTTGGGTATGTTTAGAATATTGTAAGTCACATGTTTACTTTTAACGGTATATTTCTTTTGATATAAATTAAATAAAACTGGCATACGAACACTTGTTTTTTAATTAACTGTATATGATATTTTTAATAATTTTAGATTGTCTGTCATGTAATTATGTACATAATTTTGTCACACATTTATTACTACATTAAATATACATCGTTATATTAATATTTGGAGTGCATTTTGTAAGACTTCATTGGCGCAAATCGTATACATTTATAGCCTTAAAATAGATAGAAGATACCAACACTTGCAATCGTGGTTATAAGAAAATGATGAGGTTTAATTAATTGCTATCAACATGATCCCTTGTGCAAATACAACCTATAGTTACTGGTAATCTTATCGCTACCCAGCGACGTTTTAACTCATGAGGCACTTCCACTGGTGATACTTCATTTGGGTAACCAGATTTCTTCAAAATTGTTATCTGAAAACAAATTGTTTATCATGTATACATTCCTCTATTCAAATATTAAAGTTTATTTATATCACACTTAGACTCGAATGTGCTTAATTTGATGTTGCATAGATTCGAACCTTAGATTTTTTGTCAAATACATAATGATATCTAAGCTCTTATTAACTTCAATTGTTTTTTGTATTCTTTAAGTTGTCACTGATACATCACATTAAAATTTCAACTTCTTGTTGAATTATGGTTAAAGTATAGAATCTTATTGTTTAAAAGTGTTGAATACGTACATTATACAAACTTTTTTGACAATTGTATGAAGTCGGACAAAGACGCTTGCTGCAGTTTTTTGTTTCTATATATCTTGGAAAGTATTCCTCGCCCAAATCAATTGTTTCTTTCTGTAAAGTTGAATCATGAGTATAGTGGTTAATATAGTGCTTAATTTGTACAAATAAGATATGAGATAGAGTTTCAGTTTATCTGTATCGATTAATTGCAAAAAATCTTTATACAATATCATAGTTAAAATCTAAACACCCCAATAACAGTGGTTCAGCTTAATAGGGTATGAAACTATGTTATCAAGTCAAATACACTTACGCTATTATACATATGTTCACAACTGCAAGGGAAATCCAAGGGTCCTCGCTGAAATTATTGAGTTTGAAAATAATTAGTGACATTGTTAGACACGAGTTTTAGGCAAAAGTTATATATTACTTACTTTGTATTTTTCGACTTTAATGTTACCTCTCTTACGAGTTCGCGTTTCAACGGAATTATCTAGAAGGATGATGTCGTTTCTGATCATATTAGCATAGTCTACAATAAGAGATGGTAGTTCTTCAGGACTTGATTCGATGTCGAAATAATCGGTAGTGTATGTAACACCGATATCATCGTCGTTGCCCGACATCCCTTCATTCGTCGCTCTTTTCATTACATAATTTTGTTTTTTATGGGTTCTTCGGTCTTCAACTGTGAATTCGTTTACATTGGAAGGTTTTTTTAGAGCTTTTATTGGCATAAATGTTTGTGTGATAAGTAAATAGCTGGCGCATATCCGGATTATGTTTGACCTCTTGTTCTAAAATAATAATATATGAAATGTGTTATTTCATTTATTAAAGTGATATATTAGTTAATAAAAGCGTATCTCACCATATTGGTAATCCGTTTTGTATGATAACTAAAAGAAAACTACGCCGTAAACAAGATTTCTTCGATTTATATATGAAAAATTGATTGACGTATCTAAAGAATAGATCCATTAGTGTAAAGAAAATCTCTCAGCCGTGTATTAAAGGACCCTTTGATATATATCAGGTAACAATATCGTGATAATAGTGATGCTTTCTTTTGGGCATCCCGTTGACATTTAAGACGCTTTATACTTAAAGCTTAATGTACACTTTCGATTCAGTTAATTTTTTGGACAACGAAACCGTCTTAGAAGTAATTACTTCACTTTGTGTTTAGCTTTCATTCCACTCGCTGGCAACTGCAAAATCGTACAAGTTCATTTGAGTTTATTTAACCGTTATATCCCACTATCCGTTAGGCTTTTAGCATTTACGCATACTTCGTCGAATCGGCATAAAGTTTCGCTTTATTGGGGGTTTGTTCGGGCATCCTACAGTTAGGTATATATCTACATAATTCGATTAACATTTGGCGATAAAACAATCCTTTCGTGGTAGTGCCTATTTACCCTACATCCGTCTATACTAATTTGATTCCCCCTTCTAATAATTTTATTTTAATATTAATTTGATTTCTGATTCGGATGTGCCTAATAATATCGATGGGAACGTCTGTAGAACACGTCTACATAAGTGCTAACTTATATTTAAATGTTGTATATAGCACTGTGGTGTCTACAGAAATGGCGTCAATAGTAGGACTAAGTTGAGTCAAAATGACTCGATATTTTTTAATTTGATTATACTATGAAGCTGTATGAGCTGCATAGGCTAACAGCACAAACATCATCGAAACCAGAGGCATTTTTGTGTCGACACTTGCTACGATGCCGTACTTATCAGGAACTTTTTTACTTTGTCTGAGGTCAGGAGCTGAAATTAATTTACTGCCTAAGTATTAATGACAAGAAATCAGTTGAATGGCGACCGCGGACTACGTGAGGGCAAAGTTTAAAAGGTGAATATGACTCATCATATGATTTTTATAATGTGTTATTGCTTTTGGTGTTACTTTTCTAGGTTTCGTACCTTTATGATTTTTTATTTGAATGGTGACTAGAGAACGACAGCATATATTATCAACTCTTGGAGATTTCGGTACGGATATTACGCCACCGGATAAGGATTTCGCTGAAGAAGAAGATAGAAAGATGATCACTGACAGATCATAGTCAACCAATCGACACCGAGCAAGAGGATTAGATAGCGATGACGACCTTACCCCATATTGTACAATTCGTAGTATAATACGGTCTGATAGTCATCCACTTCTGCAATGGGATGCATGCTGCATTAGGGACCAGAAAGTTCTTTGAGTCACGTTTGAGTTTCACATTATGTAGGCAAAGATTGCAGAGTTTGGGATAAGACGCATGTGATAAGAGTGAGGTTATTAAACTAAGTATCTGCATGAGCGAACTTCACTCGGTATTTTTTTTGAAATCGTGTGTTTTGGCAATTATATTTAGATACAAATTACATACTGATGAAGTATGAATAATATTTTTGATCTTACGTTTGACGTAATAGAAAAACTGAACTGGTTATTTGAATAAAAATCAAGAGTGCAATAATTAGCTTAATTTAAATTTTCGTTTTTTTATACTAAATAAAACCGGCCAAGAGCGTGTCGGGCCACACTCAGTGTAGGGTTCCGTAGTTTCCCGTCCGTCACAATAAGTGTTCCCACTTATGAGTTTAAAGGTGGGTATCCATTATGTTCGCGCTCCTGCAACTGCTCCCGGTAGTGGGTACTGTTGTTTCCATCCAAGTTCAAAATGATTTTCCTAGAAAGTCCTTATAAAGTTCTACTTTTCATATTTTTTCATATTTTCTAAATTTATGGTTCAAAAGTTAGAGGGGGGGGGGGACACATTGTTTTTTACTTTTGGAGCGATTATTTCCGAAATTATTGATATTATCAAAAAATGATTTTAGTAAACCCCTATTCATTTTTAAATACCTTTCCAACAATATATCACACGTTAGGGTTGAAATTAAAAAAAAAATCACTTCCCACTTTACATATAGGGGCGGGGGGGAGGGGGGGGGCTATCCTAATAAAACATTTTTTCCAATTTTTATTTTACCCCTTTGTTGGCGTGATTGATACACATATTGGTACCAAATTTCAGCTTTTTAGTGCTAACGGTCACAGAGATTAAGCGAGGACGGACAGACAGACATGGCGAAACTATAAGGGTTGACTAAGGAACCCTAAAGAGGGCTCGAAATAACAGATTTTCTCACAAAAGAAGGGAAATTGATGGCGATTTATTACCCCCAAAACCCCCTGGACACTAAATTTTGTGAAAATTGTTGGAGCCGTTTTCGATGTTCCGATTATATATATATATATATATATATATATATATATATATATATATATATATATATATATATAAGAATTGCTCGTTTAGAGGTATTAGATATGCGTTATAACTCCCTCACTCGTTCCAGCTGTAAAAAGAACTGCACAAACAACCAGCTTAAGTCATTCATTCAACTAGTCTTAATCGTTTTCATCATTCTGTCGGCGTGGTAATTCTTTTAGTAAGTACAAGCGAAGGTGATGTTACAGTGAGGCTGCAATGTGGCGTCTGTTGATTTGCATTCTTATTTATTTTGGTGAAAGATTGTATTTACTTCAAATGCGTTCCATGAATATTTTATAACATAAAGTCATTATTAAGTAGTGTTCATTTATTCAAATAAAAGAATTATCTAGCACATATTTGACGGAATGCTTAGCCGAGAGCCGAAAATATAACACCTGGCAATTTTAATGGAAGCTAAATTTGCTAAATATAAATTAAAATGTTGGGAAAATTTTCTCTTCCCATTAAAAACAAACCATTCGTAATACCTACTCATTAAATGAAGATTGAACTATGGAACGCCAATTTTTTGACTTTTAGGGTTTACGTTTTTTAAAGGCTAATAAATATACTTTGTAAAAGTAAAAAGTAAAATTACACCCTTTATATCTTCCACTGCCGGGTACATGTCTCCTTTAATTTCTGAGAGGGAACGTTTTCGTAAGGAAACGTCCCTCATGCTACTTCAATGCGTTTTGGCGAACTTCACAATACTTTATTACACACGATAGCAATTTACTTAAGCGCTGTAGATGACCAAAAAGCAGATTGTCGCTTTTGTATCGGTTCAAACGCGTGTACAAAGTTATCACGTTTGTTTACATAGGCTGCACTAAAAGTATCGTGAATGGAATATTTCCACTGTTCCTGTCATATTAAAATCTTTTTTTAATTGAAAACTCCTTGGTTTTAAAAATCGAATAACATTTATTTATTTAAAAAAAGATTCTCGGTCTTGTCACAAGGTTTTGTCAAACTTGTTTAGTCATTGAGAAAATGGAATTGACTCGAGAAAATTCAAGAGTCTCTAGTATATATACAGTAATCTATGTTCAAGAGCGATGATTTATTATTACTTTCGAAGTGGTTTAACACAAAAACAGTGTGTTGACCGGATGATTTCGGCATTTGGTGATGAAGCCCCATCCAAAACCACAATTTATCGCTGGTTTGCTGAATTTCAACGTGGACGTGTCAAGCCCAGTGATGATCCCCGTCGTGGTCGTCCAAAAACTGCAGTCACCCAAGAAAACGTTGATGCTGTGCGTAAGCTAATTGAGGTAGATCGACATGTGACATACCGCGAAATTCAGGCAACTTTAGACATTGGCATGAGTCAAATACAAATAATCTTGCATCAACAATTAGGTGTAAAAAAGTTGTTTTCCCGATGGATATCGCATTCGCTCTGAAGAGCAAAAAGCGGCTCGCGTTACTTGGTGCGTCAGAACTCGAAAGATTCCACGCAGGATCCTCAAATGCTGTATACAACATCGTATCAGGTGACGAATTCTGGATATACGCGTACGAACCCGAAACAAAAAACCAGTCACGAGTTTGGGTGTTCGAAAATGAGTTAAAGCCAACAAAAATTGTTCGTTCACGGAGTGTTGCAAAAAAAATGGTGGCCACGTTTGTCTCCAAAACCGGCCATGTTACGACTATTCCTCTTGAGGGACAAAGAACGGTTAATGCAGAATGGTATGCTAGCATTTGTTTGCCACAGGTCGTTTCTGAACTCCGTAAAGAGAACTGCAACCGCCGCATCATCCTCCATCACGACAATGCGAGTTCCTCACACCGCACACAGAACAAAAGAGTTTTTAGAGCAAGAAAACATAGAATTATTAGACCATCCACCGTACAGCCCCAACCTAAGCCCTAATGATTTCTACACTTTCCTAAAATAAAGAATAAATTGCGTGGACAGAGATTTTCATCACCTGAAAAAGCTGTGGACGCCTACAAAACGGCCATTTTGGAGACCCCAACTTCCGAATGGAATGGTTGCTTCAATGATTGGTTCCATCTTATGGAAAAATGTGTCAAATTTCGCGGAGAATACTTCGAAAAGCAATAAATACATTTTTAAATAGTAATGTTGTGTCACTTCTTTGATTCCCGAAATTTTCAGTGCCGCCCTCGTATGAATTAAAATGACCAGTCAATCTGCTTTTGCACTGTATCGTAAATTGGTCTATCCAATAGAGTCGCTTATTTTTCCTTTTAAAGCCAGCGTAAGCCGTCTCGACCGACTCCATTTCACTACCGTTGAAGAGTCTGGTGAAAACGCAGATTTCTGTATTACAATGCATACACGCAACATATGTTTGTATCAATACAAATGAGCGTTTACGGCGCCCCTAAATGTTACGTACGTGTAAACGTACGTTTGCAAAGGTTTAAGGTGCAGTGTGTGAATGTTACGCCAAAGGACCCCGTCATCATAACGCCGGATGACGTAGCTGAGGCGGTCCGTAGGGATCCGAACCGGAAAAGTGCGGGACTCGATGGGCTGCATCACTACTGACTAAAGGGGTTCATGGTGTGTCACGCTATGCTCGCCCGACAGTTTCAAGAGGCTCTCGACCAGATCACCAGGCCGGTCACGTGCCTCTTCACTACTGGGATCATTCATTTGGTTCCTAAAGACCAGCATACCACAAACCCGAGCAAATACCTTCCCATCACGTGTCTACCGACCATTTACACTAACATACATTTTAAATGCGAAAATCATTCGTCACATGATGTATTCAAATCAGGTGTTGTCGCGCGCACAAAATGGATGTCGGGGCGGTGGTCGTGGTACCAAGGAACCACTCCTCATTGACGCGGTCATTGGCAAGGTGGTTAAACGCAACCGTCGGAACTTCTCCGCCGCCTGGATAGACTACAGAATGGCATTCAACTTGGTGCCTTATACATGGCTAAAGAGGGTTCTCGAGTTCATCAAGGTTGACTGTACAGTTAGACTTCATCGGGCAGTGTGTAGGAAAGTGGAGTACGATCCTTTGTAACCTAGGCGAGCGGATAACGGCTACGGAGGACCACATAAGAGTAAAAAGGGGTATCTTCCAGGGCGATTGTGTAAGTCCAATTTGGTTTTGCCTATCTCTGAATCTTTTTTTTTTTTGCATGGGGAAATGCCTACGCATACCCGCCTCGCGGGGGCAAGGACGGGTTATGTCGGACTCGCACCGACTAAAACCCCATGGTGTTCCACCTTTGTCGCATATTGGCAGGGCTACGGGAACGCTTTCGCACACATCCGCGGCCCTACTAGCGCCTGCCGCCCCATGGCAGCACCTCCTCGGGAGAGAAAAATTCCTCCCCGTTCTCCTTCCCAGGTAAGGCGCACCAGAACACATGGCGCGCCTTCCTCCACGGCCTCCAACTACGTCTGTGCAACAGACGCCCCCGCGTCCGATGCACAAAGGCCATGGGGCCAGGAAAAACGAGCACTTAGAAGTACTAGCCTTCCCGACCCCAGCGGCGGATCTGGTCTATGGCTCCGCCGCCAACCAAGATTCGGCTGCGGAGGGTAGGGAGAGCGGCGCCTCGCAATACCGACAATCCTCTCCCCCCGCAGCCCCACCACCACCGCATCAACGGTGCGGCCCCGTTTGAGTCGCGAAGGATAGGGCGAGTGGCGCATCGCCATACCAACACTCCTCTTCCTCCGCGACTCCACCTCGACTGCAGCGGTAGAGGGTGCGCGAGTCCCCACTCGCTGCAGTCCACCAGCACACATCCGAAGTGGGCTCCCCAAGCTCACTCGGAGCGGCCACCTCAGGCCGGCCCTTCACCTCGGGCCAGCCACGTGGGTTCCTCTTTGTTCACCGTGGGAGACCAAGCCACGGCTACTAAGCCCCCCCGCCACGACAAGGCGGGAACCCGTTCGGGGGGGGATCTCTGAACCCTCTCAGTACCTTTCTGGAGGGCTCCGGAAGGGGTTTTCGGCTTCGGAAAGGAGGTACAAAAGTGACCCACCTTTTCTATATGGATGACCTCAAATTATTCGTCTCCAGTCGCTCCCATATTATGGAACTGCTAAATATCACGTGTGAATTTAGCAGTTCTATTAGAATGGAGCTGTGGACGGATAAGTGCGCGGTCCTCCATGGTGAGGGCTAGGGTAGTCAGCTCTGAGGGCATATACTTATCTATAGCCATCAATATAAAGATCATTTCCGAGGCTGAAACATACCGATACCTAGGTAAGTCACAAAATATAGATATCGATGAGACGGACATGAAACAATCAGTTTGCGATCTGTTTTATGCACGCTTGACCAAAGTGCTTAAAGGCCTTTTGTCCGATGTGAATAAGACTCATTCATATAACGATTGGGTCATGTCTGTACTCATGTATACCTTTGGCCTTACTTATGTGGACTCAAACTGAACTTAACGCCCTGGATAGAAAAGTCCGCACTACTATGACCTTCCACAGAATGCATCACTCGAGATCGTCGAGAGTCTGTACTTGCCGCAGAAACATTGATGGGCGTGGCTTTTTAAGCGCGCTTGCCATGCATAAATGCGAGGTGTGCAACCTCCGTAATTACTTTCTGACGAGATCGGATGATCCATTCTATAGGGACGTCATTTCTTGTGATAAAGGGCTTACCCCTCTATCCTTAGCCAACGAGCAATGGCAAGACCTGGCATTCCAAAGCATTTCCGACCGTGAGACCGTATGGAAGTAGAAAGAGCTCCACGGGAGGTTCTACAAGACTTTACATGACACTTTAGTTGATACAGTTGCCTCCCTCCACTTGTTGACCTCTTTGGGGAAACCGAGGGGTTGTCTGTGCGATACAGTATCAGGTTATTAAAACCAACACCTATGGAAGATACATCCTAAGGGATGGAACCGTCGACATCTTTCGAGCTTGTCGCCATCCGGGTGAGTAACTCAAGCATGTCATTTTCGGTTGTTCGGCGCTTCCTAAGTCTGAGTTCTTGCACAGGCACAACCTAGTAGTCAGAATTTTACACCAGAAGCTCGCTCTGAAATACGGACTCGTTAACCGGAAATTGCCGTATTACAAATGCTTGCCGGAAGCCGTGCTCGAAAATGAATGCGCCAGGCTCTATTGGGACCGGGCCATCATCACAGACAGGACTATTCTTGCGAATAAACCTGATATTGTGCTGATGGACCGGACACAGTCAAGGGCTTATACGTGGTAGAGCCATGCTGTAGTTATATCAGTAGTATAGTTGTAGCACGAATGGGTCAGCTCGACCAGGGAAGGACCACGCTCTCACATAATACCAGCGTAAAATGGTACCTTAATGCTGCTGTGTTTCGTATGGTGAGTGTAAAGAACCGGAGACCCTTTTTACTGGAAACGAGGCATTCCATCTTAGTCCTCACGGGTGACAATGCATCTGCATTTTGATTTGTATTCGAGGATAGATGTAGATGTCTATGGGCCGCAGCAACCACTTACCATCAGGTGGACTGTGTGCTAGTTTCTCACCCCATCTTATAAAAAAAGGATATTCGATGATGATGGTAAATGCAGAAGGCGGTGCTTCTCTATACTGCCTGCATCATCCGCCGGGTTCTTTCCCTTTCCCCCTACCCTAACCCTCGGCCGTTTGGTCTACCCTAACGAGGGTTTCCATCTGGTTGGGTTTTTATTTATTTATGATATTTATGAATATTTATCATTCTCATTTACCTACATATATTTATACAACCCAACCAGATGAGAAAACTATATATAAATACTTATTGTTGCGCGGCTAAGTTGACATCTGGCACTAGCGCCATCTAGTGTCGGGTAACGGAGCGAGGGGAGAGCTTTCCAGAAAATGACATCACTAATCTTTCAACCGACAGCGCCATCTGTTGTCGAAACGAAGAACTAAGCTTCTGGAAGCTGACTCTCGAACTTTCGGCGCTTTGTCGATTGGTGTGCGTATTTACTTGAATGTTCTGGATGATTCGGTACTAATGTTTATTTATAGGCGCTGCAAGGTGCAATCGAGGAAGTATTGAAGTTGGCGAGACAAGCGAAGCTTCGGAGCGGAATAAAGTGAATCAGTGTGATTAATCATTATTGTTTTTAACTTTAATTAGTGTAAAGTGAATTAAAGTGTTAATTTAGGTAATTCTATCAGCAATTTTTATTGTCACGAACCTCAAGCTCGTAACAATTGGTGTCAGAAGTGGGATAAAATCATGCCGATTTTACCTAAGGAGGAAACGGAGGGTGTCCGTACCCGAAGTCAACGCCAGCAGGAGACAGACCAAAGAAGATTTGGTGGTGCAACGCCGCAGACGTCGGAGGGCCAGCCGCCGGCTGCAGGCCCGTCAGTAGCTCCTACATCTGCAGCACCTGATTTAGGTGCTTTGATGGTGATGCGGCAGGAGCAGGCTCGCCGACAGGAGGAACAGGCTCGCCGACATTAGGAACAGACTTGGCTACATCTTGAAGCGCGCTTCCATCAAAACATACTTCAAGCCGCCGAAGAAGATTGGTCAGTTTTTACCATCAGTCAAGTGTAACGTCCCTCTGCAAGATGCAGGAGTGTACAAGCTTGATTGTGAATGTGGTCTCTCCTACATAGGACAAACTAAAAGATCAATTAAAACCCGCGTCAAAGAACATATAGCTGATGTGAAGAATCGACGCTCCGGGAAGTCTGCAGTCTGTGAACATGTACAGGATCGCCCCCGTCACTACATCAGATTTGATAGACCACAAATCCTCGCTAAAGAACACCGATTCCTTCCAAGGATGATTCGCGAGGCTATTGAAATCAAAAAACATCCTAATTTCAATAGAGAAGATGGCTGGGTGCTACCATCTGCTTGGGATCCTATAATAAATAAAATTAAATCCCAACCCAAGCATACAACTGCAAGACTCCATGATACCATAAGTTCATACTGTGTAGATCGGAACAAAAGTTAAATTTTAATCTATGGTAACCGCGGTTAACTATGACAGCTGGACGTTGAACATCTCAGTCCTTCCCGTGACCATGGGTGCTGTAAAGCTCTCGAAACGTCGGGTAAAAAAGTTAAATATACGCGATAAATTCCGTAAAAATTAGTATTATTTCAATGTTAATTATGTTACTTAGGTGAATTACTAACTAATATTCTGACTATGATTGAACCATACTTTCACCCACATGTGAGTTCTGCGATGCCTAACGCATGCAAATTGCAAGGTCATTCGTCGGGAATCGTAACGCTTGGGAGAAATAGGTAGATAGTGTAAACAACAAATAAACCCGAAATACGATTTCTAACAAAAATGTGATCTATTCTATTTAGTTAAAAATCTTGTTAGTTTACAAAGTTTTAATTTCAGTATTTTGTGTTATTATAACGCAAAATATTTTAATTACAAAAGACAAGTATAGGTATGTAAGTAAATACTTGGATAGTGAAGTAAATTTTAACTAATTGTTGTAATGAAGTACTTAGGTATTTCTTCTGTAGACCAAATTATTACTTAATTCTTTTTTTGCTGTGAGTACCTATCTAACAAAAAAATTAAATAAATTTTTTAACCTTTCATAACTTCGCTCTAAAATCGTTCGGTAACTTAAAGAATGATATGAATCCTATTGTTGGTCATAGTATCCATCTAAGCAACAGTTATAGTAGGAACGACGTTTTGCTATTATAATTTATCAAATATGTAATATACATAATACCTATACAATTTTTAAAATACATTAAAACTTTTACAACTATTTTTACCTACAATTAAATATACTAAACACTAAACAAAAACTATTTCAACAACTATTTACATAAACTATTTACGTAAACAGCGGCATAAACTTTAACATTCGATCGCCACCAACGCGCCAGCCCTGACTGCGTTATTTCGCCCGGGTGCGTCGCGATTTTAGGTAATTATTTCACGCAGGTAGCAAGAATGATAGAGGCCTGCCTATACACAGGACATAACAATATTGCAGTCTGCATGATTCCTAAATACAGGACATATAATTTTTATCCCCAATGAAAATAAAATCATGGCAGAATTCGCTAAATATTGACAAATCAAACTAAATCTGCTATTCGAAAACGTAATTTGAATAACTTTTGATAGAAATAGCAACATTTTTATAAGATTCAGAAAGATTGAACTTACCAATGCCCGAGCGCGGCTCGATACGTCTGGATCTCGAAGCCATTTTGGCAGAATTGACCTTCAGTTGAGCTGTCAAATATTTTTCTATACCTACAACAATTTTCAATAGATGTCGCTAGGGGTTTTTATTTGACGTGACGTGAATATTTAACTCGCAAGATTTTTTATATTTTTATGTTCTATAGGTAGTACAAGTTCAGTGAGGAGGTTAAGGAAGTTGGAATCTTCCTGTATATAATAGACTCTTATATCTCTTTAAAAGCAGAGTGATAAAGTAGCCGTTTAGTAGTGAAAATAATGACTTTAGAGATAAAAAAGGTGTTTATAGAGCATTTTTTTTACAGGCATTGGATATAAAGCCGAATTATAAATATACTTATTAACATTTAGCACTATGAGAACTAAAAGAAGTACCTATAACGAAAATAAAGGTGCCTCAATTGAGTTATAAATATTGCATACAGCACTCAACTCAAGATAGTAGGTACTAAGTAGTGTAATGTAGTCTACAACTTTACAATAGATCTATGAGAATCATAAAAATGACTTTTACCATATTATAGAGTTTATAGCTCGACAGAAGCATCAGAAGCGGTATATTTGTGAAATATAACGTGTAAATATAGCCACTGTTTGCATTAGGCATGCATAAGATATTTTATAAGGTTATAAGAGTTTTTAATCTGTCCTGTATTACTATTAAATACGGTAAAGTTTGTACAAGACCTTCAATAATTTCACAAATTATTAGTTATATTGTCTTGCGTATGTTAATAAAATTAATTCAAATTACAAACGGTCTTTAAAATGTTTCGATAGTAAAAAGGTTCTTAAAGTGCTATTGTACCTCAAAATTTGTCAAAATACCCTATAGTTCGGTGGTTGTAGATCTTAAAGCTTTAAAATAGTTATCACTTCTACATAGAACTGTTATAATGGATATATGTATAAAGTATACAGTAGAAGTCTAAGGCTTTTGTAAAAAGTCACAATTACATGGCAGTTTTGGTGAATTATATAAGTCAATAAAACAATCAATTTTCTTGTGAAAGAGCAAAGTTTTCACAATAAATAAATCCTTTTAATTTCATAATTAATTGACCACAATTTACAATAACTTAATCAAAACGAAACTGAAAACTAACCTTAAAATTTTAATGCATTTGAGTAAGATAAATTACACCAAATTTCATAGGTTTCGCAGGCACATGAAAAATTTAGCTTAATTAATGCATATTTTGACAGAAAACTGATGCTCGCGCTAATTTCTACGTAAGCAAGTGAAATTAAGTCATTATAAACTTTTCACTTATCAACTTTTTTTAAATATTTACCATATCATAACACATCACGATCAATTTAAAATAATATTTGTCATTTGTATTCACTAATTCTTATATAGGTATGTAAAAATTGTCTTTATTTTTTAAGTTTATTTATTTATTGTATGTGTGTACACACAAGATACAGAAACGGTCTTATATTAAGTTCGTACAAAGGTCCAGCTTGTTCCATAATTTTCTGAAATATCTTCCAGTAGACCATTAGAGGAAAATATATTAAAATAGCAAATACAGTGCATACATTACTACTACTAATGAATAAATAATATACAAAAAGACCAAAAATACCAGGCTGCTGTCGTACCGCTATTGTAGCACTGAAGCCTGTATAAAGTAGGCCCTTTTCAGTGGTATAGAAGCGATTGAGAAGTTCTCTATCGCTACTGTAGCACTCACTTATGAAGGTAAATCCATTATGACATATACTCGTGTTAAGCAGCTGTTGTAGCGCTGTGTTATACCGCTTATATGTAACTTGGGACGTGACGTGTTTCCGTTTTCCCTAATGAGCGTTTGATTCGGACTGCGTTGTCGTTGCGGAGTGTGTGGTCTGCCACTCGCGCTCATATTGCAAGTCCATTTAATCGTGCCCAAAAACCGCGAAAACAGGGAGAGATGGGCACGACGAGGAGCACGACGTTCAGCACGAGGAGTATTGTGGCCACACTACGTCTCTGCTTCCTTTTCTCGCTACTTCTCATGCCACTCGACGATTGTGTGGCTGGGGGGTTAGGAGGAAATAGTATGGATGAGAAAAAGGATGGGAGTAGGGTGTTTATACTAATTTTGGCTTGTATGCGTGTTTATACCAGTTTTGAGCTGGTTTGAAGTGGAACAAACCAGCCCTCGTGGCCTGCCGGTGGGTCGACGGGTCCCAAAAAAAGAAAAAGATTTTGGCATGCTCTGATTACGAATCTCCTTTTTTGCGTCGGATGCGCGATTCCGGAGATGTGTAGATCAATTAACTAATATCTAATTGATATCCGGTAATTCTGCACCTTCATTAGCGTTTTCATAGCTTCCAAACCTATTGTTTCTTGAATATCGTCATTACCGTTTCTTATCTATAACTCGTTGTAATCCCTGCTTAATCCTATTATATTTATATTTCTTTGTTTAACTACCACGCTATTCTGAATCACCAATAAAACACATTCCTTAATTTTATTACAATTTTTATTTTCCAAAATTTTGTTGCTTATTATTTATAAAATAGGAGCGAAACATCTCATCCACTAAAATATCGTTGTACAGTGTTCCCTGTGCTATATATGCTCGTAAAACTGTGCATTAAACATCCCTGAAAATTATATAGCAAATACATTAAGCAATATTCACCACAAACTGAAGTCCACTCATTCTGAATCCTGTCAAAATTCCAGTCCCATCTTTTACAATTCCTTTTTAAAAACTCTTGATGGACATGTAGGTAATCTGATGGCAGCCAGAGATGCGTCACTTTTTCTGGGCCGGCCCGCATGCCGAATAAAAATAAAGTTCTTATATAATACTGAAAATAAAGTTTTATCTTTTGAATAAGTACGTACTTATTCGGTGTCGTTATCACTCGAATCTTTATATTATATAAATTAATGCTTTTTGTTGTTAAATGAATAAAGTACTTTATAAAAATAGATGATTTTTCTTCTACAGCGATTTTTTACATAATTTTTAATAATAGTTAATGAATATATATTACTTATATCAATTATTATAAAAAAATAATAAAAAATCATTATAATTGTGTTTTATATGATTATGGGGTACCTCAAGGGAGTGTCTTAGGGCCTTTATTGTTAATTTTTTACATAAATGACTTACCGAGTATAACAAATCATCAGTCAATACTATTTGCTGATGACATGTCAATTGTTATACCCCACACTAATAAGTCACAAATATATGAACAAGAAATAAATTCTACTATAGAGTCAGTTATATCATGGCTAGAAGATAATAATTTACGAGTCAACACTAACAAAACTAAATATATTCAATTTGGAAATTATAAAACAAAACCACAAAAATTGGACTTAAGACATAAGGGCGAAAAATTGGTAGAGGTAGTAGGTACACAATTCCTAGGCGTTACTATTGACCGGTATGTAAATTGTAAATTACACGTACAAAAAGTATGCAAAAAAATAATCAATTTGTTTATGCACTGCGTGAAGTTCAAAATGTAGCAGGTCCACAAAGCAGCACGTATTGCTTACTACGGGTACGTTGAATCCGTCTTAAGATATGGACTACTCTAGTGGGGCAACTCAACTGACGCAAACAAAGCCTTCCTAAGTCAGAAAAAATGTATTCGTGCACTATGTAATGTAGGCCCTCTTGAAAGCTATACTTAGACCCCTCTTCAAGGAAAAAAGTATTTTCACTTTAACTGGTTTATATATATTAGAAATCTGTGTTTTCTTTAAAAATAATTCTAATCAATTTGTTACTACTACTTAATTAATACTTCCCATAAGCTCAGAGGTCGCGACATGTTATACTCCCGTTAGCTCGCGACCTTAAAATGGCGGGAATTGCAAATTTTTTGCTAACTTGCAAATTTTGCTATATTTTCACTTTGAGACAATATTTATGGATAAAGCTTACAGGAATTCTTGTTGAATGTATAAACTATCGAACAAAATTATTTTTAGTTGCTAGAAATTGTAATAAAATTCATAAATTATCCTTTATAGCATAGTAGTAGTATATACTTCACTTTTAGTGCCAAAATTACTACTAATTTGAATTCTACACTTTTGTTTTTGGAGAAATTTATATGAAAATGTTTGGAAATGTGTATATTTTTATGTTTTATATGTTTCTATTCGTTAGTCATACCAAAATATAAAAAAAAAATAATAATATTTATCTGTATGACATTTCTAACAATATTTCAAATATATTTTTGTGTGAATTTGAAATATATTCAACGTCAAGTTATTCGAAATATGTAATAAAACTATTTTTTAGTTACATTTTACACTAAAAATAAATGAGAATTGGAAAAATAACACATTTTTGACCCAACCGCTAAAATGGGCCTTCTCGATTTCGAAGTACTTTTGGCACTTACTTTTCACTTTTTATGCCACAAATTATATATCTACCTATTTAATATATTACAAGGAATACAAAAAAAGTATAATACTTTCGTTTTTAGTCCAGACACAAATATAAAATTTTATAAAAAGACGGAGCACCTTCTGCAATGTGGCACGTGGAACGCCGAAAGTTCAGAGTGATTTCTTTTTTTTTTTCTAAGAAACATTGCCAGGTTACGGTTTAAAATAAAAGTGCATATCTTTGTCTTTTACTCTATTATTCATTGCATATTGTAGTTTTTGGTTATGTTTAACAAAAAAATATTTTTTCATATGGCAGTATTTGGTATCAAATTTGATATCGTCCTGAGCCAGCGGAGCCTGGCTACAAATCTAAATTACTACAAATAAATACTAAGTAAATTACTACAAATCCTGGATTTTGCATGATACTTCTTAAATGAACAAAAATTAATTTTTCTAATTTTGTTATGTTTTCCAAAAAACATAAATATTAAGTGTTTATAAAAGGAAAAGAAAATTTATAAAAGTGTTTATTTCTAATATGTTTTTTAACATTTTTATTTTAAACAATTTTTACGCATGGCACAAAAGGCAAAATATGTGGAAACAAATATTGACTCTGTATCCATCCGTCTGTACCCATGTTTTAGTGAAATAAATGATTTTATTTGATTTGATTGAATTTTTTTTCTAAATCAGTTGCGTTTCACCATAACAAAACTCTATAAGACATTATGTTATGGAAATAACTAAAACAATGCTTGAATGAAACAATTTTAAGTATATGTATATTGTTGCATGCCATAATATAATGACACTAGTGCCATCTAGTATCAAGTAGCAGAACTAGGAGAGCTTTCCAGAAAATTCCTTACTAGAACTTTCTACACCTAGATGGTTGGGACCGGTATGTACTCGAACATTCAATATTGAATTGGCTATACAAGTGAATACTTCAAAGCGATATAACTGCGAATTGTGTTTTATTATATGTGTGGTGTTTAATCTCCATACTTGAACGCGTCCGACTGACGTCTCTCATCATCACGAACTAGCCGGGCGCGACATTACGCTCTGAGCTCCGTACCCGACAACTAATTTCAAATAAAATTATTGTAATTAACTTATTAAATGTACTATACCCTATTGCGGAGTTTCATTGTACTTCAAATCAACAAGAAATTGAAGACCAGCGTAATCATATGGTGACACCGACGTGATTTAATGCAAGGGAAATGACTAGTATATTGAAGATTTTGGTTAAATACTATACCGATCTAAGGCGAACCCAACCTCAAGGAATCCGCCAGCCAGCAGCTGTAGCCATTGTTCCGAGGGAAGTTCGTTTAATTTTTCCCTTATATTTATCAATCCTACCTGTTTCAATTTGTGTAGTTTATGTATAGTGGATAACACCTTTGGCAAAAATTATCTACTACCGTCAACTTTAAAATATTACTTTTAAAGTTGACGGTGGACGGAAGTTCAAATTACTGGTTAAAAATTACATTTTACGTTAATTTAACAAATATTCTGTCACATATTTAAGGTATAACGCCAATTTAAGTTAATTTAATAAAATAAATAAGTAGCTTTATTTCATTTACGCAAACATTGCACTTCTAGTTAACCTAGTGTTCACAATTTCAAAACAGTAGCTATAACCTTTATTTATTTCATTTCTTGGTCGCAATTAAATAAAACATTATATTGCATGCTAAATACAGTGGTACAATCTATGCTCATTTTTCAAGACCCATTTAAAAGGATTTTAAGGAACTGTATTAGGTATTAAACATAGTTGCCGACTATTCCAGGCTTATTCCGGTAAGGAAGATTTGCTGTTAATTACGACAAGAACAATATCTATCGCCGTGCAACCATCAGCTGCAAAACCGGTTTATTAACTCGTCGCTGCATTGAACTAACGTAACGTATTCACTATTTATTTTGTTTATATTGCATATTCAGTGCAAACAAATTTACCTGTTTGTATTTACTAGTAGAAAGTTATTTGCACCGTCATAATGAGTGAATTAAAAGAACTTATTAAACTGAGAGGTCATATTAGAGCTCAGCTTACACTATTTGAAAAATATTTAACACCGTTAAACCGTGTAGTGTGTAGTTAAGCCGTGTAGTGGCGGTTAAGAATATCCACTACCCCATATCTTCCCGTGGGTGTCGTAAGAGGCGACAGAGGGAGACAGGCAGGAGATGGGCAGCAGCATCTTCCTGATAACAGCAACTGTACGACAAAAAAAAAACTGCGGTTGCCAACCCGCTCGCCAAGCGTGGCAACTATGGCAATATACCCCCCATGAACAATTACACAAATAGACGGCCCCCAGTCCCCGGCGGCCCCGCTATTCCTGGCTACGGTTGGCGACCATGGTAACGGCGGGGCAGGGGGTGCTAAGAATCTCCGGTGGAGGTTCGGTTGCCACCTACGACGACTCGACCTGGCAACATTTAACGCACGCACACTGAGGACTGACGAGAAGATCCTGGAGCTGGAAGAAGAGATAGACAAGTTGCGCTGGAGTATTATAGGATTATCCGAGGTCCGAAGAGAGGGGGGAGGACACGGTGATTCTCGAATCCGGCAACTTGTTCTATCACCGGGAGGGCGACCATCTGTCCCAAGGAGGTGTCGGATTTATCGTCCACAAGTCTCTCGTCAACAACGTTGTACAGATTGAGAGTGTGTCGACGAGGGTCGCGTACCTGATACTCAGAATCACCAAACGGTATTCGCTGAAGGTCATACAGGTTTACGCACCAACGTCGGCACATTCCGATGAGGAGGTGGAGGAAATGTATGAGGATATTTCCAAAGCCATACATTCCTCCAAAACCCACTACACGGTGTTGATGGGAGACTTCAACGCAAAACTAGGCACAAGAGAAAGCGGTGAGCTGAAGTTAGGGAAATTTGGAGTAGGGCAACGGAACCGAAGGGGCCAGCAGCTGGCCGACTTTATGGAGAAAGAGGGACTCTTTATGATGAACTCTTTCTTCCAGAAGCGGCCCCACAGGAAGTGGACCTGGTCAAGCCCCGACGGTTCGACAAAAAATGAGATTGACTTCATTATGACGACCAGACGCCAACTGTTCAGTGATGTCTCAGTGATCGCAAGGGTGAAAACTGGCAGCGATCACCGAATGGTTAGAGGCACACTGAACCTAAACGTTAAGTTGGAGAGGTCTCGTCTAATGAAGTCAACGCTCCGTCCCCCCTCGTGCTCTGATCCAAAATCCCGAAAACTTTCAGCTCGAGTTACACAACCGCTTTCAGTGCCTACAAGATTGCAATGCAGTGGACGATATGAATGACAAGCTCGTGGAAACTGTCCATGCGGTCGGAGCTAAGTTCTGCAAGACCCGCCGCAGAAGAACACAAAAACTCTCCGATCACACTCTTAATCTCATGGCTGTTAGACGGGAGATGAGGCTGCAATCGTCAACAGATTTGACAGCATACAGGCAACTGAACAGACAGATCTCCAAATGCATGCGGCGAGACTTACGCAACTTTAATACTGCTCGTATTAAAGAAGCGATCGAGCGGAACCAGGGCTCCAAAGTCTTTGCCAGAGATCTGTCTGCCAGAAAGAGCCAACTGTCAAGGCTGAAGACTGAGTGTGGCAGCATCGTTTCCGGGACACCTGAGATTTTGAGTGAGATTGAGAGGTTCTATGGGCAGCTGTACACATCATCGTTGGAGCCACACGCAAGTGTGAGTAACGATCCAAGAGCAAGTCTTATCCGACACTATTCCGATGATATCCCGGACGTCAGTCTAAGCGAGATTAGAATGGCTCTCCAGCACCTTAAAAACGGCAGGGCCCCAGGCGAGAATGGAATTACAGCGGAGCTTCTGAAAGCGGGTGGAACACCGGTACTTGAAGTCCTTCAGAAGCTCTTCAATTCCGTCCTCCATGGTGGCACTACTCCAGAGGCGTGGAGCAGAAGTGCGGTGGTCTTGTTCTTTAAGAAAGGCGACAACGCTCTCTTGAAGAACTACAGACCGATTTCCCTTCTGAGCCGCGTCTACGTGCTGTTTTCGAGAGTCATTACGAATCGTCTCGCACGCAGACTCGACGACTTCCAGCCTCCCGAACAAGCCGGTTTCCGAAAAGGCTTCAGTACCATAGACCACATACATACCCTGCGGCAGATTGTACAGAAGACTGAAGAGTACAATTTGCCACTTTGCCTGGCGTATGTGGACTATGAGAAAGCCTTTGATTCCGTCGAAATTTGGGCGGTGCTGCAGTCCCTTCAGCGGTGCCAAGTTGACTGTCGGTATATTGAAGTGCTGAAGTGTTTGTACAGTAGGGCTACGATGGCTATCCGAGTACAGAACCAGAGCTCGAAACCTATCCAACTGCAGAGAGGTGTAAGACAGGGTGACGTTATATCCCCGAAACTCTTCACCGCTGCTTTGGAAGACGTTTTCAAGCTACTGGACTGGAAAGGATACGGTATTAACATCAATGGCGAATACATCACTCACCTTCGATTTGCCGACGATATAGTCCTTATGGCAGAATCGCTGGAGGACTTAAGCACTATGCTCAATGACCTCAATAGTGCCTCCCAACGGATAGGTCTTAAGATGAACATGGACAAAACAAAGATTATGTTTAATGTCCATGTCACACCTATGCCGGTAGTTGTTGGGAGCACTATGCTCGAAGTTGTTGACGAGTACGTTTACCTGGGACAAATAGTCCGACTAGGTAAGTCCAACTTCGACCGAGAGGTCAATCGACGGATTCAACTCGGCTGGGCAGCGTTCGGGAAATTACGACATATCTTCTCGTCAGGTATACCTCAATCTCTGAAAACTAAAGTGTACAACCAGTGCGTGTTGCCAGTGATGACTTACGGATCAGAGACGTGGTCCTTCACTGCTGGCCGTATGAGGACGCTCAAGGTCGCTCAGCGAGCTATGGAGAGGGCTATGCTCGGAGTTTCTCTGCGTGATAGACTCAGAAATGAGGATATCCGCAGTAAAACCAGATTGACCGACATAGCCCAACGGATTAGTAAGCTGAAGTGGCAATGGGCCGGCCATATAGCTCGAAGAACCGATAACCGATGGGGAAGAAAGGTTCTCGAGTGGCAGCCTCGTACCGGTAGGCGTAGTGTAGGGCGACCCCCCACTAGATGGAGTGACGACCTGGTAAGATATGCAGGAAGTCGATGGATGCAGGTGGCTCAGGACCGTGCTTTGTGGCATTACTTGGGGGAGGCCTATGTTCAGCAGTGGACTTGTGAAGGGCTGTGATGATGATGATGATAACACCGTTAATGCATTGTAAAGAAACTGATACATTGAAGATACATGAATTGAACCTTCGATTAAATAAATTACGCGACCTTTCATGTACCTTCGAGGAAGTCCAGTCAAAAATTGAGATGTTGGATGAAGATACAAGTAAACCAATGGAAGAACGCGAGACAACAGATAATAAATTTTTTAATTTAATTGCTCAAGCTCAATCGTTATTAGAATTTTTTGAAAATTCAAATAAGGTTGAATCCTCATCCAACCAAATGTGCAATAGTTATAGTAATTTAAAGTTACCACCCTTAAAGATCCAACCTTTTGACGGCGCTCCAAATAAGTGGCTTTCCTTTAGGGATACATATTTACCCTTAATTCACAATAATGAAAATATTGACGACATTAGTAAATTTCATTACCTTAAATCATATTTAGAGGGTAATGCTCCTTCTGTCATTAACTCCGTTACTGTATCTTCTAAAAATTATGCGATTGCTTGGCAACTACTTTGCGAGCGGTATAATAAACGTTTATTGATAAATGAGCATATAAAGGGGCTATTTTCAATCGAACCGTTACATAAAGATACAGAGGCTGGTATTCACAATTTAATTGATACGTTATCGAAAAATCTAAGTGCTTATTCCTTAGGTGAACTTTATTGTTTTATTATTATATTAAGTGCTTATTCTTTAGGTGCACCTACCGACAACTGGGATACAATTATTATTTATATGGCGTCGACAAGGTTAGACAGTGCGACACCTAGGAAATGTGAAGAATTTCGAAGCAGTACAATTTCACCTAGCTTAGAGGAGTTTTATTCATTTCTTCGTCAATGCGCTATGGTTTTGGTCATGCAAAAATGAGAGACGTTGCAGTGTAACAAAAACTAATTCATTTTTACTTCTTCTGCCCAGTCCTCTGCTTACAAGCGGTGTGCAATCTGTAACCAAGGTCATAAATTACATGAGTGTTTAAAATTTAAATCTTTAACTGTTGAAGAGGTTTCCCTATTGAAATTATGTAGCAACTATTTTCGCGGCGGCCATCAAGCATTTCAGTGCAGGCTGAGTGGCTGTAGAATTTGCAAGAAACAACATAATACTCTATTACATAAACAATATTCTTCTAACTTATAACACAACAAAACAAAACTACACCATAACAAAATTAACAAGAACTAACTACATCTATTAATGATAACAATTCTACAAAAACAAGTGAAGCAAACTTACCTAATATTACAGTTGACTCCAATGTACCCAGCCCTTCTTCCCTTGTTTCCATGTCTGCTGTCTCCACAAATCAAACTCTTCTTTCTACTGCATTGGTAAAGGTGACAAACAATAACAAGTTTTTTTTTATATTGAGGGCTTTACTAGATTGTGGCAGCCAATCATCTTTTATTAGTGAACAGGCTCAAAGGAAAATGGGTTTTAATAAAATAAAGAAATGTTACAAATGTGTGTCAGGTATAGGAAATACTGTTTTAAACATCACTGAACATTGCTTAATACAGATACATTCACTATATAATTCATTCAATACACCAGTTATGTTGCTATGTTCTTCCTAAAATAACTGAGCATCTCCCTCATGCCATAGTTCATTATCAAAAATTAGGTATTCCAAATGATGTACAACTGTCAGATCCAAAGTTTTATCAACCTTCCGATATTGATTTACTATTAGGTGCTGATATGGGCGCTGATTGGAACGGATAGTATAAATTTGGGGCCTCAAAGGCCAATTTTACTGAAGACACAATTGGGCTGGATAGTTGCTGGCCCTCTGGGAGAAGGTTATTTTAACAGTAACAATTCAAATATACAATGTAATTTTTCACATGAGGTTCGTAAACAGTTATCAACGTTCTGGGAACTTGAAGAAGTTCCTAATATTACGTACAATAAGAACAATTATTGCGAAACGTTATTTTATACAACTACTCGCAGTGAAGACGACGGTAGATTTTGAGTACAAATTCCTCTAAAAGATTCTGTAGAAATTTTAGGTAATTCATATAATGTTGCGGAAAAAAGATTTTTACAACTTGAGAAAAAATTAAACAACAATGATAGATTCAAACAAGAATATCAACATTTTATTAAAGAATATGAGCGTTTAGGACACATGACCAATGTTTCTAAGCCCCCATTCGGTTGCTATCTTCCACATCATGCTGTGATTATAGAAAATAGTGAGAGTACGAAGCTTCGTGTAGTTTTTGATTCTTCTGCGAAAACGTCCACCGGAATCTCACTTAACGATATACAACATGTTGGCCCTGCATATCGGCAACATAAATACGTTGTTACAGCAGATGTGGAAATAATGTACCGTCAAATCATTTCGTTGATTAGGATCTACCCTAATCAACGAAATTTGCAAATGATTTTATGGCGTGACGAATCAGCACACCAAATTAAAATATATCAATTAAATACAGTGACGTATGGAATGGCATCAGCGCCCTTTCTGAGTACACGTTGTCTATTGCAACTTTCAAAAGAATGCAAAGATAAAAAATAGAACTAACTGTTCTATTTTTTTATCTAAAGACAGACTTTTATGTTGATGACTATCTTCTGGTGCTGAGACTGAAAGTGAATTACAAAATATAATCCAATCAGTCACTACAGTTCTCAGTACAGCCTGCTTTCCTTTAAGAAAATTGCGAACTAATGCAAATTTTCACTTTCAAGGTGAGTCAAATACATCGTTGCCAAAAAATTAAGATTTGACTTCGCAACCCAGCGTTTTAGGTCTTAAATGGGATCCAAGTAAGGAAATTTTTTGATTCCCAGTTAACATTCAGTTATATATAACCAAAAGGATGATTTTGTACAAATCGGCTAAATTATTCGACCCATTAGGTTTGCTTAGTCTTTGTATTATCATACCTAAAATAATTCTACAAAAATTATGGTTGACAAAACTTCATTGGGATGATTCGGTGGATAATGTATTAAAGGTAAAATGGCAAAATTTTATAAATAACTTAAACAGCGTATCGTTCATTGAAATACCAAGATGCGTTCTCATTAATAAACCTGTGGTGATAGACTTACATACATTCTCGGATGCTTCACAAGCGGCATATGCATCTGCAATCTATCTTAGATCGGTTGATAGTTCAGGTAATGTTCTCGTCAGATTACTTTATGCGAAAACTAAGGTTTCTCCAGTTAAGCCGACGACAATACCTCGATTGGAACTGTGTGGAACTGGAACTGGGTGCCCTGCTTTCGGCGCGATTAAGTGTTAAAGTGTTAAAAGGCCCTTAGTTATAAAATTCGTTCAGTCTACCATTGGACTGATTCAACAATCGTTTTAGGTTGGTTAACTTCTCAACCATGCGATTTGAAACCGTTTGTTTCAAACCGCGTTGGTGAAATAAGAGAACTTACTAGTTCAGACGTTTGGAGGCACGTCCCTGGAGATAAAAACCCAGCAGATCTAGCCTCACGTGGTTTAAACCCTAAATTAATTAATTCTGCCACGCTTTTGGTGGCAAGGACCGTCGTTTGCAACCGAGAATTCATGTAATTGGCCCAAAAATGTTAATAATAAAATTTTCTTGTTTACCTGAAAGGAAAGCTTATACTAAATCACTACAATCTACAACTACACTCCAACCTACAACAGCACGACAATCTACATGTTCATCAAATACTACTTTAACTCTTAGCAAGTCTATGATAGTAAATGTTAAAAGATATTCAAGATTCACAACATTACCAAGATGTTTAGCTTACGTTCTACATTTTATTCACAATTTACAACATAAACATCACAAATTCACTGGTCCCTTAACAATCAGCGAATTAGAGTCATCTTTAGAAATCTTAATAAAACAACATCAGAACGAATGCTTTGCAGATGAAATTAAGGTTTTAAAAACTAAGGGAAACTTACCATCTAAGTCCCGCTTATTGGCGTTAAGTCCATTTCTAGACGCACGGGAAATATTTCGCGTTGGTGGCCATACTCAAAACTCTAATGAAGCATACGAAAGAAAATATCCAATTTTATTAGAAACGAAAAATGCCTTTTGTGAATTGCTATTTGTTCATTATCATAAAAAACTTTTACACTGTGGACCGCAATTTTTACTTACCGATATAAGAAACAAATTTTGGCCTTTAAGAGGTAGAGTATTGGCAAGATCAACCATCAACAACTACCAGCTGTGTAAAATAATAACGGCGAAGTGTTTTAATCCTATAATGGGTAATTTGCCTGCTACTAGAGTCATTCCAAATCCTCCTTTTCACATAAGCGGGCTGGACTTTGCTGGACCATTTTTTATTACTGACCGTAAAGGTCGCGGTTGCAAAATAACAAAATGTTACTTATGTTTATTTATTTGTTTCACTACAAAGGCCTTGCATCTTGAAGTCTTACGAGAATCTTAGAAGAATTACGTGATATTTTTATATTATGTTTAAGATGTTTTATATCCCGAAGGGAAAGCCTCTTAAATTATATTGTGACAATGGTAAAAATTTTGTCGGTGCAAATAATGAAATTACAATTTTTTTTAAAATTGAACGGTGAAAGCATATCTGGTTTTGCTGCTGATGAAGGCATAAAATTTAAATTTTCATCTGCGTATTCTCCGCATTTTGGCGGACTATGGGAAGCAGGTGTCAAATCTGCAAAGTATCACGCAACTAGAATATTAGGCGACAAACATCTTACCTTTGAGGAATTATCCACTTTATTTGCGCAAATTGAGGCAATCCTTAATTCTAGGCCATTAACACCGCTTTCCTCAGACCCCAATGACCTCAATCCTTTAACACCAGCGCACTTCTTGATCGGCAGGCCACTTACATCACTACCATCGGAAAGCTTATTAGACATTAATTTAAATAGACTTGATAGTTACCGATGCCTTGAAAAGCTGCGTCAACACTTCTGGGAATGCTGGCGAAAAGAATACTTGAGCGAATTACAACAAAGGTACAAATGGCAGGTTAATCAACAAGGATTTCAGGAAGGGGATTTGGCAATTATAAAAGAGGCTAATGTACCACCTTTGAAATGGCGTATGGTGCGAATACATAAATTACATCCTGGTTCTGATGGAATTGTACGAGTTGCAGATGTCTACACGACGAATGGCATTATGCGCCGTGCCGTCCACAACCTGTGCCCTTTGTCGAGTTCAGCCACAGCAGAAGCACCTCAAATTCCTGAAGACTTTGAGGGGGGGGGGAGGATGTTTAATCTCCATACTTGAACGCGTCCGACAATGACGTCTCTCATCGTCACGAACTGGCCGGGCCCGACATTACGCTCTGAGCTCCGTACCCGACAACTAGTTTCAAATAAAATTATTGTAATTAACTTATTAAATGTACTATACCCTATCGCGGAGTTTCATTGTACTTCAAATCAACAAGAAATTGAAGACCAGCGTAATCATGCGGTTGAACATAATGATTTCTTATATTTACGCAAACACTATACATGATTAAAACTAATTTTACGGATTTTATCGCGTTTATTTGGTTTGGCGCTTTCCAGCACCCATGGTCACGGGGGTCCCCCGTGACCATGGGTGCTGGAAAGCGCCCGAAACGTCGGGAATTAAAAATAAAAGTAAATAAAAGGTAAAAATAAACGCGATAAAATCCGTAAAAGTAGTTTTAATCATGCGGTTTAAGTTGTAATTGGTGTTCGGTAATGAAAGTGTCAATTTTGGTAATTCATTCGGCAGTTTTTATTGTCACGAACCCTAAGTTCATATACAGGCTGTTAGTGTAAACACCGTTATCCTTGAAACCAGTGGTTTCGTTTCATTGATAGAACGTAAATTCAATGAAAAATAACATTTTTTTTAGTAAATCAATTTCTAAACGTTTCTAAAAGTAACTCAATTTTTCCTTAATTCCTTAATTTTTGCCTGTCCTAAGCCAGTATGAAAGTATGAAGGAAAAGTTACAGCAAAGGTTATGTGTACCTATTGTGTTTTTATTGTTATGTTGTGTAGGGTATCCATGAATTTACGGTGTCGGAGAGAAACTTTTTTAAATTTTATGAAAGAAAATAGCGTTTTTTTTTAATTCGGATAAATTGTTTATATTAAAGCCAACTACCTATGGTTTTAGTGACGTTTGTCCGCAGTAATCATTCTGCAGTAAAAATAATATCTTGCTAGACAAGAGAGCAGGGCAGTAAGCCTAACATTAAAATCTGAGATTTTGTTAATTTTCCGTTTCGGTGTAGGAATTATTTTCACATTACTACATTATCTTGGTACATAGCTTGAAAGCTACCCCTTATACACAATACAAGGGCTTCGCTCTTCCACATTTTAAAAAAATGTGGCAGAGGCACACGCCAACGTCGTGAGCGGTGAGCGCCAATCAACTAACGTGCTCACCCCGAAGAGAGACCAAAAATTTGCCCTCTGGCCCCTTGGTAGTGCGAAATCACAAACATCGACCAATGTCGCGCGTGTCAATGTGCTTAAACGTCATAAAGGATACGAACAAATCCAGCTTCATCATGTCACAAGGCACACGTTGAATAATTTGTACACTGGCCATAAAAAGTCACCACCTGCCAGACCACCACTTCTGTGACTACGGGGATTGTCGTCTGCGCCATATGCTGTATCAGACTGTTTAATTGAGTTTTTATGTACTGAAATAGGTGAAGATAGATGAACGTTCTCACTAGTAAAGACAGGAGCTGGTGGATATGCATAATGCGGGTGCTAAACTACACAGTAAAGAGTCACCTGACTCACGGGTTATATTTAATATTACTTCTCGCTGTTCTGCATCTCTTCAACCGCCCAATCGTGAAAAATAAAAACTAGGCCAATATGACCTACGGGTCAAATATCTACAGACTATGTGTTCAATTTTGAACATTGCAACGTTACCAAAACTCACGCACACCAATAGTTGTTGCTGAGTAATCTTAGCATATGATGTAAATTTTCATTTGTATTGAGTTATATGCAATAATTGCATATAACTCAATACAAATTTTATACAATTATTGTATAAAATGGAAAGTTTTGTAAATAAAATCCTCTTTCCACATTGTACGACGACTCAATTACTATCGCCGAGACTCCTGGTAAGTTCTCCCTCTTACTGCAGCCAAGATACCTTTAGCCCTGTAGTTAGAAGAGAACCCCATTACCTAACCCTGACATCCTGGCTGTGTCCATCTGCTCCCTAGGTCTCGTTACTGTAATCAAAATAAGCAGTAGTTGATGGTATGGTATTTAAAGAGTGGTGTAAGTGTTTAATGTGTTTTGTATTTTCACCACGACAGCGGATCGGGCACTGCCCTAAGTGACCTCTCACTACGAGTAGCAGGTCTTACCAGTGTTTTGAGAAGTCGCATGTGTCGTAGATAGATGGAGATATAAGAGCATTATATACTAATATATTATACGTTGGTTAGGAATTGTAGGGAATTTTAGGAATTAGTAGAGGTCATAAGATGGGAGACGCAAGATAACCATAGTCTGTGAACGAACTTATCAAGAGCCAGGAAACTAAAGGGTCTGAATTACAAAGGATTCTTAGTAACATCAATTAAATAAATGAAAATGATTTATACATTTTTAACATACATACATACATAAACACTCACGCCTGTCACCCAGAGGGGTAGGCAGAGACTACGGACTTCCATTTGGCACGATCCTGACATACCTCTTTCGCCTCCTTTACATCCATATATCTACGCATACATGCTCGTCGGTTAAAGGGTACTTCTAACGTGGCCCCTTTTCAAAATATCGCCAATTTGGTCGATAAACTTTTTTCTAGGGCGTCTCTTCCCGACTCGGCCGTTCACATCTGCTATATAAATTTGCTTTGTCACTCTTTCCTCATTCATTCTTTCTACATGACCAAACCACCGAAGCATTCCTTTCTTAATCCTGGTCACAACATCATCTTGCATACCACATTTATCTCTTATCATGCAATTTCTCACCCTGTCATTCAGATTCAACCCTAGCATACTCCTTAAAGACCGCATTTCTACAGCATTTATTCTACTTTCGTGCTTCTTCTGCCACACCCAGCTTTCACTACCATACATTAAAGTAGGGACTAACACAGCATTATGAATTGCCATACGTGCCTTTTTTGACACATTCTGGTTCTTCATAATAGAGTGTAGTGCCTCATTCACTCTATTCCCTGCATTTACTCGTCGTTCTATATCCCTATCATATCTAACATCCCTGCTAAATACACATCCCAAATACACAAACTCATCCACTTGCTCAATTAACTCTCCTTCTATTCTTATTTCACATACCGTTTTGCTTTCTTCTCTTTCAAAAACCATCACTTTCGTCTTACTTGCGTTCACTTTCATTCCCCTTTCTTTTAATTCCCAGTTCATTAATGTGACCATCATTTGCAACTCAGCCGCCGATGACGCAAATATGACTTGATCATCGGCATACAGAAGGCATTTGACGGTTAACTCGCCCATTCTTAACCCACATTCTTCATCTTTCAAAGTTTGCAAACAACTGTCCATAAATAGGTTGAACAGCCAAGGGGAAGCTACACAGCCCTGTCTGACACCTTTTTGGATGCCAAACCAGTCCGAGTAGACCCCATTGATCCTGACACAAGCACTAGAGTATATTAGAAATATTTAAATATAATTTGTTAACACTAAATCATACACACGTAAGAAAATAACAGAAAGAAAAGTAACTTTGTCAATAGAATAAACACTTAAAATTGCAATAAACAATTTAATTGGTGCCGGTGGGTATCGAACCCGGGTACTGTGAAATTTACAGCTTGCGCTAACCATCTGAGCTACACACACAATATTTAAATATAATTTGTTAACACTAAATCATACACACGTAAGAAAATAACAGAAAGAAAAGTAACTTTATCAATAGAATAAACACTTACATCCATGGCCTTTGATGCGTTGAAGTAACACAAATGTAGTATTGATAGATCCACTGCGGTCAAACGACCATACACTAACTCCATGACTGCACTTGCTTGGTCTTATATAGTGCCAGTAAGTAATAATTCTAATCTAAAGAATTTCTGCAGTGGAAATCATAGCAACTTTATGCGTCAACAAGCTTATCTCACATTTTGTTGCTTATCTCAACATTACTTCGTGTCGCGTCTTGTTCATTGTATTGATGACTCAAATACGTTTTGTATAACACAAAAGAATGCAATTTAATATTTAGAAATCACTATAATTGATCATTCCTATGTTAGTCGTTGAGTAGACTGTACTGTAATAATCTACTAATAGCAGTAATATCATGGATACACTAGATGTACAACAACATCTGAAAAAGATTCACCCCACTCTAGAAAATAATATTTATGCTGCCAATAAACTGCCCATGTACACCCACGTACCAATGTATATAATATGCAATTTGGATACAGATGATAAACCAGGGTCACATTGGGTAGCTTTATATATCGATACGAATGACGTCGGTCAATATTTTGATTCATTCGGACGAGTACCTGTACGATATCATCTAGAGTTTTAAAAAAGAAATTGTAAAAGATGAAACTGGAATGTTGATAGGATTCAGAATGAGTGGACTTCAGTTTGTGGCGAATATTGTTTAATGTATTTGCTATATAAGTTTCAGGGATGTTCATTGCATAGTTTTACGAGTATATTTACAGGGAACACATTGTACAACGATATTTTAGTGGATGAGATATTTCGCTCCTATTTTATAGATAATAAGTAATAAGAGTTTGTATTTTGTAAATAAAAATTTCAACAAAATTAGGTAATGTGTTTTATTGATGAGTCAAATTAGTGTAGATAGGAACAAAGGAGTATAACACAATAGCACCACGCTGAGGAAGAATAGATAATGACGGTATTCAATGAACAATAGATAAATAGATAAGAACAATGGAACACTAATGACGGTGGAGGCCTTCACAGGATATCAATTAGATAAGAGGTAATTGATCTGCTCATCCTACGCAAAAATGGACCGCAGATTCGTGATCAGAGCATGCCAAAACCTTTTTTTTTGGGTCGTGAGTCGACTGACGTCGTACTTGTACCACTTCTGACTCAGTGAGCCAGAACTGGTACTAACTAACTACTCTCTTTATTTGCATCTAACTTGACTCTCGATGACGGGGGGAGTACACCACCGACCATCCCGCGGTATGAGTGCTCCATGCCGGCGGTGCGGTTTACACAGTGCTCGGTTCGCAAAGCACTCTTCTCCCTGGACATCCACAAGTCGAGTCGGCCTGACGATATCCCCCCAATTGTGCGCGTCTTTTCCGGTACTCCTACTCTCTAGGCGTAGTCCCAAAATCATTGAAGACGGCTTTCGTCCACCCGATCCCTAAAAAAGGTGACCGCTCAGACCCGTCCAGCTACAGGCCCATAGCCATCACCTCCTTGTTCTCCAAAACAATGGAATCCATTGTAAACTGCCAGCTCATGAGGTACCTTGAGAATTACCAGCTGATTAGTGATCGCCAATACGACGGAATTCGTATCCGGTCGATCAGCTGGTGATCTTCTGGTCTACCTGACTTATTGATGGGCGGCGGCAGTAGAGTCCAAGGAGGAAGCATTGGCCGTTAGCCAAACCCGATCGTGGGACATTGCGAATGCCTTCGATTGGGTTTGGTACAAAGCGCTTCTTTCGAAGCTCTCTTCCTATGGGCTTCCCGAGAAATTGTGCAATTGGATCACCAGCTTTCTTGCAGATCGGAGCATCAAGGTCGTTGTAGACGGTGCAAGCTCCGATTACAAGCCAATTAATGCTGGTGGTCCACAAGGCTGCGTGCTATCACCAACGCTGTTTCTTCTGCATATCAATGATATGTTGCAAACCTGCAACATTCATTGCTATGCAGATGACAGCACTGGTGATGCTCTGTACACCGGCCGTGCCAAAATTTCTCGGGAAAACGTCTCCGAGTACCAGGACAAACTTGTGTCTGAAGTCGAGTCTTTGCTGAACAAAGTCTCGGATTGGGGGCGACTAAATCTAGTCCAGTTTAACCCTCAGAAGACACAAGTTTGAACAAAACAAAGGTTTCATCTTGTTATCATCATTTGAATCCATATGTTCATTTGATATCCATTTCATGGGGGTGAATAAAAAACATCTTCTGCCATTTTCGGGGGTACACCATATTGAATTTAGAGTGATGTCATTTTATTTTTCGTATTATTTTCAGGAAACCCTTTCATATGAAACCATATTACGGGAGTGTATAAAAAATAACTAGTCCGCCATCTTGTTGGTCTGTCATATTGGATTTGTAATGACGTCAATTAGGTAGGTGTACTTTAAAAATTCAGTTGCGATATTTGAACCAAAAAATTTGACTCTAGATTCGTAATTGGGGTCTCCAAAGACTCCGGGATAACAAAACTACAGGAGGATTGGAACAACTAAGTTCTTTAACGCCTACTTAGATCCGCCGTATTTAGAATGACGTCACTTTATTTATTGATTTTTCGGTCCTCAAGCCCTTTCATTTGATACCAATATCATAGGGGTTACTATGGAAATTATACTAGAAATTATATATTATGTGACGTCCGCAATATTGGATTTAGAATTTAACACTCTACTTATTTAAAAACACTTTACTTATTGTGTTTTATTTATCAGGCTCTTTCATTAGATATGGGTACATCAGAGGGTTTGCTGTGAAAATGATAAATCACTGTTTTGTTACATCCGCCATATTAGATTAAAATGGCAGCATTTAAGTAATTGTACACTGTCTGGAGAACCAAACGTGTGTTTCAAATTTTAGCCCGATAGTTTCAGCGGAAGTGAGTGAAATATTGATTGCAAAATTAAAATACAAGTGTAGTTAAATAAAAGCTTATAAAAACAGAATAGAATAAAAACTAAAATGAAAATATTAAAGTTAAAAGTTAAAGTGGCACTCTATATACGTACCACTGCTGAGCACAGGCCTCCTCTTATTTCTGAGAGGGTTTTAGGGCAAAGAAGTGTCTGCCGCGCTGCCCCAATACATGTTGGTGGACTTCACATGTCTTTGAAAATATATAATATATATATATATAAATATATATATATATATATATATTTCTTATTTTTCAGACATGCGGGTTTCCTCACGATGTTTTCCTTCACAGCTGAGCACGTAGAGTGCCGGCGGGGATCGAAATTGAGTGGCTCGCCTAATGTAAAATTTAAAGCGAGCGCTAACCATCTGAGCTACCACGGCTCTAATAAAAATATTGCGGATTAAAATTATATAAAATATTATGAAAAAGTTTGAGGAGATTTATGGATGTCAGTTACTTATGCAAACTCCATATTCACCTGGATAGGATCTATTAATGTGGCGTTATTTCAATTTAAGAAAATCAAAGATAAATAATTAATTTTATCAATTTTTCTATTTAAAAGAAAAAATCTTTACATTTTTGGATAAAATATAGCCTACATCCCTCCTGACATTACTAGGGAGTAATAATGTGTTCATAAAATTTCAACCATAAAGGTTCAGCCGTTGCACAGATTAGCCCGGACCAGACAGACATAACTTTAAGAAATGGTTATTTAGGTCTCAATAGTAAATTCAATATCACAGGCAGACACCTTAATTTTATTTCTATATTTAGACGTAGTTATTCTGTGATTTAGATTAGATATCGGAATAAGCACTCCTTTCTCGAAGTATTGTTGTGCCCAACAGTGTCCTTGGATGATCCTTTGTACTAAGAATATTGAATATAACACTATAATGTGTAATAGAGTAAGAGTGTTTAACTCTGAAATCTGGATTATTTCTTCAATAAGTTTCTGGTATGCCGTATTTTCTCGCTTGTTTTTTTATATTTCATGGATTTTTTGGTTTAAAAAAATGATATAAAATATAGATCTTGATTCCTGGATGAATTTTACAGTTGTTTTTAAACTCCATGTTTTCACCGCCATAATCATAAATTAAATTATTTGGAAAATATCACGTAATTACAAACCAAAAACAAAATTCACGTGTATTTATTTACTTGCCGTTTCAAATTGTCATTAAACACTTGCAAAAGCTATTCTAACCACATCCAAGTGTTAAGTGCTTAGTAAATCGTTGGAGACATTATGGTTGTTATGTAGGTTTGACAATTTGTCACTTAGTAAACAGAAAAAGCTTTTATTCACTCACACTAGCAGTTTTTACGAAGCACTAATTCAGTTTGCTTACACGCAAGTTATAGGTGTGACAAGAACTTTGCATTAGTTAATAAGATCATATAAACTGTGCATTAGTGAAGCATAAATGTGTAAGCGGATCACATATAATATAGAGGACAAAACAAGGGCAAAGCCGTGGGTAGCAGCTAATATTAAATTAAAACTATGATGCACAGTAAAAATATTTAGAAATGAAATAGATTTTTAACAACAGCTGATCTATTTTTTAGTACTCTTGCGCTTCTGAAATGTAAACATCATCAGTCTTAGCATTTTTTTTTCAAGGTAAACTAAAATTGCGAATTGTGTTAAATGTAAAAAAAGCGTTATATATTTAAAATTGTTGTGCAAGCCCACGAAGCAATTTAATCTTTTCTTAATGCGCTGTCAAAATATTTAGTCTTTTCCAAACAATTTGAGCTTCCGCAGTGCATAAATAAACTTCGTTCTCACTGATACTTAATAAGCCAGACATTGCCGGCTTGAGGCAAGTTTTATGATGGAGCGAGATCTAATTATGGCGCCCCATTGCATACCCTTAAAATATAATAGTAGTGCGTGCAAACGTGGAACGTCCATTGAAAACAGCCGCCGCAATATCAACATATACAATCTCAACAGATGTAATTCACATACCATGCTAGCAATCAAAATATAGAAAAGGGGAAAAATAGTATTTATTTATTTGTTTTGGCCAATGAGGCGCCGCTGAGACTTAACGTTTTGAGCGGCCGCTCCGTTCGCCTGGTAGTAGGACCGGCTCCGAAACCAGATACATTATGAAAAACACAAATGATAAAAAATTCTTGAAGTGCCACATAGGATATTTTTTCAGTTTATATCTAATCTATAAATATATCAATAAAAGTTAAGTGTCTCTCTCTAATATCGAAATAATAATAAAAGTTAAACCGATTGTGATGAAACTTAATGGACAGATAGAAAGTAATGTCAGGAGTGGTGTTTTTTTTTATAGAATATATAGATGAATCCACTTGCTGGTAAGCTGTTGCTGTAGCCCATAGACATCTACATCTATCCTCAATTATGAATCAAAATGCAGATGCGTTGTCACCTGTGAGGACTAAGATGGAATGCCTCCTTTCCAGTAAGAAGGGTCTCCGGTTCTCTACACTCACCATACGAAACACAGCAGCGTTAAGCTGCTATTTTACGCTGGTATTCTGTGAGAGCGTGGTCCTTCCGCAGTCGAGCCGACCCATTCGTGCTATAACTATACAACTCATATAGCTGCAGCATGGCTATACCACGGTATTCAACGTGGTAGAGATACGAAGCAGGTATAGTTGCAGCACCAATGAGTCAGTTTGGCCGGAAAAGGACCACGATCTTATAGAAGTCCAGCGTGAAATAGCAGTTAATGCTACTGTATTTTTAGTACATTTAATAGGGTTTATTTTTACGTGGGATAGCCATGGTTCTGAGTAATATTGCTGCACAATTTGGTTGGTAAGACCCAGAAAGGTCACGTGCTCTAACAGAACACCAGAGTAAAATTCCTGCATAATGTTGCTGTGTTGTGTATGGTAAGTAAAACCGGAGACGCTTACTGACTGACGCTTAGAAATGAGGCATTGCTTTTCAGTCAACGTCAACGAAACAAGTCAGATATACCATCATGTGGATTATATGTGGTATTTTCTTTACCTGTCAAAACGGAAATGTACTTCTTTTAGAAAAAGCGGTACCCGTATAGATACGTAAATGTGTACTTCTACATTACTTTACATTAGATTACAGCCTTTTCATTCTGAAATATTTCTTTCATATGTGTATTTTTATAGAAAGTCGTGCATGTCTCTTAGCAAAGCCCTACTCTAGCTCTTCATTGTGCTCTATCACGAGATACTCTCCAGGTGAAGAAGGCTACAGATGCGTTGTCACCCCCGAGGACCAAGTTGGAATGCCTCATACCCTCTATACAAGTTGGACTGCCTCGTTGGTCTAGTGGTTGTAGGAGTGCGACTGCTGATCATAAGGTCCAGGGTTCGAATCCCGTCTCAGGCCAAAAAAAAACTAATTTTTGAGTTTTTCCGTCAAGAAATTCTCAGTAGTTACCCGGAATCAGGAAGTTGGCGGTGTTCTCACCCCCGTGCCTCGGAAAGCACGTAAAGCCGTTGGTCCTGCGCCTGATCTTTCTCCGGTCGTGTCGGTTTACCGTCCCATCGGATTATGAGAGTGAGGGAATAGAGAGTGCACCTGTGCTTGCGCATACACTTGGGCACTATAATCCTCCGCTGAGACAGGCCGCCGTGGCTAAAATTCGGTCTGGAGGACATACCCTCTATATAAGTTCACATCGGAACACCGTGGTGCAGGCACTGTTGTTTGGTGGCAGAAAGATACGTTGTAAGTGGTAGAGTGTATCTACTCAGACTAACTCCTTGACAAAGAAGGGTTCTTAGTAAAGTACCGTTACAGCCTATAAAATAGTTCACTGCTGAACAAAGGGTAATACCTCCCCATAGATTGCAGACTTGACAGGCGGGTTTTTGATCATTTTGAGTTGTTATTTGGAAGATACTGCAGCCTATCGCGTGTTTAATTTTCCTCTTACGTCACCGCTACATCGTATTATCGAGATCGTGCGCAGTGAGCGGTAGAAATAGAAATAGAAACTTTTTTTATTCAATGTTGATTATAAACAATACTTATTGAAAGTCAATTTTTTCATTTACCACTGGTTCGCAAAAAGACGTCTGTCCTGGGAAGAACCAGCAAGAAACCCAGCGGGCCAATTTTTTTTTCAAATAATAGCTTACAATCATGTTAACATTTAACAACACAAGACAAATTAGAAATAGCTTAGTAGCGATCATCCTTCCCAGGGGTTATTATCATCCATAAATTCCTTAATATTATAATAACCCTTTTTATACAAACTTAGTTTAAGACGACACCGTGAAAAAATGCATCTCCTTTCATCGAATAGTATAGGACTATGACACCACTAACGAAAGTGGAATTTTGATATAGGTAAATTCATGTCTTTATCTTGAATTTGATTGTTCAAAAACACGATTGTATAATTTTGACTCGAACATAATTATTTGCGAAAACACCTCTAAAAAATCACTATAGTTGAAATTATAACGAAATTACTTAATCTTTATGCTTGGGAATCACTCAAATATATTCATAACATCAATATTCATAATTTACTTGCTCATTATTTTAATTACTTAAATCAATAATTTAAAAAAAATATATTTTAAGATTCTGACAATTTCTAAGCGCTTTTAATCGTCGCGGGCGCTACGCTATTTTAGACCTTATGACGGCGTTTTTTCAAGTTTTTATAGAAATTATGTATTCACTCGGATCAGTACGGCGATAGCCTTTTCGATGTGTCGTCTTAATAAAATTTTTGAACTTTGCGTATTACAAATTTTGTATATTTTCTGGGATTTTGTTGTAAAAGCGTATAAATCGCCCCAAGAATGAATGACTGACTCGGTGGAGTCAAGTAACTGGTACTACTAGCTTGTGTCTGTTCCTAGTATTTACAGAATGAATATAACTTATTTTTGCAAAACTACGTTTATTCTTGTGTACGTTTCGAATTATAATATTATATAAGAACATATTATAGAAAGAATTAGAATTATAATTATAATTCGAATGTAGTGTAGTGTACGTACATTACATTTTCATAAATATATTGAGAGGCCAGAGTTAATATATTAATTTCCTTAAATTTTTGTCTCAGTGACTCTTTTGGTTTTAAATTATATATTGCTCTAATGGCTCTTTTCTGTAAAATAAATATAATTTCAGTGTCAGTCGCGTGTCCCCATAGCAAAATACCATACGACATAATGCTATGGAAATAACTAAAGTAAACTATTCTTGCTGTTTCATCACTGGTAAGAGTTCTAATCTTTTTTTACAGCATATGCTGCAGAACTAAGTCTGCTAGCTAGTTCTGATGTATGGGGGAGCCATTGAAGCTTTGCGTCTAGTGTGATTCCAAGAAAAATGGTGGTATCAACAAGACTCAGTTCTTCCCCATTTCAAATTACATTCGTATTAACTAACATGTTTTACATTAGGAGTTACGAATTTCATACATTTAGTTTTAGTTCCATTTAAATACAAATTATTAATATTAAACCAATTGACTAACTTAGCTGTAGCATTATTTACTTCGTCGTAATTTAATAACTGTCGTTTTAATATGAAAATTAATGAAGTATCATCAGCAAATAATACTATATCATGGTTATTCCCCTACTATGTAAGGTAAGTCAATAATATATACAAGAAACAGAAAGGAGCCGAGAATTGAGCCCTGAGGCACGCCCATTTGTACAGTCAACCCGGAAGAACTCATACTATACCTTTTTGCGTTCTGTCACTTAAATATGAAATAATTAATTTAAGAGCATCACTTCTTACACCGTAGTGTTGAAGTTTCCTGATTAATGTTTCATGGCGAACACAATCGAAGGCCACAGAATATACCCAAAGCATCCAAGCTCAACACCAGCATCAGTTGTCGAGCGGCCCCTTGTGAAACCGAATTGATTTTTATGAAGTATATTATTTATATTAAAAAAAATTTTACATTTGATCAAGAATAATTTTTTCAAAAATTTTACTAAGTGTTGGGAGTACAGAAATAGATCTAAAATTAGCGGGGTCCAATGTACTGCCAGATTTAAATAAAGGTGTTACTTTACTATGCTTTATTAAATTAGGAAACACACCAGATTTGATACCAGTATTAAAAATAATAGATAGTTGAGGTGCGATTGCATCTAATATAGACGCAATAACTTTAACGGAAATCCCCCACAGATCGGCGGTTTTCTTAAAGATATATCAACAGTCTTAAAATATTTTAGAATATCTTTTGATGACACTTTATGAAATGTAAAATTCTTTGTTTTTTGTTTACACGCATTTACATTTTGTTTAAGTAATGATTCGGCGACGGCAGGTGAAGAATTCAGTGACTTAGTTGTTAAGATAGGAATTTCAGTAAAATATTTCTCGAAAAGCATTGTCCTGATCTGATTCAGTTAATTTATTGTTAAGACTTAACTGGTAGTTCGAATTGCGAGAGTTAACCTTACCAGTTTCACTATTAATTATACTCCATGTCATTTTAATTCTATTAGAAGCCGTCTTTATTTTGTTGCTCAAATACAATGACTTGGCTATGGAGCACACTCTTTTAAATATTTTGGAATATTTTTTTACATATTCCCTAAATTCGAGGCTAGGATTATATGACCTTTCATTGTAAAGTTCATATAACCTTTGTCCACTCTTATGGACTCCTACTGTCATCCGCTCATTAAATGCATTGCGATTGTTCAAGGAGAGTTTTCGAAGTAAAATTATTATTAAATTCATTGCAAATAAGCTTAAATAATGTTCCATACAAAAAATCTGGATTATTTTGGTATGAAAGTGATGGAAGTTTTTTTACTATGCTACTTTTAAACTTCTCCAAGTGACGTGCATTTACTGAAACAAACACTACTTTTTTATTTACTTGCTTTTTGTGAACATAAGGTAACGAAACCAATTGTCCACAGCTAATCAGAGCTTAATTTTTGAATAATACATTTATTGAACGGCTTGATGGTAGACTTCATCTCCACATTACAATTTGGAAATACTTTCATCCACGTAGATACAGCTATCTCGATGCTTCCATGTTCCGATAAACAACAGCGGTAAATCAGCAAATAAAATTGAAATTACAAATAGGATCCAACTATTAAGTAGTAAATTCTTTACGCTGTCATTTGTAAAAATCGGTCTTGTCTTCCTCGCCAGTGTCTCGCAGTCTCGCTAGCGAAACCATAATCTTGTTAAGAAGCTTTCACGTTCTCTCATTCTTGAGGGTGGTAAAAAAGTGGTTAAATCTGTGGTTGTTTTATACATGGTAGAGCCACACTGCGAGATAATTCTTAATTGAGGATAAATGTAGATGTATATGGACCACATCATCTACTTACCAACAGGTGGACTGTGTACAAGTTTTTCGTTTGTTGTTACTCGTTCTCGTGTCAATGGCATCAGAAACATTCCAGTACGCCCATTGAACTCAACATCTCTTCTACAGTTAAATTCGGCGTTTCGTGTTATAGAAGAAACCACAAGTATAAAATCATTAACAAACATGTAGAAAATGAAAATATTGTTAAATGCGATTAAACTCATTGACTTTTATAATACTGCGGAAGAACTAGGGGGACCGCGCGTAAAAATGGCCAATGAAGTGGTCCTAAGACTACAATACTTAGTCTTTTTAAGCCAAAGTGAATTACTCGCGGGGTTTTCTGTGCTCGCGGGGTTGACAGTCGGGGGAGCTGTCATATTTTTTTAATTCCAAGTATTGTTGTGAAGCATAGAATATACTGGCGTAGAAGTCTATGGTCGTGAAGGGTTGCGCGTACTCTGACAAAAAGCACAGTTAAAATAATGACATCACATGTAAGTCAAGAAATATGTCAATAAATGAACTTGTTTACATTATTATAAAAAATTCTACATTATTTATTTTTCGACTTGTTTCCGTTCGGTAACAACAAAGTGAGCATAAATGTAAAATATATTATCGATAATACTCAGCTTGGCCAAATTATCATACATATAAATTTTGTGTTATTACTAAGATATATCTAATAATCTGTATTACTCACAATAAGACATAAATATATTTTCACTGAATTTTTTAGATACAGTATATTCTAGTAAAAATCTAGTATTGCTTCAAATGTGTCGTAAATTATTTTCCGATCACTTTTGTAAGGGGGTAAGAGACTGAATCTCCTTAATACAGGCTATTTCTTAGTCTAGCAAGGAGAACAGAACGTCACCCTCACTAGAATTTTTGTAATGTATCTCATGTAAGATTTTTTTATATGAACTACAAGTTAAAGTTTTTAATAAATTATTTATTTATTTTAATCACATATATTATCACAAAACTATAATATTATAAATATAAATACAATCTATATAAATAATATTATTATTTCGGTTATTATCCACCGCGGCGAGGAATTATAAGCCATCGGTGAAGTTAGGCATCCAAAGATAGGAACCTTCTTTCTATTCGAGCCGTATTTAATAAGGCCGATTTTTGAATTAATGCCTTCAGCCATTTGCCCAAACCTAACTTGGACAGATAATCGTCCATATTTTTACCAATAAGCCCATTGACTGATACAACTATTGATACAATAATAGTAGAATCAACGTCCCACATAGCCACAATCTCATGAGCCAGGTCGATATATTTTAATTTTTTTATCATTCTCTGCTTTTACGAGATTCTCGTCATGAGGAACACTGATATCCACTATTATTGCCTTGCGTGTAGTTCGGTCTATCACCACAATGTCAGGTTTATTTGCCACTATAAACCTGTCTGTGATAATTGACCGATCCCAGTACAGCGTGACACTTCTATTTTCAAGGACTGGCTTTGGTTCATACTTATAATATGGAACGTCCTGTTGAGTAAAGCCAAATTTAACGGCAAGCTGTTGGTGTATTATTCTAGCTACTTGGTTATGTCTGTGCAAATACTCAGCATTTGATAGTTGTGAACAACCGGAAATAACATGTCTGAGGGACTCTCCAGGGTGGTGACTTGCGCGACATACGTCAACTGTGCCGTCCCTCAGAATGTATCTCCGGTAGTTGTTCGTTTTAATTACTTCATCTTGTATTGCACAGATAAAACCTTCAGTTTCTGCAAAAAGGTCACCAAATTGTAACCAATGTACTAATGCAACCCTGTCTACACAAGGATTAGTCAATGCTTTAAAAAATCTACCATGCAGTTGTTTGTCATTCCAAACCTTTTTTGCGTTCATCTATAGTCATAGTATGATGCATCTGCCAGTCCTTTGCCGACATGTTAAGCGGGGTTAATGATTTGTCATTAATCACTACGTCATTATGAATGTGTGATGTGTCTTTTTTTAATAAAATAGTCTCTGAGGTTGTATTAAGTAGTATTATATAATAAGCCCCGTCCACCATCTTTTCTTGGAAGATACAACCTCATGACAGATGATCGTGGGTGGTGCATTCTGTGTGTAGTCATTAATGTACGGACTCGTCTATCTAAGTCATCCAATTCTGTTTGAGACCACCTTGTAACACCAAAAGTATATAGAAGGCTAGGTATTACCCAGGAGTTATATGCTCTAATTTTGTTTCCGCCGGATAAATGACTTTTGATAACTTTTTTTTAATCTTGACATAAATTTTACTTTTGAATTTTATTATTATTATCTGGGTATCTGTATAGTTTTCTCATCTGGTTGGTTTCTATAAATATATAATTATAAATTAAAATGAAAAGATAAATATCAATAAAATAAAACAAATACAAAAAATACACAAATAAATAAAGATCCAACCAGATGGAAGCCCTCGGTAGGGGAGACCAAACGGCCGAGGGTTAGGGGGAAAGGGAAAGAAACCGACGGACGATGCGGGCGGTATCGAGGACCACTGCCTTCTGCATTTGAGCCCGGAGCGGTCCGTCACGGAGTCCCAGTCGCCTCAGATGACCCGAGAGGCTGACTGGGATTAGCCCATTCGCAGAGACGACTACAGGAATAATTTCGGTCGGCCAACCACCCCACATGTCGGTCACCTCGTGAGCCAGGTCCAGATATTTTGTTCGCTTATCTGTTTCGGCTTTCACGAGGTTTTCGTCATACGGAATGGTAATGTCGACCAAAAATATCCTTGACTGTGCCCGGTCCATCAGCACATTAAATTTTATTATTATTATGGGTATTAACTTTATACTCACATCAGTTTGGGTCTATACCAGTAATATTTATATTGAGGGGGAATAAACATAAAACCGAAATATGGAAGACATCATCTAATTCTGTAATCAAAAAAATATTTTGATTTTTTATTGTAACATATAAATATTTTATTCATTAAATCGATAAGGAAACGTGTTCTGCTGACTTTGTGTTCACATGCACATGTATACTATGGACTGTGACAACTAACCTCTATATATACAAGTGTGTATATGTAGAGGTTAGTGGTTTCGACACTGTAGAACTATTTATTTTTAATATGATTTGTCTATGTACCTATTTTGTGTACCTACCAAAATAATAACAAAATGAAATAAATTATATTACTCAATTTAAGGTCATTTACTTGACTCTCCAGGAAATGACACTTTCCTTTTTTTTAACCCTTTCAGAAATTGACAACATTGTATTAAATATTTATTACCTATATTTTAAGTAATGGCAAAAATTTAAGAAAATTTAAGTTTTTTTAAGTTGTTATATATTATAAATTGTAATTTTTAGTGGTATGACAGTATTCTTCTTCATCAGCCCTGAGAAGTACACTCACTGTTGGACAGCGGTTCCTCTTGTTGTAGAGAGACCCATCAATTTTTGCAAGCAGATTTACGGTTACAGTACCATACTTCTTGCACCACTATAATCCGCTGATCGTTGTCGGTCTGCATATTTAACGTGTGACGTAAACGAGACGGTACACCGCTAGGACGCAATGGAGTGACGATGTCTTTTATGAAGTCACCACATGGAAAGTATTTTGCAATTTTGGCCAAAATGAATAGCACAAATGACACGTCGGACAAGATTAATACAATTTTTTTTATTGCGGTCTTATATTAGAAACTGGCGGTGGAGGTTAGAATAGGTGTAAACTGCATAAAAATGCTTCGATTTTAGCCTTGATAAAGAACGTATTATGAAAATTAAAACGAAGTAAGTATAGCAAAAGTCGGCGCTAAGGCATAGTGGATAGAATACTTTAAATGCGGAATTCAAAAGCCATTTTGTGATAATTATTTTATTCTTTTCAGTTCTTTAAAATCTGCCTTTAATTTTTATTAAAACTATCATTGTTGACACCCGTGATGTTAAGGAACTAAGGGGTTAGCCCCTTAGTTCTAGTTCTAGAAATATAATTCTTTCAAGCTTTATGTGTCCAAGTCAAAGCTGGATGTTTTTCTTGCCGATAAGTTCTGGCCTGACGGCATAACCTTTAGGAGTTTTACAAATGATAACTTTAAGTTAAAAAACAGCATTAATAGCACAATGAAGCAAACTATTACATAAGAATAGATAAACAAATTTATAAGACAACTAAATTAGCCTGTTTTAATTGCAAATCTGTGAAACGCTCAATTGATGCAGTTAAGTTTCTGTGTCAAAAAGTAGATATAGTTGCTCTCCAAGAAACGTGGTTGCTTCCCTATGATATCCCATACCTTGCCAAGATACACCAAGATTTTGAATACACAGGAAAATCAGCTGTGAACATATCAGAGGGCATACTCAAAGGACGACCGTATGGTGGTGTGGCGATTTTGTGGCGCAAAGGAGCTTTTGAGTCAGTCACAGTAATAAACTGTGCTAGTGTGCGGCTAGCAGCAATAAAAGTATCCCTCGGTGACAAATACTTTTTAGTGTTTTGTGTATATATGCCGACAGACGCGAGTGATAACCTAACAGAATTCACTGAATGTCTTAATGAGGTAAGCGCAATAGTCGAAAGTTGTGACGTGGAAGCGGTGTACGTCCTCGGTGATTTTAATGCTCATCCTGGTGAGTCTTTTGGACTTGAACTCTTAAAATTCTGTTCTGAACAGAATTGGATTTGTGCGGACATTGAAAAGTTAGGTATAGATTCTGGTAACTATACATTTATCAGTGATGCACATGGCTGTAGACGATGGCTTGACCATTGCATTGTCACACAAGCTGCTTGGGACACTATAACTAACATAAGAAAATTTTATGATGTATTCTGGTCTGATCATTGCCCCTTTATTGTTGAGTGCAGGTTAGACACTATTAAAACGATTAGAAGTTGCGATAAAATCATGTAACAAAATAATATGGGGCGAAAGGGTCAGTGATCGAATCGAAGTATATTATGATATGTGTAATAACAAATTAATGTCGCTTAAGGTGCCTGAGGAACTTAGCGTATGTTATAATTCACAATGTAACAATACCCATCATAGGTTAATGCTTGATGAAATGTACAATAATATTGTTACTATTTTATCTGAAGCCGCTATAAAGAGTTATGATGACCATAGATGTTATAAGCATAGTGGTCGTATTGTAGGTATAACAGAAGAAACAGTTTAAACAGAAGAAAGACTGCTCCAAAAACATCTATTTTATCACTTTTTATAAAAAATATCACATTCAACGCATTTATATTTCGAAATAATTTAAATGACAAATGAAACATGTGGAACACATTGGGTGCGTTTGGCAGAAAAAAGCGCTAGCAAGCGCTTGTAAGCAAAATGGCGATCGTAAGCGGTAAGCGCTGTCAAATCGTAAGTAGCTATTTTCCTCCAGGACACGATGTTAGTTTTAACCGGGGAACCTAACCTAATTTAAATATATGTTTGTAAAGTATTCATATTAAAAACTTACCATCATGAATTTTTAATAACATGTATATGTTTATTCACGTTATTGTATTACTTAAAACTAATATTGCACAAAACAACTTAAAAACTCTACTTCAAAACAAACAAATTAAATAAGCAAAATGGCGGATTGTGTCAGCGCTACTGAAGTAGTAATCGTGTCCTGGCCGAAAACCATTTCAGCGCTTTTAAGCGCTTGCTAGCGCTTTTTTCTGCCAAACGCACCCATTCTTAGTAAAATTGTTACTAAGTAACGAAAATAAGTCACCACGAAACGTATTAAAAAAACTACCTAAATCTTATTATTAGTTCGTTCCAAATATCGCCGCAAAACTTAAACAGCCCCTTTCTACGGTATTTAACTGTAAATATTCAATTATATTATATTTATTTTAATATAATATGTAAAGAACCTTGGTCTCTTTGTTGATGGTTGCTTAAAACATGGAACAAACAAATACAGGAGATGAGTCGCAAAACTACAGGAACTTTGCGATCTCTACATCGTTTCAACAACTTCCTTCCCACTAATACAAAGATTTTACTTGTCCAGTCACTTATTCTACCGAATTTTGACTATGTCGATATGTGTTGCTCAGACCTGTCTCAACATCTTCTTAATACATTGGATAGTCTGCTTAACAACTGCATCAGATACATTTGTAGTACTCGTAAATATGATATTCTTTTCTTTATCAGCAAAATTGGCTTTCTATTCGTCAGCACCGGTTTTAATTTATAAAAGTTTGGTCTGGATGTTTTTTTCATTTATTTTTAAACTCCCTCACTAAAATCTTAATGTAGTAACGTTTTTTTAAAAAAAGATATGTTAGGATACTCTGCACCCTTTTCACAATTCCGAACGATCCATATGCTCCAGAGTATCTGAAATCCAAATTTCAATTCCTGGCAGATTCAGACATTCGCACACAATATCTAGATACTCTGCACCATCATTCCAAATCCATATGCTCCAGAGTATCTGAAATCCAAATTTCAATTCCTGGCAGATTCTCATGACTGTTCTCTCCGTTCTTCGGCTAATGTTTAATTGCTCACTCCTTTATACCGTACTGCTTACTTATCTCACTCTTTCGCCCTCACGGCCATCAGACTTTGGAACGACATCTCTCTTGACATTAAAAAAAGCTCCCAGCAAGTTTGTTTTTAAAAATCAAGTCCGTTAGCATGTGAAAAAATAGTTGCGAGCTTGAATTAACACAGTTCTTATTTGCATACATATTTCTTATGTATTATGTACACACACACACATATATATATATATATATATATATATATATATATATATATATATATATATATATATATATATATAATTTAACCCTTTCTATTTTTATTATTGCTGCACCGCCTCTTATATGTCTATCTCTGTTTAGCCTAATGGTTGACTGGGAGAAAATGGCCTATAGCATTAAGTCCGCCATATGTACAACGTTGTATGTATAACGTACAACGCATAAATAAATAAATAAAAAACTTGCATTTCATTAAGGCCAAAATTGAATTTGCAGATGAAAACATTCTAGGAAAGCCGCTTTCCGAGGTAGACATTGGTTCGCCAGTGCGCAGGGGCGGGCGGCGCGCTTTCCCGTCCGTTTCCCGGCGCGCGAGTGACGGGCGGGGCGGGCGCGAGGGAGTGCCGGCCGCCGAGCAGCCGAGCACGTTACATGTGGTGAGTTAGTGAGACAGTGTCGCACGCGCCGGCCGCGGCCTCACATCGCTCGCCGCGCTCCGCCGCCTCCCGCTTTGCCGCACCACGCGTCCGCTGGGCGCGCCGCGCGGGCCGCGGGCCAGGCCCGCGCGCCTGCTGCTGCTGGCCGCGTGGCTGGCGGCCGCCGTCGCCCAGGACCCCGCCTGCCCGCGGGAGCCTCTCATCTGCACCTCCTGTCGCTCCTACGAGAACGCGCGCGAGCACAGCCTGCGCGTCATTCGCGAGAGCCTCCTCGCCAAGCTCGGCTTCACGCAAGCACCCAACACCACCGGCCGGGAGCTGCCTCGCGTGCCCGCCGACCTCATGGAGCGCTACGAGCGACACCCACCTCCTCCCGGCGTCCAGGCCGACGCGCCGGAGCCGGCCCGCACCTTCGTCACTCACACCGAGCAGGACGACTTCCTCGCCCGCACAGATAATGTCTTCGTTTTTGCCCGTTAGTATCCATATCTATCTCTTAGGAAGCACGCATAATCCGCCTGTTGATATCGGATAGTAGAGCCAGGTTCGATGCCCTTAGATACAAGTATAGTGATTAATCTGTGACTTGTTTCAATTACACCGTTGAATACCGAACGTGCATCAATGTTCAGGTTGCTGTAGCAATTTATTGTTTTCAATTTGCAAATTGCTTATTAAATAGATACTATTAAAAGTCGGTCAGAATTGTGAACTCTGTGAAGAATTCGGAACACTTAGTTAACGTCTAGGTTTTGCGTATAGAAAAGCCTCACGATTGGCAAGTTGTCGGCACCACGTGTGAGTGGCTATTCGCTGGGTATGATCCACAAAGTTCATTGACTGGCACGTGTGCAGCGCATAAGTGGGTAACGTACTCCGTGATCGCATCACGCACTGCCAATTTTAATTAGCTAATGATTACTTCAAAACGTGGTATCATTGTCTACGGGACTATGTTCAGATTTCCATCGTGATCGCAGCTGACACACAACGAATACTAATTTTACCGGATTGTATATAATAGTGTCAATATATTTTTCACGCTCAAATACTTTTGCGTTATTATATAAAATCATTTCTATTTAAATATTAGTTTTACTTATTAGAGCATCGAAATAGTTATTTTAATGAATATGTAAATAATTGATTTTATTATGCGAAAACGGGGCTATCTAAGTTCAGGCAAATATATGATCTGCCTAAAGCCAAGGGGCTTCGACCGCTCATGATAACGTCAATTTTAACATCGACGGCAATGCGCGAATAGAACAAAATAAGTGGGATATAAAAGTAATATCAAAAGCATTCTACATAGGAAAAAATTAAAATATTTACCGGAAAATAAAAACATATTAAGATATTTATTTGTTCCAGTTAATTATATATTATTTACAAATGTTTAATATGATAAGATAACATAATATCTTATTCTACGACTAATCGTTACAACCAAAAAAAAACTTTAAATTTACGTTTATACATTTTTATTTAGGCGATCATTTTATAGAAAGACTACAGTCATAATATGTACTCAGCACATGATTTTTTATCTAATTCGCAACGGGAGATTATAGTGTGATAATTCCAACAAACATAATATTGTGACCCATATGATTAATTTTATTAATAGCATATCAAAGACGATTGTATACAGTAGTTTATTTTATATATCGGTAATAAATGAAAGAAATAGGTTGAACTGGAGATATCGCAGCACTCTATCACATGTCAATAGAGTCCTATAACTGTTTATTTTAAGCGTAGCTATATAATAATGTAAGAGTTTCTTATATGATACACGTTTGGTTATTATTAAATTGAAGTCTTAATTTATTATCTTTATCAACAACGAATTGAAGATGAAGTTCATTTGCGAACATTGTGTGCTAATATTTTTGTGCAAGAATGACTCTACATTTTATATCATGTCTTTGGTCTAAATGTTATCGAGTATGTGTTTGTGTTTGTGTGTGTGTGTAGTGTGTGTGTGTGTGTGTGTGTGTGTGTGTGTGTGTGTGTGTGTGTGTGTGTTTGTGTGTATGTGTGTGTATTGATCTACAACTTTATTTAGTCTGTGTGAAGGGTGCGTGGCCGCTACCACAAGCCTTTTGTATCGATGAATAAAATTGTTTGATCAATTTTTATTTTAAGATAATTTTGAAAGGAAAGTGTTTGTTGTAATACAAGAAGCATAAAATAATAGCACACAATGTATTTTCAAGATATTATATTGTAATTTATTTACATGAGTATCTATTATGATTCACATAAAACCACCGATTTCTATGCGGTCTCGTCACAGAACACAAAAAAAATTTTGTGTTGTGTTAATTTTATCAAAGACTGTTTCTGAATATAATATAAGTATTCAGTAAAAATATAATAATGTCGGTAGTCTAGATTATTTTGACGCAAGTGATAAGAATAATCAAGAGACTGTCGTCATGCCGTGCCTTTACGTATGGATAGAATTATGTAGGCGTCTACCGTACCGACTCTCTGTCTGGAGTTTCTCCTCTTAAAACACTGGCCCTCACTTGTTTAGGGTTCCCACATTTCTTCAGTAAATTCAACGCAAAGTTACTATGAAATAAGTAAAGTGTACGAGCTGTGTTGACGATAAAATGCTGATAAATTTAATATTTAATAATTTATTTGCCTGAAATCATTTAAAAAAATATCTGATTGTGAGATAAACCTGCTCAACGTTACATCCTACAAGTTTCATGCATTTAACTAAACTATGACCAAAGCAAATTTAAGGACCTCGTGTACTACGTATATTTTTATCATATGTTATAAGTATTCTTATCACATTGTATACAACGAAAGTCCCTAATATTTAAAAAAAAACAATTCACGAAATGTTTATTTCTATTTTAAATAATCGAAAACTGATAAAAAAATTTTGTTAAAAAAACTAATAAAAAATAAAAGAATTGCTTGACCACAATCCATTAAGTGGTAATGAAGCTCTAGGTGGCCAAAAAGCCAATACACTCTTGCCTGTAAGGCGACCAGATTATGTTCGGTGATTCGGGCGTGAAGACAGACCACTTCACGCCAGATCATTCCACTCTTGCTGACTAGTATCGAGGTATCGAAATTTCGATACCTATAAGGATTTATGTTATAGATTATTGCAGATTATGTGTATTCTACATAAGGGAATAGGTTACCATTTGTAAAAATTTGTCATTCTCATTATATCATATATTTGTTTCATGTATGAATATATTTTAAGTCCTGATACAATTAGACACGCATCAACCCTAATGGACGAGCAAACGCACCAACTTTATATAACTGGGTGACACAATTCTTGACACATTCACATTACCTGATAATCTTGATGTATCTATTAGATAATATTCGTATTTTGATTGGTCGCGGAATTCATTATAAAAATATAGGAAAAAATATTTCTAATACAAAAGAACATCGTCTGAAGAATATCCAAAGAGGATTAGGCCTCCTGGGGACACCTCTATAAAAAAAGCGCACCTTGGTTCTTACCTCTGAGGTGGTGTGGAAATAGGACCAAGAAAAGTTTTCATATCTTTTTTTTCCTACTAGTAAACAATCAAACAATTTCACTAAAATTGCGAATAAACTCAAAAAGCATCAATAAAATCTATATGAACGACCGATATTCTCTCACAAAAGCGAGTTATTAAAATTACAACTTATGCTGTACTCACATCCTGCCATAACTAAATAATTCAATAATACTCAATTGGATTATCGCGCTGTTGCATCTCTTCATTACAATTATATTGAAATATATTGCTCGAATTTCAATTAGCTACCGTTTATTTTGCCATTTTGAGTTCTAAGACGGCACCATGATTATTATTAATGGCATCACTCAATTTATCATCGCTGTCTTTGTTCGTACATAAAATACGTTTCAAAAAAAAAAAACATCTGCGTAGGGCATATTATATTCCGTGCTTTTATTATTCTGTTCATAATTTCACTAAACTAACAAATGCATCACTGTTTTATGTAGATATACGCGTAGGTGCAAAAGTATCAGCGCGAATTACTTGTCATTTTTATAAATAACATTTTCTTATCGTGCGAAGCAAGGACGTGATGCTATTGCGCACATTCACAGCAGTTTTTTTATTTACATGCCTATCGCTAAAAGATGTGATGCTGTAAGTTTTTCGTTATGGAATTCCAAATTATTTCATGCTGTAATCGGTATTCATGTCTCTAAACAAACTGTTACTTTCGATTATGGGAAATAGTATGCCATAAATACATTATTTTGTAGATATCTAAAGTTTATGTTTTCATAATAATTGATTTTGATGTTTATAAAGAGGTGTTAATGTAGTTATTAAATAAATTTACTATATTTATTAAGATTACGTCAAATGGTGATTGATTAACTGATAACGGTAACCATTAAGTATCGCAGAGGCGCGTCCGACTCGGGAGTGCGTGCGGGCCAGACGGCCATTTGCAAAGATCGATTGTTTTGGCTGCTCGCAGTCACCTTAATTGCTGACGAATCAAGACGTCTCCAGACTTAGGGTTGACAACTTTTTCCGTCTCAAGAGACAACGATCATAAAGCTTAATAAACTTCCACTTTTAAATTTATACCACAAGTAGGTATCCCGTAAATCTTGATTAGCTTCTTCCATAGTAAATTTTACTAAGTACTGATTAATAACATCACGAAGTTTTAATGTTCAATGTCCGCGAACACGCTACAAGAAACTGCAAAAAATGATATCTATTTTTCTAAAACAAAAGGTAAGTATTTTATTTTCTTCTAGGGTATCTTATAGATACCAGACCACATTTGCCAGCAAGTATTCATTTTTTAAATTCTAAAGAGTTTCCCGCGTATTTATTAAAATATTGGACATGATTCCAATGTCCCGGCGGGACATTGAAATGTATGTATAAAATACCATATGGTCAAATTGTTAAATGTTTAAAAATCATTTAAATGTAAACGGTAAATGTTTATGTTACATTTTATCCCATTAAGTAAAATACTCGCGATACCATCCATACCATCTGGATGACTGGCGGTCCACCACCGTGAGATTTAAAAGAAGTTTTCTTCCTCGCACAACTTCCTTGTGGAATCGACTACCACCAGAGATTTTTCCGGACCGTTACGACTTAGGGGCCTTCAAGAAAAGAGCCGGCAACGCATCTGCAATTCCCCTGGTGTTCATGAACGGCGGTAATAATTGTCCATCAGGTGAGCCGTATGCTTGTTTGCCCCTCTCCAATAAAAAAAAAACTTTTATTTGATGATTATAAGGCAGTTTTAAAAAATGTGTATAAAGTTCGAGGAGATGTAGAGTCCGGCAACAAGTACTGGAGTAGCGCGACAACAGACCAAGTATTCAATTTTCTTTAAATATATTTTCAGTAAAACGTTACCCGTACAATAGTTTTTTCTCGTGCATCGTGAAGGCAGTTCACAAACATAAATTGCACAAGGACGAATACCTCTTGAATTGCTTAAATTGCTCTTCATAACCCTACTCTAGGTATATAGGTCGTAACTTTACTAATAGGCAACATATTGCAGACTTAATATTGTGATAAAAATCTTGTATTCGGAAACTACTCACTTAAAGAAATAAGTACAAACTGAATTATATGTTGAAAAGTCGTTATGTAAATTAAAAAAACACTGAAAAAAGAAAGTGTTAGTGGGACTCGCGATCTGGGGGTTCCGCGTAAACTTATCTATGTATTTAGATAGTTCATCCATCTCGGAAATCGAGTCTCTTCGATGTTTGCCTGTTTTCAATACCTATTCGTTAGGACCACTATTTGTTCTATGCCCATACTGACAAGATATCGGTTCTGGGAATTCCGAGACTTTCGATAATGTTTTGAATTTAAGTTATAAGTCAAGGTTTTTGAGTTATTTCTAATTCGCTATTGTAATTAACTATTTATTTAATTATATTTGAGTTATATTAAGAGGTTTTACTAATTAACGACACCGCTTATTAAACTTCGTTATTGAACAATGTTTGAGGGCCGAATCAAAGTTTAAAGATCAGTGGGCATAATTTCTTACCATACGATGGGCTCCGTCGACGTTTATGTTTTTAAAATTGTATTTATAAAACTAATAATGTCAAGTTAAAAATATGCAGTTGTATTTTGCTATTATGCTTTGGATCGATGACGAATTAATAAATATAATGTTCTTTACTATACAATAGGTTCGTAAACAACGTAATTAGTTAGGTAAATACTAAAATTCCCATCGGATGTTTACCATAGTTGCCACGCTTGGCAAGCGGGTTGGCAACGAGATCACTACGTTATAACTACTGCCAGAAACTACAATATTATATTTTAGTTATTTGTTTCCATAATTATTAAATTTAGGTGACTACGCATAATATTATATTTGTCAATTTTTATTCGATATAATAAATAGATAGCGAACTTTTCCTGCATTGAACGCGTTGTTTTCAAATGGATATTAAAGGAAGGTATAAACTTTCCAAAATAATATTTTGGAATTATCCATATAAAGCGATTGCGGAAATCTAAAGTAGGTACAACGCTAAAGGCATCCGCAAAATTTAAATAGAGTCGCGAATGTCTATAGAGCGTACGTGCCAAACCGTGGTGCAGCTGGACCCGCATAGCGCGACCACCCTCGAACTTTGCAAAAAATGTATGCCATAAATACGCGTCCCCTTGGTAAAATCTAAATGACACAAAATATAGATAACACAAAATACAGCAATAATAATTGTTTAATAATTATTAATAAAATAAAAACAAACATTTATTTAATAATTTATACGTGGTAGAGCCACGCTGCAGCTTATGTTTGTACAAAAAGGTCGTCTCGACCGGGGAGGAACCACGCTCTCACAGAATATCAGCGTAAAACAGCAGCTCGATGCTGCTGTGTTTCGTATGGTGAGTGTAGAGAACCGGAGACCCATTTTACTGGAATCGAGGCATTCCATCTTAGTCCTCAGGGGTGACAACGCATCCTCATTTTGATTCTTAATCGAGGTCAAATGTAGATGTCTATGTCTATAAAAAATGAAAGTCTATTAAAATTAAGTAAAAGAATTATTATTTAGATTAATTCTGATAGATTAATTGACTAACGATCATAATTGCAATTGATTTTTACTATTAAATTATTCAGTACCATTTCGTTTCTATTTTCTTATACAAAATCAAAGATAACGATGAAATAGTGTTTATAATTGTGTAAGTGAGTACCTAATTAGGTAAGTTTATTAATTTTATTATAATTTTTGTAGTAACGACTGCTTGTTGTGTCAGGGTACAATTGATTGTCTAATTGTATTTAAAAAATGACAACAATAACTTCTAAATTCCGTATGAAGACTAGTCGTAGGGACAATTAAACTTATAAAATAAAAAATATTGTAATTGGATGAAAAGACATATGTTGGCAACTTATTCCACTCCTTTGCTGTACGCATGACAAACGATAAAGTAAACCGTTTAGTTCCAATGCGTGGTAAATTAAATTGGTCGAACTTCTGGTTGTCCAATGGTGAATGGGCGAGGGAGGAACTAAATTATGCTATTCTTGCACACACTCTCCGAAATGCATCCTGTAGAAAAACCAAGGGCTGACTACTTTCTTGACGTGGTAGAGCTATGCTGCAACTATATTACTGATATAGTTGTAGCATGAATGGGTCGGCTCGACTGGGTAGGATCACGCTCCTCAGAATACCAGCTTAAAATAGTGTGCTCGTCTGTCACGCTTTTTCTATTAAAAAAAGCTCTCGATTATCATGGTTCATTTCTAAGATGTTTTTTAGCTGTTTTGTGGCAACCCTGCCCTTTACTTTTATATGTTATAAAAGTAATTGTAAAAGTAAAAGTTATTATATAATAAATAAATACATGGTCGATAATGACCCCTGAGAATAAGGTGGTCGCTTCGAAGCTATTTCTAAAATAAATTTTGTTAATATTTTGTAACCATTCACATTGTAAAATTTATTTTGAAAAAAGTCCCTCTGGGTTTCTTGCTGGTGCTTCCCAGGACAGAGGTTTTTATCGAACAATGGTAAAGTAAAAAATGTTTTTTAATAAGAATTACATGTCATTTATATTGAATAAAAAACTATTCTATTGTATTCTAATGAATAACAAAACAGAAATCAACACATTTTATAAGTATTATTAATTTTGTCTTAATAATTCTACATAAAATGATATACGAATCTTTTATCTTTTGATTAGTAGATTGTTAAAAAACTATATTTAGCTATTCACTTCTGACCAATCGATTAAGACCCAAACGGCACCTTTAAAGCTATCAGCTTTACATGGTAGAGTAACTTATAATAATAATAATGTCCTCCAGACCAAATTAAGGTCACGGCGTCCAGTCTCAACGTAGCTATATGCGTAGGACAGGATTGTAGTGCCCGAGTGTATGCGCAAGTACAGATGCACTTTCTAATTCCTCACTCTCATAGTCCGGCATGACCGGAGAGAGATTAGATGTATGAAGTATGGCTTTACGTTCAGGTGCTTTCCGATGAACGGGAGTAAAACAATGGAGGTGACGTCTTGACGCCATTCAGCCTGTGCTGCAACCTAGAATTTCTTGATAGAAAAACTCAATAAACTGATTTTGGCTCAACCCGGGATTCGAACACGAGACCTCATAATCAGCAACTGCGTTTACGACCACTAAACCCATATTAGCGTTTGTAACTAATCATACAGTAAGTATTCAGCCTCCTTTAAAGTACCCATTCTGAGACAACGACCAGTCCTTATTATCAAGTTCTTGGCATATTTTAGTCTGGTCTGCCAAATTATACAGATATAGTTCTGGCTAGCGCTGAAAGCGTATGTTGGTGTATGAAATCTACAGATATATACATCTATGAGGTTATTGAAGAAAATTAGATACCTACATCTGTGAGGTTGTTGAAGAAAATTAGACACATCTATGAGGTTACTGAAGAAAATTAGATATATCTATGAGGTTATTGCAGGAAATTTGATACATCCACAGCACAAGTTTAGAAACAGAAGAAACTCTACTCTTGGTTCCTGAAAAAATGCATCTAGAGCTTTAACAAAAATTCATTTGACATAAGTACGTGGTAGCAGCTATATATAAAAAATATATAAATATATATATATATATAAATATATATATAGCCATGCTGCAGCTCAACGTTGCTTACATTCACCATACGAAACACAGCAGCATTAAGCTACTATTTGACGCTGGTATTCTGTGAGAGCGTGGTCCTTCCGCAGTCGAGCCGACCCATTCGTGTTACAACTATACTACTAATATAACTGCAGCATGGCTCTACCACGTATAAAATTTTAATTAAAAAAATTGGTTGTTAATTTCCACCCCTAACGGTGAAAAAATAGGGGATGAAGTATAAAGACGATATTCTTGTATTTGTATACATTGAGCCTGACATATTCCTTTGTCTACACAAAAGCCTAAAAAAAGGAAAATCCGACTTCAAAGAACTATAAAGGTGAAATTCCTAAAGGAACTGTAAATGGGTGGTCATCGTTGCTGGTGATAAGAGAGCTGGTTTTTTTCCGCTCAGTGGAAACGCAACTAGCGTTCTTGGCACAATAACACGGGGATTACGACTATATGATAACTAAAATTTTTAGTTTCAGGTATTTTATCATATATATTGTATATATTTCAATAATAACTAAAAAGCATAAAATATATTCCACATAATAGCATCTAAGGTTGGAGCTCCCACTTTATCTATTAATGTAAGATCAAGCTTCTCAAAATAACAGCGACTGCCTAGATACGTCGTTTCCCTCCTGCTACCAACACAAAATGGCAATTTTAATACATAATATATGTCATTATATACTTACCAACAAGCAAGAAGCATTTATTTGACGCATTTAAATTAGGAACAAAAATGGGAAAAATTTACTGTTAGCCACACGCTATGTCGTACTTGCGTTCTAAGTTTAAAGAATAGTTTAATATCAATATATAAATAAATATAATACAAATATATGATAAAAATTAAATTTTTAAATCGGATATTTGTATCAGAGTAATCATTGCATAGATAAAACATATATATATAAAAAAATATATATATATATATATATATATATATATATATATATATATATATATATATATATATATATACAGTGTGTCCGGTCACGGACTAGCGATATTTTAGGTACTTATAATACAGCTATTTTAATTAAAAATAAACAACCCCCCTCTATTTGGCAGCCATTTTGTTTTTCTCTTGAGATATCTCTACCTTTACGAAAAAAGTCATATCTCTCAAAGTTTTAGTCCTACTGAGATAAAAATTAACTCATTCGGAGGCCAATAATATTGTTTATCGTTTACATTATCAAAATTTTTGTTGACATACTTGTAACTTTGAAGAAAAAAAATTTAACTTCAAATAAATATCAAAAAATATGCTAATCGGCAAATTATTGTAAATTACTGCAAAAACAACCCCGTTTACCCTTCTTATTTTTATACTAGATCGACAGATTTTGAGTTAAGCTACAATGCAACACAAAGTTTACAGCTGTATCTTTATTACTTTAAGAATTATTGTTGTTTGAACATGGCGTATGCCCAAACACAAAAGGCCTTTGTTAAGTGACAACTGGCACTGCCTGCCTAGGAGTAATAGTGTTCTGTGCTGCCTGCTCTCAAATTATATTACTTATAAATGATGATTCTGATTCTCTGATCTCTCATTCATCATCTCTAATTCATCGAAGATCATAAGTAATCTCAGATTAATATTACTCCTAGGCAGGCAGTGCCAGTTGTCATTTAACAAAGGCCTTTTGTGTTTGCGCATATGCTATGTTCAAACAACAATAATTCTTAAAGTAATAAAGATACATCTGTAAACTCTTTGTTGTATTGTAGCTTAACTCAAAATCTGTCGATCTAGTATAAAAATAAAAAGGGTGAACTGGGTTTTTTTTGCAGTAATTTACAATAATTTGCCGATTAGCATATTTTTTTGATATTTATTTGAAGTTAAATTTTTTTCTTCAAAGTTACAAGTATGTCAACAAAAATTTTGATAATGTAAACGATAAACAATATTATTGGCCTCCGAATGAGTTAATTTTTATCTCAGTAGGACTAAAGCTTTGAGAGATATGACTTTTCGTAAACGCGTAGAGAATATCTCAAGAAAAAAACAAAATGGCTGCCAAATAGAGGGGGAGGGGATTAGACCTCAGTGTGTAGTGTATTTTTATATTAAAATAGCTGTATTATAAGTACCTAAAATATCGCTAGTCCGTGACCGGACACACTGTATATATATGAAATAAAGAAAATGTTTGTTAAATCAATTCTATTATTAAACTAAAAATTCATTAAAATATCTACTGCAGTATGTTTAATACTTCTTGTCTGTAAATTTTTTTGGGTTCAACGGTCAACGTTAACTTTCTCACCCAATATCATTAAAAGACGATCAAATAATTTAGTCTTTTTTTATGGATAGGATGACAAACGAGCACACAGTTCACCTGATGGTAAGTGGTTGCTGTGACCCATAGGCATATACATCTATCCTCGATTACGAATTAAAATGCAGATGCGTTGTCATCCGTGAGGACTAAGATGGAATGCCTCATTTCCAGTAAAAAGGGTCTCCGGTTCTCTACACTCACCATACGCAATACAGCAGCATTAACCTACTATTGGACGCTGGTATTCTGTGAGAGCGTGGTCCCTCCCCGGTCGAGCCGACCCATTCGTGCTACAACTACACTACTAACATAACTGCAGCATGGCTCTACCACGTAAAAATCTTATCTCAATATAATTAAAAACAAATATGAAAAAATGCAAGGCATGCAAATTTTAGTATGATTACACACATTGTTTGCGAATTTGTAATAGATTGAGATCGAGGCATGAATAGCAGAGTCATTTGCGAGTTGATTTAATAGTTTTGAGACTTCCTTTAACTATGCAAACAACTGCAGGCACCTTGGTACCAGAGGTTGTTAACCGGGACATTAGACGGGACACAATTGAGGCCAGTGTGTGAACGAGTTCAAGATCAATTTAGGTTCCGTAGGTCAGTTCGCCGAAGGTAACCTTGACATTGACAAGAATAGTGCTCCCGAGTCACTTATTTGGACATTTCTACATAAACAGAACATAAGAAGTTTTTGAAGTGAATTTTTATATCACAAATAAACTTCAACTTGTAACTAGATAAAAAATAGTATTTAAAAGTAAGTCGAGGAGGAATCGGTGCATGAATACCGAATACTATTCCACCTCAAGTTTTTTGCGATTCTTTTCAAATTGTCCCACTGATGACATAAATGCATGTTGCCATATGGCAACTCGGTGCCGTATATTGTTTAAATCAATTTTTTTTCGATTGCAAGGAATTGTTATTTTCAAACGGGACAATTTTTTTAACATTCCTAGATAAAATACAAATAAAAAAGGTTTTTGAACTTTTTACGATAAAGTTAATATTTTCGAAGTTACGAATTTTTAAATGTTTGAAAAATCTGTCAGGTTAGTATGACAAGCTACATTTTAGGCCATGGATTTTGAATTTTATCACAGCCAAAATTGGTACACTAACCATTTTTATTGATTTTCGGAGCTTAATACTTGTAATATATACCATACCATATATATAATATATATGGGACACAAATATATATATATATATATATATATATATATATATATATATATATATATATATATTATGGTAACATTTAAGAAACCTGGGACATATATAATGCCGAAGCGCCAAATTACTCAAAGGAGGAAATATCTCATACCTAGGGCTGAAATTACTTTGGGCGGCGTACAAGACAATGGATAACTCCAACTTTGTGTAATGAGGTAGCGGATATATATGACGAAAGCGTAACTAAGTCGCAGCACAAATCCATCTTGAGGAAGCATTATCTGTAGTTGTGTCCATAGTGGTGAATGTTTCTTTAATTATGTTTGTGTTAATTTAAGTATTTATAAGTACCAGATATTGTTATTAAAGAGTGTGAAACGATAAACTGTTGCGTTGCCGACAAACTGGCTTTCAGTTTGGCAAAATTTAAAATATAAATAATGTAAAAAAAACACTCTCTTATAAGTATTCCAATGTTAACATATAAGTTTATAATGGATACCAGTAACTGAATAGAAAAGAATGTGGTGTGTTTGCGTTAGTTTTAAATAGGTAGGTATTCGACGGAACTACCAATTTCATCTAATTGATCGGAAGGTGTTATCATTACCGAAACCTCCAAGGTGGATTGCATACATATGTCTGATCCGAGATAGAAGTAAACTGTGAATAAAATTAGTTAAATAATGGATTTGATTGATTGAATTACGACCGATCTTAACACCATTGAAGTATGTCTAAGTAACTACAATATACGTCACACAACATAATATACTTAGGTACGTAATATTTAGTAAGTAATTACCTATTTTTTCAAGTTTATGAAATTATGTATATCCTACAATGTGTTTCATAATTAACCACAGTGATTTAGAACCAGTAACAATCTTGCAACAACAAACAAGAAAGATGAAATTTTCGCAGACATCGTAATGTACGGTGAAAGACTGGATAATGCATCTCCTTTCTTAAGACGGTCGTTGAAAATAGCACATCGCAATGTGTGCAAAATCGTCGCGTCGAATTTCCAGGAGATAGGACAAGAGAGGCAGACAGAAAAAAGGATCAGTTTGTAAATTAAATGGACGGAGACTTTGCAGTCGGTCAATGTACCTATCTTACACTTTTTTATAGGGTTAGGATTGTTTTGTTAGATTTTGTTTAGGAAATATTATTGGTTTTTAATTGACATTAAGTTCTTATTTTGGATATAATAGGTATTTAATATTTTGTTTAATAAGTATCTGCTTTTTAAACATCGCTTTGTTCTGTCTAATAAACGTAAGCCATATCCATAAGCGATATATTATACTATATTAGGTATTTTAATAAGTTTGACAGTTAAAGTTATGTGTGTTATAGGAGTGTGTGTGTATAGTGTTATTATATATATATATATATATATATATATATATATATATATATATATATATATATATATGTGTGTGTGTGTGTGTGTGTATGTGTCTACACACACGTAGTATGCTCATCACATATTTTTATATTATTTTAGGAAAATATTTTTTTTTGTAAATATCCGTTTATTTCATTGCACTTTTTTTTTGTACGATCACACCCCTGCCCGCCCAAAGAAAAAGAGGATGTCACGATAATACGTGATTGCTGATTGCAATATATTACGTACTTACTGCATCAATGCAGTCAGGACGTCGATTTCAATTTGACCACATCCTGCTTTCTCAAGATATTCTTATTATTGTTCAAAAGAGGGGTAATTTGTTAAATCACCTCGGGGACTAAGGTCAACTCGTTAAATTATGACAAGCCGCATTACAAAAGCATTATTTGAGTTATTCTGTGTACAAATGCTCGTCGTTAATACGAATTTCTGAATATTTTATATAATATTTAATTTTTTTACCGTTGTAATCTTTCCATTTTAATACCTGATAGGCTTTAAATACTTACTTTACATAAATATTACATAATTTTATAAATAATACATTATACTAAAATAATTTATTTTAAGTATCAAATATCAAAAGTATTTAAAAATGTGGATTATGCGTACTCAAATATACCTAAGTAATTAAGATTCTTAAAATTTTATTAAAAATTAATTTGTAAAAAAATATTAATTTATTTTAAAAATATTTTTTCTTATAGGTATTTAGGTACTTTTGATATTTATTTTTGATGTTGACTGCCTCGTTGGTCTAGTGGTTGCAGTAGTGTGACAGCTGATCATGAGGTCCTGGGTTCGAATCCCGGGTCAGGACAAAAATAATCAATTTATTGAATTTTTCCTTCAAGAAATTCTCAGTAACTGCCCGGAGTCAGGAAGTTTGCGGTGTCTCATCTCCGTGCCTCGGAAAGCACGTAAAGCCGTTGGTTGGTGGTAGTTTTTTCACGTGAAGATGTGACATTAAAACGTTCAGCGTAATTAGACCTCCTAGTAATAGTTACTAACTACTAATACAAGATCAGCATATACTGGTTTTTAGTAAAATACTTGGCCGATAAAAGAAAAATATTTAAAATAAAGAGCACTTCTCATTGCCACTCTTCCATTAATAATGACGTCGCGTGTCACATATTTGTAAATAGCAAAAAAATCTGAAACAGAAAATGGTAAGAATGAAAATTACCTTTCGTTTCAGATTACTATTTTCTTGATTTCGATATTTAGGACCGGCTAAAATGCTGTAGTTGAGTAGAATTACATGTTAAATTTTATCTTGCATTATAATGAATTGATAAACAGTTTCAGTATTCAAAAGATCGAATTCAACTTAATTACTTACTACACTGATTGATATTTACAAAATTATACTTACTACATTATTGTTATTTACAAATAAAAATTAGCGATATCGCAGTAATTGTTCAAAATGTCTATCTACAGTTTACTTCTAAACACAAACTAGCACGTCTTTGAAAATTATTTGTTAATCTTCGAAGCGTGTCTCTATTACTTTTTATCGCATTAAATGCGTCTATTATACGCTGCTTTAAATCACTAAGTGCCTCTTCTGTGTACACTAATCGTTTTAGTTCGGCCCACAAATAAAAGTCTAGGGTTGTTTGTAGGGTAGGTATAAGTATGTTAGGTCTGGTGATCTCGCCAGCCAGTTCATAGGTCAACCATGACCTATCCACATATCCCCGAATTGGCTTGTCGTTAGAGTATTGGTACATATTTACGATACACATGCGGAAACATAAACAATACGACGGCGACGCGACGTCACGCCAAAGCTTATTAAAAGAAATGAAGAGTTGAGAGTGCGGGCGGCTTTTCCCTTGTGCCTGTGACAAGGTCAAAGGTGCCTACTAAACTTACTGTTTTATTGCCTTTCGTAAAGTAGGGTGGATATGATTTGAATTTCGATAGATTTTAATTGATTTATTCGTTTAAATTAATTAAAAAATGTTCATGTTTTGCTATAAGCTTCTACTCCGTTCACCTGTTACACCCTATTTTTTTCAACACGGTAAAAATAGTCATCCAATATATGGTCTGGTGACCGAGTACTCTAGGACTGTTGCACAATGTATAGTCCTATATTAGGAACTAATAATAGTAAGGTCTATGATACAAAATCATTATTGTAAAAGGTCTCTTTGATACATAAGCATTATTATAGTAGGTCTCTATGGTGCATGAGCATTACATTAGTTGAGTTGTGGGTTGAAGTCCAATGTATTAAAGACATATAATAGTAAAGTCTATAATACAAAAGCATTATTATTGAAGGTCTCTTTAATGCATAAGCATTATGATAGTAGAGTTGTGGATTGAAGTTCTATATATTAGAGACATATGTAATATATATAAAATATGTAAGATCTATGAAATAAAGCAAATATGTGGGTATCAAGGTCTCTTATATGTCGCATTATATGAATAACAATAGGACTTCAAAAATATTATTATAGTGGCGTGTTGACTGCATCACCGTCTCCGAGACCGAGGTAAACTTGGACTCCCTAACCGATGTGTCCTAGATATATCATTTTAGTGCCCGTGGTAAGCGGGTTTATTGTAGCAATACAGCTTGTCCGTGGACATCGCACACCCATACCGTTTATGACGGCGTCTTGGCGTATAGCGTTATGATACGTCGGCTATCTTTTGGATTGGGAAGAGTGTGTTTGTGTAACACTTTTAAGAATAACAAGCATGGTGGTGGACCAGGTGGTGGCGCTCACGGAGGCCTTTTTATGGCCAGCGTGCTTTTTTGCCTAAACTGTGTGACGTACTTTCACTGAGGCTGGATTTGATCCAAGATTTGAGCCAAGCCTTCTTTTACTGATTTTCCAGTTATTTTGCTGTGGAATACGGTCCAGTTCCCAACTTAACTTCTCCTTTGGGGGTGGGGTGCATTGGTTAGTTTGTAATAACCACATGGCACACGGCGTATGTGGAGCCGTGTACCTCTTACCGAAGCCCTTGTGTTGGGTACTTATATATAAATATTGTGAGCCTTTTCCAAGCGGGGACTTATTAATAAGGAATAGACTGATGTGAATCTCATACAATTGGAATAGGGACTTCTAAAAAAACTACTTTTTTACTTCTTTATTTCTTCGTTACTAAACACAACGTAAATAAGTGTCGTAATTAGGAGCCTATAACTGAACCTTTAGAAAGATCAAAACATATTTATTTATTCTGGTCACGTATATAGATATAATTATATAGAAAAGGAAAAATAATATAGTATATAAGAGGCGGGGAGTACGTTATATTATGTATTTAAAAAATTGCAGGAATTTATAAAAAATCGAGAAAATCTACATCCTGTGATGGTCTTTTAACTCCTGTTGCTACAAATTTTAACATTAAAAATTATTATGTAGATAAAATTAAAAAAATGTATCCTGAATAATATTTCTGAAAACTGCAATTCAACTATTCAAAATTAATACTATGCCCAGTTTTAAAACACTGTACTAAAAAACGTACTACATGAGTTTTCCAAGTAACTTTAAAAGTTGATGCATTTAATACGAAGTACCCGGTTGACCGAGCTTTGCTCGGTATTTCTCGCTCGGTTTTTTTAATTCGTGTGTTTTGGAAATTATATTTAGATACAAATTACATACTGATGAAATACGAATAATATTTTTTGATCTTAGTGACATAATAGAAAAAACTAAACTGGTTATTTGAATAAAAAATCATGAGTGCAATTAGTTTAATTAAAATTTTCGTATTTTTAAAAAATACTAAAAAAAAGGGCTCGAAAAAATAGATTTTCTCAAAAAAAGAAAGGAACTTGAAAAAAAAATTAAAAAAGTCGGTCGGTCGGTCTGGGCTCGAACCATGGTGTTACGATATTCTGACCGCCCAATATACCAATTAAGCTATGTGAATCATTAACAAACTGTCAAAATTTAACTTCTTATTCTAACGATATTGTAGCAGTTTTTCATTGCCTAAAAGGCAATGAAAAACTCTCACGACGGACAAAAAGACATTTTCTAAAAGTAAATCCTAGCTAGATCGATTTATTGCCCCCGAAACTCCCTGCACACAAAATTTTATGAAAATCGTTGGAGGCGTTTCCGAGATTCCGATTATATATATACAAGAATTACTCGTTTAAAGGTATAGGATTCCAAAACGGTACGAGACATTTGCAAGATTATTAGATAAATTAAGAAACCCAATTGTAAATTAATTTTTCTTACCTGTCTAAAATCTCTAAAATGATTTTTGTGTACCCCAAGGATAGGCTCTCTATTTTCTATCTCTATCTCCATTTTGTGTACTCAAGCCTGTTACTTTAAATTTTAGTTTGAGTGAAACGGAGGGAACCGGTTGAAAAAGTGTGAGTGAGACTGATAGTGACGCAAACGTGACAAAGACGGAGAGAGTAATTTTAACGTAGACAGAGAAACCTATAGACTGCTTAGCGTGGCCTCGAGTGAGAAAGGACGATAACGTAGTTTTAGGTTACAGAATAATCTTCATGACTTTTAAACATATTTAGATAAAAATTTTAATTGTTCTAAGAACTGAACTGAACAAGATTCACCAATCCTAAGCTCACAAAACACTTTTTTCTCACTTAAACCAACTTGTAAACTCCTTAGATCGCTACGAACTGTCAAAGTTGTTTAGCAACGTGTAGTTTGCTAAACAAAAAAACCGGCACGGAGAAAGGGACAAACAATCACACTGCTCTGTCTCATTTCTATGCAAGACGTATGCATAAATCTGTCTTTTTCGTGTGCGAATGCGAAAGAAGGCGTCAATTTGTCTATAGGTTTCTCTGTCTACGAATTTTAAGTAGTTTGAGCGAGACTGATAGTGACTTTTTCGTTATTGACACACAATTAAGTTCAGTACATTATGCTCCTTCGTTTATTGCGCATCTTTCTGTATTTATTCGTATTCATTTCCTACTAACCACATTTGGCTTCGTTTGGTGGAGTTGATTGCTTTTGATTTGGATTTGGGCTGTTTAGTTTCTCTTTAAGATAAAATTTATTTTCCCGTGGACTATCGTTGATAGCGTGTCATCAACTCTGTGTACGTCACACAAGAATATTCTAACGTGCACCTTGAATATTTTAAATTTATAATAGTTAGACTTTATCGTGAGAGATATCCAGATGCTGCTCATCATCCGGATCATCGATTTTTTTTAAATGTGCACCGTTTACTCTTCTCATAGCGCCGGCTCCCAAACCAAGCACATAGTGAGGGGGGACCTGTCCTCCCTTACGGGGACATTCTGCTAGAAACTGTTAAAGAAAACCCAAGTATTTCAGTGCGTGCAGTAGAATTAAGAATTGGATTGCCCAAAGGTACAATTCACAGGATATTCTAAAAATAAGCTTCACCACACCACCTATATCAAGTACAAACTCTTCTGCCCCGAGATGATGAGTCTTGGATTGCTTTTTGTAAAACAATGCTAGAAATAAACAGGGACGATCCAGAATTCCTTGAAAATATTTTATGGTCGGATGAGTCCACATTTAAAAAAAAAAGATGGATACATGAATCTTCATAACATACTCGAGTGGCACGTATGAAATTTGAAAAGTCGTTGAAAAAGACCAAATTTGATGAGAGAATCGCTTTAAGATTAACTTTTGGACCGGAATTTTGAATGAAAAAGTAATCGGTCCTTTTGAGCTGCCAGAAATTTTGAATAGTGCAGTGTATTTGGATTTCTTACACAATCATTTACCAAGTTTATTGCAGGACGTGTCACTAAGTATCTACAGGGACATGTGGTTCACGGTTGCCCAGCGCATTACGCCCGCTCAGTAAGATAATATCTCGATGAAGAATACCCAAACAGATGGATAGGGCGGTCTGGTACAATCTCGTAGCCAGCCCATTCAGCTGATTTGAATCCATTAGATTTTTTTTACTAGGGAGCCGTTAAAGAACTACGGCAAAGACTAACTGAAGCGGCTGAATTTGTAAATAATTGTAGATTCGCTCGTCTGATAATCCGATCCTTTTTAAAAAGATGATGAGCATGCACTGCGATTGAAGGAAGCCAGTGAGCATTTGCTGTAAATGTTTCATCCTTGATTTTTAATTAAGATGTTTTGTAAGCTTAATAAATTTTAGCATTCAAATAATCGATGTTTAAATTATTAATTTAGTACCCGGATGACCGAGCTTTGCTCGGTTTTTTAAGTTACATTTATATACAAATTACATGAATAATAGTTTTTGATCTTATATATATAAACACTCACGCCTGTCACCCAGAGGGGTAGGCAGAGACTACGGACTTCCATTTGGCACGATCCTGACATACCTCTTTCGCCTCCTTTACATCCATATATCTACGCATACATGCTCGTCGGTTAAGGGTACTTCTAACGTGGCCCATTTTCAAAATATCGCCAATTTGGTCGATAAACTTTTTTCTAGGGCGTCCCTTCCCGACTCGGCCGTTCACATCTGCCATATAAATTTGCTTTGTCAAGTTCTCTTTCCTCATTCATTCTTTCTACATGACCAAACCACCGAAGCATTCCTTTCTTAATCCTGGTCACAACATCATCTTGCATACCACATTTATCTCTTATCACGCAATTTCTCACCCTGTCATTCAAATTCAACCCTAGTATATTCCTTAAAGACCGCATTTCTACAGCATTTATTCTACTTTCGTGCTTCTTCTGCCACACCCAGCTTTCACTACCATACATTAAAGTAGGGACTAACACAGCATTATGAATTACCATACGTGCCTTTTTTGACACATTCTGGTTCTTCATAATAGAGTGTAGTGCCCCATTCATTCTATTCCCTGCATTTACTCGTCGTTCTATATCCCTATCATATCTACCATCCCTGCTAAATACACATCCCAAATACACAAACTCATCCACTTGCTCAATTAACTCTCCTTCTATTCTTATTTCACATACCTTTTTGCTTTCTTCTCTTTCAAAAACCATCACTTTCGTCTTACTTGCGTTCACTTTCATTCCCCTTTCTTTTAATTCCCAGTTCATTAATGTAACCATCATTTGCAACTCAGCCGCCGATGACGCAAATATGACTTGATCATCGGCATACAGAAGGCATTTGACGGTTAACTCGCCATTCTTAACCCACATTCGTCATCTTTCAAAGTTTGTTTTTGATCTTATTGGCATAATAGAAAAAACTGAACTGGTTATTTGAATAAAAAATCATGAGTGCAATTATATTAATTAAAATTTTTGTATTTTTAAAAAATACTAAAAAAAGGGTTCGAAATAATAGATTTTCTCACAAAAGAAGGGCACTTGAAAAAAAAAAGGAAGAAAAGTCGGACTCAAGACGGGACGCGAACCACGGAACACCGATATCACGCCTGAACAACATCCCATCTGAGCTATTACGATCGTTAGTAGCGTGTCAAAATTTACCTTCTTATATTGTAGCAGTTTTTATTGCCTGAAAACACGGACAAAGGGACATTTTCTAAAAATAAATCCTAGCTAGATCGATTTATTGCCCCCGAAACTCTCTGGACACAAAATTTTATCAAATCGTTGGAGCCGTTTCCGAGATTCCGATTATATATATATAAGAATTGCTCGTTTAAAGGTATAGGATTATTTATTTATTTATTTCAATCAACAAGGATCATAGGGTAAAACAAAATTCATTAACATCTATTCTAATACTAAAATTACAAATCATTACTAACATTAATTATATCAAATGCGTAAGTATTTATAATATTATCGAAAATAAAATAATAATTTAATAACAATAATAAAATAACATAAATCGCTTTCACCGTTACATACATCATATCCGATTTAATTATAAATTAACAAAACTTACCATAATAATATAATACAATAATTTTTGTTAAAAATAAAAAAGTCTTAAATATATGTAAGTAAAATTAGATAATAAATTAGTTCATATACCTGGGGTGCCTATCCGAGGCAATGGGTACATGGATATGAACCCAGTGCCTCAAAAAGCACACTCGGGTTTCTCACTAATTACGTTAACAATGCTGTTGGCGCTCCCACGAACCCTATGCATCAGTGACGCAGTTCTTTTGCGAATAAGTGTTGAAAAATTGTCTACGTGGGCGTCAAAAAACATACCTGATGCACTACAGTAACGTGGGAGACCAGCAACAATCTAAAAGCATTATTACACTGTGTACGTAAGGTGTTGTATGCCCGCCGCATATATCTGACCCATAAGGCACACGTATAGAGGGATTGGCAATAGGCCTTAAATAAAATAACTTTTACCTCGGCTGTACAGCGTGAGAACCGACGGGCCAGCATATTGCAGCGGACAGCCACCGCCCTACTTTCTCTTTCAATGTCTTCAGTACTTTTTATTGATTTAAAAATCGACCTTTTTGGCATAAGAAATTGATTCTTCGATTAATCGATCTCAGATCGCCATGCCTATGACAGACACACACACATGAACCTGAAACCATGTTGTTGGTTGTAAATGATTTTAGATGCAAGGATTTACATTAGTACGTGAGTGCATGTTCTAACAATAAGATGAGCATGGTTATGGCTTACTTTTTGCGAAATGTACACAGAATTCCGTCTTTTCTTTTCTTTGTTGATCTGAGGTTACAGGTAACTATTATAAAATATTTTATTTGAATAAATCTATTTTTACTTCTCGATGTTTCGGGTGCTTTACACACATGGTTACCCCAGTTCCTCAATTTTATTCAATGTGTAGTGCTCACGTTAATAAAAAAAACAAGATGTATTTTATTTTTCTATTCATTATGTGACACATTCGAATCGATATGTGTCTACCTTATAGTGTTATTTATTTAAAACTGTATTTTTCTAAGCTTAAATTTCCCTTTACAAGAAATTTTTCATCCTAAGCAAAAATTCATGTACTGCAGCGACCATTGCTTAATCACGTTCAAATCTCTTTCCTCGCAGAAACTCCTTCAACCTCAGAAAGAGATAGAAATCACTAGGTGCATAGACCATGCATTGATGAAAAATGCATAGATATTTTTACCGTATAGTTTCTCCCTCACAACGCGCTACAAAAACCGCAAACCAATGACTTCTATATTTAAAAAAAAAACAAAAGGTAACTAATTTAATTTTAGGTATCTATCATCATCTTTTAAATCTTCGGTAACAACATGGCCTAGGTACTTAAATTCAGTTACTCGTTTAAGTGCAACACCCCCTAAAGTTACAGGTGGTACGAAATTTGGTTTCTTCGTGCCCACCTTAAACACAATGAGCTCACTCTTCGCAACATTATATTTTAGATCGTGGGCTTCTGCAAAAAACCTCACATATGACATTTAAAACTTTTCTAAAAAAGAATGATAATCCTGATTTCAAAGGAAATACATTGGGTCAATATTACTATTTTGACGACGAATTTGGACACCTGAAAAGAAGATTTCTGTCTCGCTCACACTTCCGTTTCACTTTAACTAGAATCTTAAGTGATAGGCTTGAGGAAAGCTTTGGGGTAGGTACACAAAAATCATTTTAGACAGGTAAGGAAAATTAATTTACAACATGGTTTGTTTAAAAAAATCTTTTTCCATAATATAACAAATAATCTTGCAAGTGTTATACCATTTTGTAAGCTACCAGGCTGTCAAAGCGATAGTCCTTATGGCAGAATCATTGGCGGACCAAAGCATAGTGCTCAATGACCTCAATAGTTTCTGCCAACAAATAGGTCTTAAGATGAACTTGGAAAACACAAAGATCATGTTTAATATCCATGTCACACCTATGCCGGTAGTGGTTGGGAGCACTAAGCTCGAAGTTATTGACGAGTACGTTTAACTGAGACAAATAGCCCGACTAGGTAAGTTCAATGTGAGGTACTACGACCGAGAGGTCAGTCGACGTATTCAACTCTGGCTGGGCAGCGTTCGAGAGATTACGACACAACTTCTGGTCAGGCATACCTCAAAACTAGATCATACAACCAATGCGTGTTGCCAATGATGACCTATGGATCTGAGACGTGGCCCTTCACTACTGACCGTATGAAGAAGCTCAAAGTTGCTCAGCGAGCTATGGAGAGAGCTATGCTCGGGGATTCTCTGTGTGATAAACTTAGGAATGAGGATATCCGCAGTAGAATCTGAGTAACCGACATAGCCCAACAGATTAGTAAGCTGAAGTGGTAGTGGGCCGGCCATATAGATCGAAGAACCAATAACCGATGGAAGGTTCTTGAGTGGCATCCTCGTACCGGTGAGAGAGGTATAGGGTGACACCCCACTAGATGGAGTGACAACCTGGTAAGATATGCAGGAAATCGATGGATGCTGGTGGCGCAGGACCGTGCTTTGTGGTATTCCTTGAGCTCATGTTAAGCAGTGGACTTGTGAAGGGCTGTAATGCTGAAATGCGCCAGTTTTAAAACTTACTTCCCAAACTTGTATAGTACATTTATTTTTCAGTACAGTCATTAAAAACTGGACAAAGTATTCATTTTGAATACTTGGTTGGGGAAAAATTACATAACTGGAGCAGTTTGTTAGCACTAAATTTTAAGCAACTGCAGGTGCTGCAGTCCCTTCAGCGGCGTCAAGTTGACTGTCAGTATATTGAAGTGCTGAAATGTTAGTACATTATGACTACGATGACTATCGAGTACAGAACCAGAGTACGAACTCATCCAACAACAGAGAGGTGTAAGACAGGGTGACCTAATATCCTCGAAACTCATCACCACTGCCTTGGAAGACGTTTTTAAGCTTCTTGATTCACTGGACTACGTCATTCACTTTCGATTTGCCGACAATATAATCCTCATGGCAGAATCGCTGGAGGACCTAAACACTATGCACACACAATGACCTCAATACTGCATCACAAAGAATAGGACTTAACATGAACATGGACAAAACAAAGATCATGTGTGACGTCAATGTCACACCTATGCTAGTATTTGTCGGGAGCACTAAGTTCGTAGTTGTTGACGAGTATGTTTACCTTTTTTTTTATAGGATAGGGTGACAAACGAGCAGTGGTGTCGTAAGACCTAAATTTTATGTGGGCAAGATACATTTTGCGAGTCCCTCTGCCCGCGCAATAAGACAATCCGTCTTATTGCGCGGGCGGAGGGCCTATATATATAATGTAAAACAAAACACTTGACATTATCAAATTTTTATTTTACAAAATCATTAAGTACCAACACCAAACAATTTCAAAGAAAAATGAAGAAATAGATATTCTGCTTTTTATCCTGCTGAATGAATGAAGCCTCATAATCCAGCTTGGATACTATATCTGTCTCGATAAATAAAACTTTTAACGCTGATAGTCCTTTCTGTGACATTGCATTCCTGAGATAATTTTTAATGAGTACTAATTTTAAGAAGCTTCCTTCAGCCAAGACTGTAATGATCGGTATTGTTAAACGACGATGTAAATGTTTGGGTATATTTTTTTTAAATTATTTTCTGTAACTCTTTGAAGAAGCTGTTTCACATCTGTTGCAAAGTTGGTAAATTAGGGATCGTTAAAATTGTAATTCTTCATATAATTCGTAAGGTTGAAAGTCACTGCTTTCACACACTCGCACACACACACAGTGTGTGAAAGCAGTGACTTTGCAGTGCTCTTGACATTAGTTTTAATATTAGATGGTTTGGAATATTTTTAACTTGTTTAAATCATAAAGGAAATCAAAATTTTCATAATATGGGTAAAGCCATAAATCTCAAATCCAAATTTGTTATAATTGAACAAGCATGGTGTTAAAAAAATATGTTTAATATCGCCTTCATAATCCAAATTTTTGGCTACTCTTTTATTTTTAAAGTCTTTTGGCAGATCATAACAGTTTTTTTTTCAATAAATTGTTAAATACAATTTTTCGAAACAAGTTTGTCGATATTCTTTAATCCAGTCACAAAATATACATAAACGTTCTGGAGCTTTAACCCTAACAAAATTGGTAACAATTTTGCAAGTTCTTAAGAAAATTGATATAATAAAGCGTTACTTTGCGGAAATCCATTATAATAAAAATATTAATTAATTTGCAACCTTCCCTAACTAAATATAACGATGTGTCTTACCTGGATTGAAGAGCTAAGATATAATATAATCTTAAGATATCTTTCCTAGAACTTACTTAGCGGTCAGCCGCCGTAGAGTCTACATCACCTGAGGATGCCTCGTGTAGAGGCGAAACACGTGTCGTATTATCGTCGATGGTGTGTCTTACCTGGAATACTGGCGCTGGAAGTAGTGGTGCCAGGAGTAGTGGTGTTGGGAGTAGTGGTGCTTTGTGTCTGTTCCGTCTACTCATATGCGTACAGCGCGAAAATATACGTACATCAACCACGTGGGTTCCTGTACCGCACTCTTTACTCGATTGCCACGCGTCCACGATTAAATAAAGTCAGTATTCTATGTCTAACAAACCTATAGATTACTGTATATATACTGGTCGCCCCGCAGAGGGGATTCCCCGCAATAGCAACGCAAACTAATGTTACTAGACTGGATAAAAACATATTCAGTTATGTCAATAATATCGATTCATGACAATGAAATTTTTAAACCTTTGCGTTTTTTAAAAAAATTGCGAGGCCATAGGCGGTGGCCAACGTCACCCACGCCTTACGCCGCCTCTGCAAACGAGCACACAGTCCACCTGATAGTAAGTGTTTGCTGTGGCCCATAGAGATCTACATTTATCTTCGATAACGAATCAAAATGCAGATGCGTTGTCACCCGTGAGGACTAAGATGGAATGTCTCATTTCCAGTAAAAAGGGTCTCCAGTTCTCTACACTCACCATACGAAACACAACATCATCAAGCTACCATTTCACTCTGGTATTCTGTGAGAGCGTGGTCCCTCCCGGGTCGAGCCGACCCATTCGCGCTACAACTATATTACTAATATAACTGCAACATGGCTTTACAAAAGAACAACTGAAAAACAACCTGGTACAAATAGTCTCACTAAGTAAGTCCAACTTCTACTGAGAGATCAACCGATGTCCATATAGCTCGAAAAACCGTCAACCGGTGGGGAAGAAAGGTTCTCGAGGGGAGCCTCGTACCAGTAGGTAAATTGTAGGGTGGATTGTAGGGCCACCTACAATTTACCTACCTAGAAGGCCGCCCTACTAGTAGTAGGGCTTCCTTCTAGGTAGGTAAATGGTTTGACACCCTGGTAAGACATGCAGGTAGTTGATGTATGCAGGTGGCCCAGGACTGTGCTTTGTGGCATTCGTTGCGGGAGGCCCATGCTCAACAGAGGACTTGTGAAATGATATAATGATGATGGCTGTAGTTAGAATAGGTATATTGTTGAGTATTTCTATTATGTCTTGTTAAAATCAAAAATAAAATTTTTGGTGATTATTGAAGACGTAACTAAAACAGTACCTATTAAAATCTGTATCCATTATCTCTATCTTCTTATACATTAAAAAAACGGCTCGAACGATTTTGATGATTTTTGTGTGTATTTGAGTGGGTTTTAGGATGGTTCAAAAACTTTATTGGACCCGGTAGGTGGCGCAGTTGTCGAAAACCAAAAATCACCCGTACAAGGCCGGCGGATCGCTATTTTTGAATAATTTTAAAATAAGCACTATATTAATATATAACACTTTATGCCTAAAAATATACAAAAAAAAACACTAAATAAAAAGCAATGTTTTGCATTACTCAGGTTGCATTATACCATATTTTTTTAAATTTGGCACAGAGGAAGTTATGATCGACCGTAACTTATTAAATACAAAAATGGAACAATCATCTATAAGGACCCTGTGTCATGCTCCAGAAGTGGTCTTACAACGGCCATGACCCAGAATTATAATATTGTTACGCGCTCCAATGCCTCAAATCGGCGCACTAGCGCCATCTAGTCTCGAACCGAAGAACTAAACTTCTTGAAGTTTAAAACTCGAATTCTCGGTACCTTGCGCGCGTTTACTTGAACATTCTGGATATTTTGCTAATTTATATAAGTAGGCGCTGCAAGATGCGATCGAAGTAGTATTGAATTGGCGATACGAGCGAAGCTTCGGAGCGAAATTAAGTGAATTAGTGTGTTTAATTATTAGTGTTTTAAGATTTAATTTGTTTAAAGTAAATTAAAGTGTTAATTTAGGTAATTTTATCGGCAATTTTTATTGTCACGAACCTCAAGCTCGTAACAATTGGTGTCAGAAGTGGGATAAAATCATGCCGATTTTACCTAAGGAGGAAACGGAGGGTGTCCGTCCCCGAAGTCAACGCCAGCAGGAGACGGACCAACGAAGATTTGGTGGTGCAACGCCGCAGACGTCGGAGGGCCAGCCACCGGCTGAAGGCCCGTCGGTAGCTCCTACATCTGCAGCACCTGACTTAGGTGCTCTGATGGTGATGCTGCAGGAGCAGGCTCGCCGACAGGAGGAACAGGCTCGCCGACAGGAGGAACAGGCTCGCCGACAGGAGGAACAGGCTCGCCGACAGGAGGAACAGGCCCGCCGACAGGAGGAACAGGTCCGTCAGTTGAAAGAGCAGCTGCAGAGCGGACAAGAGGAACAGGCCCGCCGACAGGAGGAACAGGCCCGTCGGTTGGAAGATCAGCAGGCGGAACAGGCTCGTCGGTCGGAAGAGCAGATGCTCCTCATGAAGGACCTTCACGCTACCTTTGGGAAAGAGATAAGGGACGTGAAGGATAGGGTTGCTCAACACGACAACCGCCTGTCGGAAGCTGAAACCCGAATCGAAGAACATGAAACCCGAATCAACCATGTGAACAATCGGGTTGACAACGTGATGGCTGACGTGAAGAAAACGCTAAACGACCTCAAACTTGGGGATGGAACTACAGCTCCCGTAGTAGCTGCAGCACCTTCGCTACGTGGATTCAAAGTGCCGCCGTTCGACGGGACCTCTTCCTGGTCGGCCTACAAAATCCAGTTCGAGGCCGTCATGGAGGCGAACGGCTGGAATAAAAGCCAAGCCATGACTGCACTCACCCTAGGCCTGCGAGACCAAGCCTTAACTGTGTTGGAAGCTCTCGGTAAGAAAGTGACCTATGAGCAGCTTCTTGAGGCCTTGGAAGCGAGATATGGCGACGCTCATCTGGAACACGTCTTTCGCGCGCAGCTTAAAGATCGCGTGCAGCGCAGTAACGAGAACCTGCAGCAGTGGGCCCTTGAGGTGGAGAAGATGGTTCGAAAAGCATACCAGTCTGTACCTGCGCTCATTGAAGGGAACCTGGTTCAGACATTCATCGACGGCATCCGCGACCTTGAAGTCAGAGCTGCTGTGAGACTCGGGCACCACGACACGCTTAAGAACGCCTTGGCCCATGCACTGGAGGTGGAAGCCGTGCGGCAGGATTATCGTTCCCATCGCATCAGGGAGGTTGCAGCAGCTACAGTTCGCGACCGCAACAGAGGATACAGCCCTAGGTGCTATGGCTGTGGGGAAAAGGGCCATCTTCGATCCAGCTGCCCTAAGCGAACCCTAGAAAGGGAAGGTGAACGATCTCAGGAGGGTAGTGCGGCGAACAGCACCGCCCTGCAGCAGCAGGGAAACGAGTAAAAGCCAGAACTGCGGGGCGGGTGCTGGCTGATGTTAAAAGAGCCCCAAGGATCTCGATCTCACAAACCCATGATGGGAACAGTCTAATCATCAAGGGCGAGGTCAACGGAATGCCGTGTAAATTGACCATAGACACTGGAGCCTCTCGTACGGTTGTTAGTTCCCAACTTATAAGTCAGTTTCTTGGGGACTCCGCATACAACCGAGAACGCATTAATTTGGTAACAGCTACCGGTCAGCGTATACCCGTCCGTGGAGAGAAGGAGATGGAGTTGAAGCTAGGCAACGTGATCTACCTGCATAATGTCATCGTGGCTGATATAATGGACGACTGCATCCTAGGCCTAGACTTTATGAGGAATAATTGTTGTGAGATCGACGTTAAGCAAGGTGTTTTGAAATGTGGACAGGAGGAACTTTTTATGGAAGGTGCGTTACCAGGGAACGTGTACAGCATTAAGAAGACTGTTCTTCCGCCGAGATCGGAAACGATTGTTCCGGTTAGTCTTCCTCGAAACGCTGGGCAAGCTCACCGTTGTGTACTTGTGGAAAGGGTAACCAATGACCTTCCATGGAAAGTAGCTCGAACCTTGGTTAGGACCACTGACATCTCAGGAGTACGTGTGCTGAACCTTTGCGACCGGGAACAGATTATAGAAAAAGGCACACTGATTGGTACTTGTGAGGAAGTGGATTGGTTACGTCGGTGCCAATATATATCGAGTGGGACCCCCAGCAAGGATGCAGAAACGAGAGTGACCACACTTTTGGAAGACTGTCGCAGTGTTCTCTCCCCGAACGAATTTGTCAAGGCGAAGAAGTTGTTACTCAAGTACGCCGATGTATTCTCATCAAACGATGCTGACATAGGAAAGACTGGCTTAGTTCAACACAAAATAAACACAGGAGAAGAATTGCCTATCCGTCAGCGGCCAAGACGATTGCCGGTAGCACGTGAAAAGGAAGTGGAAACCATGATTGAGGGAATGGTGAAGGATGGTGTTATTGAACCTTCATCTAGTCCATGGTGTTCACCAGTGGTGCTGGTGAAGAAGAAGGATGGCAGCATGCGGTTTTGTGTTGACTACCGCCGTCTGAACGACGTTACGAAGAAGGACAGCTATCCCTTGCCAAGAATTGATGACACGCTGGACATGCTTACAGGAGTAAAGTGGTTTAGCACGCTGGATCTAAAAAGTGGCTACTGGCAAGTTGAAATTGACCCTAAGGACAAGGAGAAAACTGCGTTTTCGACGGGAAAGGGTCTGTGGCAATTTAAAGTAATGCCGTTTGGGTTGTGCAATGCTCCAGCAACGTTTGAAAGGCTGATGGAACTTGTACTTACCGGGCTAATTGGCGATGCCTGTCTGGTATACTTGGATGACATCATCATCATAGGCCGTACGTTTGAGGAACACCTTCAAAACCTGGAACGCGTGCTCATGAAGATTCAGAGTGCCAACCTCAAGTTGAGCCCGAAGAAATGTTCACTATTCAAACGGCAAGTTAACTTTTTGGGGTTTGTAGTATCGGAAGAAGGTATCCGCACAGATCCAGAGAAAATCGCCGCTGTCAAGGATTGGCCGGTTCCAAAAGACAAGACGCAGGTTAGAGCATTTTTGGGTTTGTGCTCCTATTACCGGCGATTTGTGAAGAACTTTGCAGATATAGCCAAACCTCTGCACAAGCTAACCGAGGAGAAGCGACATTTCTGCTGGGATGAAAGTTGCAATATCGCATTCCAGGAGCTCAAGGACCGTCTGTGCAAAACACCTATTTTGGGATACCCTGATGCCAGCAAAGAATTTATAGTTGACACAGACGCAAGTGATATAGGACTTGGCGGTGTGTTGTCTCAACGGAATGGTGACCAAGAGGTCGTGATAGCGTACTTCAGCAAGTCGTTGTCAAAACCGGAAAGGAACTACTGTGTCACAAGACGCGAATTGCTAGCTGTGGTAAAGTCGTTGCAGCATTTTAGCAAATATCTTCTGGGGCGAAAATTTCACTTACGAACTGACCATGCTGCACTAAAATGGCTATTGCAGTTTAAAAATCCAGAAGGACAAGTTGCGAGGTGGATTGAACTACTGCAGGAATACGACTTCGAGATCGAACATCGCAACGGGAAATCTCATGGCAACGCAGATGCATTGTCAAGAAGACCTTGTCCTGAAGGTTGCAAACATTGTACTAGGCAAGAGAGTAAGGAAGAGGTATCCGTGAGGATGCTCAGGGCAGACCACCTCAGCAACGAGTGGAAGGACAGCTTACAACGTGCACAGCAGGAAGATCCGGACATCAAGCCGATCCTGGAATGGATGAAGGCCAGTGCTCCCAAGCCCAAGTGGAGCGACGTCTCAGCGATGAGTTCGACCACTAAAAGCTATTGGGCCCAGTGGGACAGCTTGCTGCTTCAGGATGGAGTTCTGTGCCGTAAATGGGAAAATGTTCGGGGAGACAGCTGTCATTTACAAATGGTTGTCCCTAAAGCTAAAGTACCGGATGTTCTACAGCTGTACCATAATGATTATTCAGGAGGCCATCTGGGAGTTAAACGAACTCTACTGAAGATCCGAGAACGGTTTTACTGGGTCCACTGTCGAAACGATGTCGAGGACTGGTGTCGCAAATGTACAAGTTGTGCGGCTGTAAAGGGACCTCAGACTCGTAGTAGAGGTGCATTGAAGTTGTACAATGTTGGTGCACCATGGGAGAGAATAGCCATTGACGTGGCGGGGCCGTTTCCGGAGAGTGAAAGCGGTAACAGGTATTTCATGGTTGTGATGGATTACTTCACTAAGTGGCCAGAAGTCTTCGCCATTCCAAATCAAGAAGCTTCAACAGTTGCTGATAAGCTAGTTCATGAAGTCTTCTGTCGTTTTGGTGTACCTTTAGAGATTCACAGCGATCAAGGAAGGAATTTTGAGTCTCAAATATTCCAGGAAACTTGCCGAGTTATGGGTACTCATAAAACAAGAACGACTTCTTATCACCCGCAATCTGATGGAATGGTAGAACGATTTAATCAGACATTGGAGAGGTACCTAGCAAAAGTTGTAGACAATCGGCAACGAGATTGGGACAAGCACATACAACCGTTTTTGTTGTCATATCGAAGCGCTGTTCACGAAAGTACAGCAGTGACACCAGCTTTCGCAAACTTTGGAAGAGAATTACGGCTGCCTGCAGACCTGATCACCGGGATACCACCTGATGCTCCACGCAGTATAACCGATTATGCAAATGACTTGCGGAACAAAATGAATGACGTTTATGAGCACGTCAGACAATCGGGCCAGCAAATGTCTGAAAAGATGAAAACCCGGTATGACCGCAAAATGAACAACAAAGGGTTCGACGAAGGTTCACTTGTGTGGTTGCACAATCCAGTCCGCAGCAAAGGGAAATCTCCTAAGCTTCAGGCTAAATGGGACGGCCCGTACCGGATTGTGACCAGGATCAACGATGTAACCTACCGGATACAGAAAGGCGCAAGAGGGACTCCTAAGATCGTCCATGTGGATCGCCTAGCGCGTTATTATGGGACCGATAATGCTCGGGACGAGCATGTCTTAGGAGGGAGCAGTGTTACGCGCTCCAATGCCTCAAATCGGCGCACTAGCGCCATCTAGTCTCGAACCGAAGAACTAAACTTCTTGAAGTTTAAAACTCGAATTCTCGGTACCTTGCGCGCGTTTACTTGAACATTCTGGATATTTTGCTAATTTATATAAGTAGGCGCTGCAAGATGCGATCGAAGTAGTATTGAATTGGCGATACGAGCGAAGCTTCGGAGCGAAATTAAGTGAATTAGTGTGTTTAATTATTAGTGTTTTAAGATTTAATTTGTTTAAAGTAAATTAAAGTGTTAATTTAGGTAATTTTATCGGCAATTTTTATTGTCACGAACCTCAAGCTCGTAACAATATAGAAGAGGTCTAGTCTAGTCTTAGTTATGACAACTAACTGTCTCTGTGCTCTAATTTTTACGACATTTTATTGCATTCGGTTCCTTTATATAACGAAGTAAATATACATTTTGTGCGTCAATTGATAAATAAAATCTCATCTCTCATCATTGAAGTAGATTTAAATACGTAAATGTAGTGCAATTTAGTGTACCTAATAAATGTGTATGCATTTAAAGTACTAGTGTAAACGATGTTACAAGTGATTTGTTGGTGTATAATTATATCATCTCAATCTTATATCATCTCAAGTTTTTAACCGCTTCTGGCACTTGAGATCGAGAATCGTCGTCAACTGTCCGCAAGGCTAAGCTGCCGTCAAAATCTCCTAAAAACTTTATAATGTGACGCATTCAACATACTGTAAGAATTTTGAATTAAAATACAAATCATATTAGGTTATGGGTTTTAAGAATTTGCATCGTCTTAATTGGTTAAACGTAACAAGAAAATATGTATAGGCCACAATATGAAAGTCCCCTGGGTCTGTCTGTATCTACTTATATAAGTTCACGCTAATATCAAAAAATAGAGTAGGTATGGAATTACGTTAAAATCGTAGTGATATAATAGACAGACTGTTTCACGAGATAGATTTAACTTTATAATGTATAAATAATTATTTTGTATAAATTATTTATTTTGTTATGATGAAGATGTACTCCTGGGAGCTTTATTGGCTTGCGCTTCGTGAAACGATAAAATTATATGAAATATTATTTCAAAGATTTTTAAAAAAGTCGGCGACTTCGCAAGTCTATTTTTATCTATTAAGATTTATAAAACTTCCTTTTTGTGATAATGCGAGTTAATCGCATGGCCAAAACAGAAAGCTGTAAAAGTTTTTGTGTAACAATATATAATAATCATCGTTTACTGCATTTTATCTAGATTAAAATAATTTTTATCCCAAACTTTTTGAATCTGTAGTTTAGTTTTTACAAGTGTATATCGTACGCAATAAATTAGGTACTCCGCGCGTTACCCATTAAAGCCGTCGCCGTCTTATAAAAAGTTTTGTTTGTTTGAGATAGTTTATGGGCCGGAGAGTGACATAGGCTTCGTTTATCCCGAAAAAAGCTATGGTTCCTGTGGGAGAGATCAGGATATCTGGTAGGATTCTGAACGATTTTGGTAAAATTTAATATGAAAGTATCTTGGGTCTTGCAGTAACACATACAATAGTTTTTACTCTGGAAAATGCACGGTTCTTACGAGTACAGGGAACTGTACTCGTCTTTAAGCACAAATTTGGTTTTAGAAATTGGAATTTTGAACGTATTTTGATGAAATTCGGTAAAGATATTTCTTATTCAGCCGTTTAGAACAATGGCGTCATACATTCAACACTAATAAAAAAATAAAAACAATAAGCAAATGGTTCCTGTCCTGCAGTGGGTTAAATACTATGGCGTATAATCATAAAATACGACAATGCCTATAATACTTGAAATGAGTACATTCAGTGTTGAGGTGTAGCAACAAATATATTATTTCCAAATAGGTACCATACGGACGAAGTTGCGTGCAAAAGTTATTATTTATTATATTAAAGGTGAACATGGGCTGTAATTTCTCGAAATTATGCCGTTTTCCAACCTTCACACGAAGCAGCCAGCAAAAGTTGTGATAAAAATGTAGTCCTAATATACAATATTAATACTAAAATAGGAAGATGCGAGGTTTACTTAATTAGGCATTCACAAGGGATAGTGCATTGTTTTACGGTACCCATTGTGCATTGTTTGTAGTCGTTAGTTCTATTGGCTACCAACAGTTTTTGGTAGTTTAAATAGGTAAATATTTTGGTAACGTTCTTTGTGGTGCGTTGCTTTCAAAAATCTGTAAAACATTATTATATGGCATACGTTTTTTTATACGTGGTAGAGCCACGCTGCAATTATATTATTAGTATAGTTGTAGCATGAATGGGTCAGCTCGACCGGGAAAGGCCCACGCTCTCACAGAATACCAGCGTAAAATATTAGCTTAATGTTGCTGTGTTTCGTATGGTGAGTGTAGAGAACCGGAGACCCTTTTTACTGGAAACGAGGCATTCCATCTTAGTCCTCACGGGTGGCAACGCATTTTGATTCGTAATCGACGATAGATGTAGATGGACCACAGCAAGCACTTACCATCAGGTGGACTGTGTGCTCGTTTGTCGACTTTTCCTATAAAAAACACGAAAACATTTATTTTATATATTTAAAAAAGATTAATTTTTCGGTATTTAAAGAACTTACGTGCCATACTGGCGGTCAGAGAATCCGCTATTACTTAAGCGTATCCCCTTTCATATCTACTTCGACTCGTGAATGTCGTAAGAGGAAATAAAGTTCAATATAACCTCGCAAACTCAGACAAGATAATTCATGATCATGGGTATGATAGTATCAGAGATGTGAAATATCTTGTGTGGCGATCGCTAATTCAAGTTATGGCGATTACGGCAAATCCTTCCTCGGACGAGATCCATGTAAGCCGATGCTGTGGTCTGTCATCATCATCATCAACATCTAGATCTATCGTCGATCGTGCGGCCGCGAGCCCTGAGTCGGAAGAAGCAGTAAGAACCGCATAGGCTAACAGTGCTAGCATCACAGAATAAAAAAAAAGATAAGGTCCCTGAGGACTAAGATGAAATGCCTCGTTTCCAGTGAAAAGGGTCTCCGGTTTTCTACATTTACCATACGAATCACAGCAGCATTAAGCTGCTATTTCTCGCCGGTATTCTGTGAGAACTTTACCCTAGTTCAGCCGATTGGTAACCCGTTTGCGACCCATTCATGCTACAACCTTAATATAGCTGCAGCGTGGCGTTACCACGTACATGTCGATACAAAAATATATTGTGAGCATCTAGTGGTCCATTTTGATCACAATTTGGACTAAAAAAACGTCGATCGTCGAGCCGACCCAAGCGAGCTATAGCCATAATATAGCTGCAGCGTAGCTCTACCACAAAATGCATGGTGGCTCTATCACAAAATCTAAAACAAATAGTATAGTTGTAGCACGAATGGGTCGGCTCGACCGGGGAGGACCACGCTCTCACAGAATACCAGCGTCAAATAGCAGCTTAATACTGCTGTGTTTCGTATGGTGAGTGTAGAGATCCGGAGACACTTTTTACTGGAAACAAGGTATTTCTTCTTATTCATCTGTGGGTCACAGTAACCACTTACCATCGGTGGACCGTGTACTCGTTTATCACCCTTATACTAAGTATAGAAAACGCGACACTTAAAAGAAGTAAACATATAAATCTATAGGATAGGCCTCCGAGAGAATGAAATAGAATCTATATCAATATTACAAACCGGAAGAGGTTTTTTTGTATGTTTAAACGAGCTAAATACAGTAAATACCAGCCCGATTTGATAAATTCTTTTATCAAATCGGGTATATGATAGCCAAATTCACGAGGAATAGTATAAACTGTCCACTATTAGGCTTCCCCTCTCAGCTAGCCTTAAAAATTAATTTTTGTTAAAAAATTAATTTTCTTCCGACTTGTCTTGTCTCTCGGAAGAAATAGTTTCACTTCTAAATGGTTGGTGTGTTATATACTCTGTTGTAAGTCCTCCTGCAAAGAGTAATTACTATATTTTAGTATGACATTCATTAGTTTTGAAAAAAATCGTGACCATACCCACGTAATTACGTAGGTACCTACAAGAAAACCACCGATATTATTTTTAATCTCTTTAATATAAGTGTAATCTTGCTTTAAATACAACCAATTGGGCAGTCCACCCTTGGTTTCATACATGGATGAACCACTAAAATGGATGGAACCAACGAATCTCCTTGAACTTGGGCTCCTAGTTGAGCTTTTTTATTGCTACTAACCATTTATTTTTCAATTCCCTGCTGTTCGAATAAATGAATTTTAGGAAGTGTTACAGAATGTCTAGTAACCGATAAAACTTTTGTGGTATGCTTACAAATGAAAAGACAACCCTGGCATTTTCGTTCTTCTATCACTTTTACACCCTATAACACTTCACCGCATCATGTTTTTTAAGAAAATGGTTGGTATATTAAGTCTAAATTGTTCATAACAAAATATATCATGAATTACTTAACATAAAGCACTTAAAACTGTATTTTATTAATATGCGATATCTCGCTACACGTTAGCTGTCAAACTTTTTTTTAGCAAAGTAGTGTGCTAACCAAAAATATTATCGTTCTATTTCATTACTTTACACGACATCGGCGTAAGTTGCTCTTTCTATTGTTTGACTGCGACAAAAGATATCAATTTGTCTAGCATTCCTTAGCCGCGGCACCACAGTCTTTGCAAAGTTAGACATCTGGTGTCAAATTCTATACATAAAATTTTAGTTCGCACATTTTCCGCGGGACTTCTTTCGTGAAACTGACTATATGTAATTACTCTAAAGCCCCATGTACTCGTAAGTAAATATATTGTATGTTGTAGTACAGTGTTTTCATAATGAGCGGAATGTTCTCCTTTTGAGGGGAATTTCGACTCCATAAGGGAAGAAAAAGAGAAAGGAGTTTGAAGCGGGTATTCTAGGAAAAATCATAGATAAATTTAATAGGAACGGAGGACTGTAGATCATAATTTATTCTTCAGTGTCATATTTTTTCCTCGTTATTTTACTTCACTTGTCGTGGCAGATGTCCATAGGTTGTAGTAGCCACTTACCATCAGGTTGATCGTGGTTAGTTTGTCACTAAGGTTTGTCACTACAGTTTATTTAAAAAAATGGCATAAAAACTCTTCAGAATTTTACTACATAATTTTGGAGGTGATATATGGCCAAAAAAGGGAAAACCAAATTGTAGCGTGGGGAATTCAAAGAATTAAAGTGGAAGCACTGTTATTGTGCCTATGTAACCAAAGAGTATATGAGTAAACATTGCGTTTAATATATGTATATATTTGACACGTATGCGTAGACCTTGCATAGACTGAGAATAGCATTCTCTGTCTACGCCTTTACGCATGTAGGTTTGACACGTAGACAGAGAAACCTATAGACTAATGATTAGCGTGGCCTCGAGTGAGAAAGGACGATAACGTAGTTTAAGGTTATACAATAATCTTTATGACTTTTAAACATATTTAGATAAAATTTTTAATTGTTCTAAGAACTGAACTGAACAAGATTCACCAATCCTAAGCTCACAAAACACTTTTTTCTCACTTAAACCAACTTGTAAACTCCTTAGATCGCTACGAACTGTCAAAGTTTTACTGTAGTTTGCTAAACAAAAAAACCGGCACAAAGAAAGGGACAAACAATCACACCACTCTGTCTCATTTCTATGCAAGACGTATGCATAAATCTATCCTTTTCGTGAGCGAATGCGAAAGAAGGCGTCAATTTGTCTGTAGCTTTCTCTGTCTACGGTTTGACATGACAGCCACAGATACTAAACTAATATGTCATGACGTGACGAGCGTTACCAACATGTGGGAAATTCCCTAAACTGCGAGGAATCTTAAGTTTAAGTAATCTTAAGTAATTTTTCGGTGATTCATATTACGAGGGGAAAATACGAGATTTTGAAACGCGATAGCCCGGGCCAAGTCAGAACTCTTTTTAAAAAAATCTAAATACTTAGCTTAACATTTTTATTAGGTTACTTATGGATATCGAATGACTCCCTTTTTTAACTATTTTCATTGTACGGTTTCTATCCACTTTTAATATTCGGATTTATTTTGGCAACTTTTGTGTATCATTTATTGCTTTTTCATTTCTTAATTTTATTTAATTTTAAAGCAGAGAACCGCATTCACATATATTCAGATACTGTAGTACTTTTCAATGGCAACAAGGGAATTAATTAAAAGAACCCCATGGAGTAAAATGCTTGTTACACAAACATGGAAAAGTGTGAAAAAAAACGACTGGTTGCACTCTGGGAGTGCCGGCAGAAGTGAAAACTTGAATATTAACATTTTTGATATTTTGGAATGGTTAGGGAATAATTTTGCACGAATTGCTTTAATTATCAGTATAAAAGTACCATCATTTATGTGATAGAATACAATATTTATTTATTGCGCTATCGTACACAAACATGATAATTTATATTACATTCGCGCAAGTGCCCTGCGCTGCCTAAACGAAACAGCAGGCGCAGGCATACATTTTCGCCGCGCCGTAAAAAGAGAGGGGAATACTTCCTCTCCTACGCCGTCCGTCTTACGAATTTTCGATTAGTTCACGTGTCCTGACGCGAGTTTAACATTTTTTACCCATCACAAAAAAGTGTACAACGCCGCTAAAGAAGTTTTCACTTCAAAAATTTCTGTATAAAAGAAAAAAATTAAGTTAAAAAATAAGTCTTATAAAATTTGTTAAAATTTGCTACATTTATTAAAATAAAATTGAAAGGAATATGTGGCGAATTTGTTGATTTTTTGTCGCAAATTGAGGAATTTGATTTTCGGGCAATTTGACAAATTGATGTTGGCAGCCCTGGACGTGACAGCTAAAAGCTACTCTGTGCAGCTAACAGCCGTTCAGGATCAATGTTGCCAACTTGACGGGTTTTCCGTTAGATTTGACGGGACAGCGAGGTAGGCAACGGGCATAAATTGTGTTTAACGGCTAACGAATTTTTTAACGGGACTAAGAAAATCTATGTTTTTTAGATATGTTGTCGAAATAAAAATAATTTTAAAATGGCAAAAATTAAATTATAATTTTATTCATTTTTTAGTTTAAAAATACTAAAAAATTTGCAATACATTCTTATCTTTAAAAAGTTGAGAGAGTAAATTTTCATTTAACGTAATTCTTTTAAATACATCTCGGAAACTGTTTTGTCGTTGATTGACCAAAATGATTTTTTGGCGCCCGAAGCAAATAAGGGCAACCCTCCGGTAACGGGGAGGGAGGTGGTGAATGCTCATAGCATACCACGCAGCCGGCTGCGTGCTTATGTGGAGACTTTTACCCACTAAACACCACCCTTTGGGATTGGCTTAACGATCTGACGAGAGATTTTTAAGTCGTAAACGGACGCGACTCTCCTTGGCTTAAAGGAGGGCGCAAACTCAAGGCCAAGTCATGGCCAAAATGTTGCGCTACTGTTGAATATATAGAAAACTTTCAACTACTCTATTTATTTCATACTCTCTCTTTACTGTTTGAGCCGCATATCCTGTGAACCTGTGATATCCTTGTCTGTGAGATCCTTTGAGTATTCAACCAACTGGAGAGGCCACGCGCGTTAATTCCTAAACAAAAATTCTGTCAACATCAGGGGGGCGCAAGAAAACCACACAACTGTATACTTAACTACAAATGCAAAATTAAATCGCGTCACTATAAACGCACACTACAGCATTTGTGTTTGTGTTCATCGCGTTTACGCATACCATCAAATTGTACACATGTCGATACACTGGTGGCGCTGTCTAAATACGTAAGCAACGTAAGGCGTGGACTATGTCGATATTTTCTATCGATAAACAAATCACCATAGTCCGCATAAGTTTTGGTGGAGGTTCGGTTGCCACCTACGACGACTCGACCTGGCAACGTATAACGCACGCACCCTGAGGACTTAAGAGAAGATACTGGAGCTGGAAGAAGAGGTAGACAAGTTGCGCTGGCATATTATTGGACTCTCTGAGGTCCGAAGAGAGGGGGAGGACACGGTAATCCTCGAGTCCGGCAACTTGTTCTATCACCGGGAGGGCGACCATCTGTCCCAAGGAGGTGTCGGATTTATCGTCCACAAGTCTCTCGTCAACAACGTTGTAAAGATTGGGAGTGTGTCGACGAGGGTCGCGTACCTGATACTCAGAATCGCCAAACGGTATTCGCTGAAGGTCATACAGGTCTACGCACCAACCTCGGCATATCCCGATGAGGAGGTGGAGGAAAAGTATGAGGATATTTCTAGAGCCATGCATTCCTCCAAAACCCACTACACGGTGTTGATGGGAAACTTCAACGCAAAACTAGGCACAAGGGAAGGCGGTGAGCTGAAGTTAGGGAATTTTGGAGTAGGGCAACGGAACCGTAGGAGCCAGCAGCTGGCTGACTTTATGGAGAAAGAGGGACTCTTTATGATGAACTCTTTCTTCCAGAAGCGGCCCCACAGGAAGTGGTCGAGCCCCGACGGTTTGACAAAAAATGAGATTGACTTCATTATGACGACCAGACGCCAACTGTTCAATGATATCTCAGTGATCGCAAGGGTGAAAACCGGGAGCGATCACCGAATGGTTAGAGGCACACTGAACCTAAACGTTAAGTTGGAGAGGTCTCGTCTAATGAAGTCAACGCTCCGTCCCCCCTCGTGCTCTAATCCAGAATCCCGAAAACTTTCAGCTCGAGTTACGTAACCGCTTTCAGTGCCTACAAGATTGAAATGCAGTGGACGATATGAATGACAAGCTCGTGGAAACTGTCCATGCGGTCGGAGCTAAGTTCTGCAAGACCCGCCGCAGAAGAACACAAAAACTCTCCGATCACACGGGAGATGAGGCTGCAATCGTCAACAGATTTGAAGCATACAGGCAACTGAACAGACAGATCTCCAAATGCATGCGGCAAGACTTACGCAACTTTAGTACTGCTCGTATTAAAGAAGCGATCGAGCGGAACCAGGGCTCCAAAGTCTTTGCCAGAGATCTGTCTGCCAGAAAGAACCAACTGTCAAAGCTGAAGACTGAGTGTGGCAGCATCGTTTCCGGGACACCTAAGATTTTGAGTGAGATTGAGAGGTTCTATGGGCGTACACATCATCGTTGGAGCCACACGCAAGTGTGAGTAACGATACAAGAGCAAGTCTTATCCGACACTATTCCGATGATATCCCGGACGTCAGTCTGAGCGAGATTAGAATGGCTCTCCAGCACCTTAAAAACGGCAGGGCCCCAGGCGAGGATGGAATTACAGCGGAGCTTCTGAAAGCTGGTTGGAACACCGGTACTTGAAGTCCTTCAGAAGCTCTTCAATTCCGTCCTCCATGGTGGCACTACTCCAGAGGCGTGGAGCAGAAGTGCGGTGGTCTTGTTCTTTAAGAAAGGCGACAACGCTCTCTTGAAGAACTACAGACCGATTTCCCTTCTGAGCCGCGTCTACGTGCTGTTTTCGAGAGTCATTACGAATCGTCTCGCACGCAGACTCGACGACTTCCAGCCTCCCGAACAAGCCGGTTTCCGAAAAGGCTTCAGTACCATAGACCACATACATACCCTGCGGCAGATTGTACAGAAGACCGAAGAGTACAATCTGCCACTTTGCCTGGCGTATGTGGACTATGAGAAAGCCTTTGATTCCGTCGAAATTTGGGCGGTGCTACAGTCCCTTCAGCGGTGCCAAGTTGACTGTCGGTATATCGAGGTGCTGAAGTGTTTGTACAGTAGGGCTACGTTGGCTATCCGAGTACAGGACCAGAGTTCGAAACCTATCCAACTGCAGAGAGGTGTAAGACAGGGTGACGTTATATCCCCGAAACTCTTCACCGCTGCGCTGGAAGACGTTTTCAAGCTACCGGACTGGAAAGGATACGGTATTAACATCGAGTACATTACTCACCTTCGATTTGCCGACGATATAGTCCTTATGGTAGAATCGCTGGAGGACCTTAGCACTATGCTCAATGACCTCAATGGTGTCTCCCAACGGATAGGTCTTAAGATGAACATGGACAAAACAAAGATTATGTTCAATGTCCATGTCACACCTATGCCTCTAGTTGTGGGGAGCACTATGCTCGAAGTTGTTGACGAGTACGTTTACCTGGAAATATTTGTTCCGACTAGGTAAGTCGAACTTCGACCGAGAGGTCGATCGACGGATTCAAGTCGGCTGGGCAGCGTTCGGGAAATTACGACACATCTTCTCGTCAGGTATACCTCAATCTCTGAAAACTAAATTGTACAACCAGTGCCTGTTGCCAGTGATGACTTACGGATCAGAGACGTGGTTCTTCACTGCTGGCCGTATGAGGCCGCTCAAGGTCGCTCAGCGAGCTATGGAGAGGGCTATGCTCGGAGTTTCTCTGCGTGATAGACTCAGAAATGAGGATATCCGCAGTAAAACCAGAGTGACCGACATAGCCCAACGGATTAGTAAGCTGAAGTGGCAATGGGCCGGCCATATAGCTCGAAGAACCGATAACCGATGGGGAAGAAAGTCGGGCGACCCCCCACTAGACGGAGTGACGACCTGGTAAGACATGCAGGAAGTCGATGGATGCAGGTGGCTCAGGACCGTGCTTTGTGGCATTACTTGGGGGAGGCCTATGTTCAGCAGTGGACTAGTGAAGGGCCGTAATGATGATGATGATGTTGAATACATAGATAAATAATACCAAGGTGTTTTTGAAATTCTTTTTTTAAAGTATTTAGAAATGTTCTTCGGAAAAAACTTAGAAATTATTGAAAATAAGTTTATTATTTTGCTACAGGTTTATTTTACATTATGCAGGATAAAATTTAAAACATTTAACAAATCGAAATAGGTTTAGTTAACTTATTTTAAAAATCAGATTTGTGAAAAGAAAAGTCCTATCAGTTTATCGTCTTAGATGGTGTTAACCAAGTTTTTGTTTTTATTATAAGGCTTCAATCACAAAACCGCTATTTAAAAAAAGTTGTTGATTTTCAAGATTTATTAAATGAACTATCTGGAAAATATTTAATAAATTAGGAAAACAAAAAAGTTTTACACTATATAATAGTTTAACAAAGAGAACTTTAAGCAGACAGCTGCGTAAAAACAAAACGTGATATCTACCTAGGGCTAAGTATTCCCCAGAAAGACGTTTTGCTTTAACTTTACATTACTATTCACCGAAAGCTTAACAAAATGTGCGAAATATCAAAAGTTTTGAAATTCGTCTGCCTTCATCACATACAATAACAAAGTGGTACAGTACAATTTATGGCCAACTTGGCTACACAAAAAAAAAGCGTTAACTGTTTTAAAACTTAGACTAGAGAGTAACCCTGACAAGAAATTATATTGTATGATGAAATCAAAATAAAACAATTGACGGCGTACCATGCAAGTTCTAAAAGACATTTTGGTTATATACATAATGCCTTTGGCTACTTGCATGGTATTCTCTCAATTGCTTAATGTTCATTTCATCAATTACCAAGGTACAATAACAAATTTTTAAGGGTTACCCTCCGCTCTCAATTTTAATGCCGTCAGCACTTCTTGAGTAAACCCTGGTCGGCGATCGATAGTAGTGTACCACTTATTCAATGTACGTGATGCAGGCAAACATGTTCCAAAAGTTTTACGTACATAGCGATAGACTTTTGGTGAGTAATAGTTAAGTGTTAGGGCATAGTATTTCTTGCAAACTTGTAAAGCCTGTTTATGCTATTGTTTTTTATTTGAAGGCATTTTTTCATTTTAATTTTCCCTGGCCTAAGTGTTGGCTCATACTCGCAGTGGGAGTAGGACTAGTTCGGGCTATATAAGGAATTTTTTTCCAATTGTGAATTTCGAGATAACTTATGGAATTTTGCCGGAACATCCAATTTCTTTTTTCGATGTAGACGATATTGTGCAATCACCACGATCACCCTAAAATAAATAATTTTATTATAGTCAGGAGATTATATATATATATATATATATATATATATATATATATATATACGACATGTAACATGATTAACGCACTTTGAGAAAGTAGTTTGTTCAGAGTCGTTTACTGAATCGATTCCTATCATTTTTCATATAGGTAATTTTTTATCCCAAAAATAATTAAAACTACGTAAATTACAGTCACACTAAATCTGTACAGTCAAAACAAACTGAAATGGACATTATACTTAATACAATAAGACTCTTAAGAGTGCAGTTGTATTTGTATTATTACTAATTCTGTCATTCAATAAAAATAAAGAAAAATGCAACTTTATTTCAAGCAATTTAAAGTCTATTGCGATTCGTGGATTTGTACAAGCACACCAATGTGACCACAACATTCTTCCGGAATTAGTATAACTAATTTGATAAATAATCAGTGCATAAAAAATAATTCAGTGTATGTATGCATGGTTATAACATAATGATACTAATTGGGGTGTCTGAGGGTGTGCGTTAATTACGTTACTATATTGTGTATAATATATATATATATATATATATATATATATATATATATATATATATATATGTACTACATTAAGTTTACAATTACAATAATACTGTAATGATTATTATTCATCACAAACTGATTTAGTTGTTAGGAAATATATTTTTGTTAATATAAATATAACTTGTGTAGTAAATTATATTTATTTAAAAATAATTTATTTTTCACTTTATGAACTATAATGGCCACACTCGGTATTGGACGATAATATTTACAAACTACGAGTTTTAATGAAAAATTACTAATTAAAATACTCTCAACTTTATTATGTTAAAAATACTCACAGATGAAAAGTCACATTGTCCTTTTGTATACTTGACGTTTTTTATTGTTTTTTTTTTCATGTAAATGCACTGCAATTCGGCATTTACTGGCAGGATCACTTCGAAATGACGCACGACGCGGAGCAACTAGTTTTATATAACGAGTATGAGTCAGACTCTCGTACCTTTTACAGAGGGGTATGCCATGCGATACCGTCTCCTTTGGTTTAATACTCAAAGGTGAGATCATATGTAAAACGCCTAACTAATCTACTTTTGTTATTATTGTCTCTCCTATTGAATTCTCAATATAATTCTTTTGTTTGTAATACGGATGTTTGATCTGTAATAAAAGTTTTTGTTGAATACTCGCAATTGTTTTTATTAAAAATGGGAAAAATGCTAGAAATCCTACTTATAAACAAAAATTCTGTAATGAGTGGCTCAAGATATTCTGTACAAGGATTGGATCGTGCGAAAAGAAACAAGTCCAGGAGACTTTGTCGCGTCTTGTAAATATTGTATGTGTATTGTAAGTAAAAATAACAAATATTGACAAAGTGTACTAGAATGATTCGGTCACTAGAAATGAATGATTGACACTTACTACCGTACTTGACGGGATTATAATGTTCTCTTCAACGGGAGCTAGATTTTAATGTTGGCAGTACTGTTCAAGATCATAGAGGCTCAGAAGGGCTAGAACCCAGAGTCGTAAAAATCAAGATCATATAAAATCAAGATCATGAAGGTTAGAGAACTGCGCCCTCCTTTCTGCCAAGGAGGGTCGCGTTCGTATACGGCTTAGAGATCTCTCGTCAGATCGGTAAGCCAATCCATAAAGGTGGGGTTTAGTGGGTAAAAGTCCCCACATAACAACGCAGCCAGCTGCGTGGTATGCTATGAGCATTCCCCACCTCCCTCCCCCGCTTTCCGGAGGGTTGCCCATATTTGCTTCGGGCGCAAAAAAAAAAGTTAGAGAACAGGAGAACGATCACTATTAAAAAAAACGTACTAAAGCATAGCCTGCCTGTCCTTGAAAATTGTAGAATATATAGCGGCGCTGACGTCGGTGAGGAATGACTGCGAAGTTAGCTGTTTATGAGTACAAGTAGATGAAGTTAGTTGAATAATGTACAAAATTTCATTTCATTTTTAATAAGAAAATTTTCATGCTCCGTAATATTGTAATTTTTGACAAAAAGAAACATTAAAAAATGGAGAAATATTTTATTGTGCGTGCAGTTCTAAGTGATTTAGCATCTGATCGGAAAAATAGACTGAAAATGACTTTTATTGACCGAACTTTGGTGATCGCAGCGCCTCACTTATGGTGTCCATATTTCTGGGACACTATTTTCTAGGGCGATCGTTCTCCTGTTCTCTAACCTTCATGATCAAGATCATAATCAAGATTATATGATCTTGATTTTTTTATTAACTGGCTTTACGGCTCTGGGTTCTAGCCCTTCTGATCCTGTATGATCTTGAACAGTGTTGCGAACATTAAAATCTAGCTCCCGTTGAAGAGAACCGTAGACAGTGAATGGAATCTATGGTGAATGCTATTCTCTGTCTACGACTCTACGACGAGAACACTATAATCCCACAGATAACTATATACTTAATCCCGTCAAACTGATAATATATCGTAGACAGAGGGTATTTTCCGAAATACAACGCAGTGTACTGTCCAATGCAAATGACGTATCATTTGACACTTTATTGTACTAGCGTGCCACCGCCATATTGTGTCGGATATCCGGCCATAATAAAACAATTTTTAATTGTGTGTTTGCCGAATGAAGCATGCCAGAATTTGTTTCTATTTATTCAAATACAAAAAAATTATAGAATAATTGATGGTATATCCATTAGGAGGATATAATGATTTTTGGAGCACAAAATGACAAAATAATCGCCAACACTTTTCCAAATGGCGCAATAGTATGAGTCATATACTGTCCAATGTTTTGGAACGAATCACCAGTATAGCGTCGATTCATGACGTCATTTGCATTGGACAGTACACTGCGTTGTATTTCGGAACATACCCAGAGAAACCGTCATTTATCTCTAGTATATAGTTAGTAATCTATGTAATATATATCTTCGATAGGAGTAATAGTGTTCTGTTCTGCTTCTGTGATATATATAAACGTAATAGTTTCTTGCATAAGCATTTGCATAAAAAAAATGATTATTATTAGTATTTACAGAGTTATGACTTTTCATAACTTAAAAGCACAAATTTAATTAGTACAGTACTGAATATATATATGAAAATAGAACTATAACTATAATGCGATGTTAGCCCTCATACGTAACCTACGATAAAAAAATTTTTTTTTTCAAAATGCTTGCACAAGGTTCCTTTTATCGGGCTATGGTTTTTAAATATCCCTGGAAACAATGTTCGCAGTGTATACAATTATTATCTTCACAAGTCCTGCAACACAATGCTGTCAATGAAGGTCCTTGGAATTTGTACTTGAATAAAGTATCAAACAAAAGTCTCAGCCCTGATTCCCACCAGGAAAATGTTGTACAACACCTGCAAAAAGTGTACGAGGAAGTCACAGCTTTCGATAGACCATCTTTACATTTTCAACAACAATCTTTCTTTAATTTTTTTAAAAAAGTACCAGAAAAAATAATCGCTCCAAGAGGACTTTACATCTATGGAAGTGTTGGTGGAGGAAAAACTATGCTAATGGATTTATTTTATGAAACAATCCCAGTAAGTTTTAATCATTACTAAGTGGATCATATTAGTAATTTTATGATGTTTACTACAATTGGATTTATTCTGTGCTTAAGTTTTTTGCAATGATTTTAGATAAAAGAGAAACTTAGAGTTCACTTTAATTCATTTATGTTGAACATTCATGCTAGAATACATGAGCTTAAAATTAAGTCTGGAAGAGGTGCAAGTTCATTTAGAGACGAAGGATCTAAACCCTTCGACCCTATACCTCCAGTAGCTGCTGATATTACACAGGAATCATGGGTGATATGTTTTGATGAGTTTCAGGTATGTACCAGTTAAGCATTATGTGCTAATGTTTTCAATATATCACAATAATTGTATATTGTGGTATATATTGTAATATTATTAAAAGGAAACTTACATCATAAAGTCTATAAACATGTAATACCTCAATCTTTACATGTAATTAATAAAGGCTTATCATAAAAATTAACAGAATATCTGAGACAGTTCTGTTCGCTGATTATACCTCATTATTATTTATTTTATTGTCTAAGAGGGTGATGGCTGCTACACAAGTCATGCTTGTGAAGAAGTGTTGCTTTTAGACAACATGTATATGAACTGATATATATAAATTTATTTCATAAAAAACAGACTGTCTCTTGTAGAACAGGTCAAGGTGATATGCTCTATTAATCATTTAGATTGGCTTAAACTAGAAAGTCTTTTTTGGGTAAATATAAAATTTTACAATAAAATGTCTAAAATATAATCAATCAGACAATATATAAAATTTATGATGCTTTATTAAAATAAATTTCTTATAAAAATACAGTTATAAAATAGATCAATATTTTGAAGACAGTGATGTTTAAAAATAACCCTCATTCTTTATTTGCCGGTCCCTTAGCTACTGATATATTATTTAAAGTTTTAGTTAACATTTCAAAAATGTTAATAGACATTTAACATTGTAATGATTTATTACAAGTTGAGAAACTAAAACATGTCTGATACATAACATAAGAGTTAATTGTATTATATTAATAAGGTTCTTAAATGGCAATATATGTTTGTACTGAAATTGTGTGCTTGCATGGATACAGCTAGTTACTAAATTTATACTAAAAAACATATCTAAGCATTCTGAAATTAAATATATTTACTTACATTATAGAACCACACTGCAGCTATGCTAGACACACAGCTGCAGTATGAATAGGTCAGCTTGACTGGCGTATGGCCACACTCTTACAAAATATCAGTGTGAAACGGCAAAAAAATGGTGCTGTGTTACGTATGGTGAGTGTAGAAAACTGGAGACCCTTTTTATTGCTAATGAGGCATTTTTCATCTTAGTCCTCAGAGGTAACAACCCATCTTCATGTTTATTCTTGATTTATGGTAGATGTAGATGTGTATAACCCATAGCCAGGCCTTTGTCACTCTTACTACCTGCGTGAAATAAATGCCTACAATTGCACGTAACCTCAGGTTGTATATGCTAGCTCGTTTTAGGCAAGTGACCTACTAGTAAATTTCAAAGTTTTTTTAACACCGCATAAGTAAATAGATTTTTTGTAAGTACTTGTATTAATAATTTTTCTTATTATTTAATATATTTAGTTACAGGATAAAATAATTATTTATGTTTTAGTGTAATTATTTATATATATATATATATATATATATATATATATATATATATATATATATATAATATAGGAAATACATTCATTTAAAAATTTTTAAAACATAATAATAATAAAACCAGCCAATAATAAACTAGTGTCAGTGTTTTTCCTCTCAGTATGTACTTAAAATTACACATTATATTTAGAGTTTTTTTCACCCTTAAATTTATAACCATGAGTTTAGAGATGTTAAATTTTAAGATATTATCTTAAAGTTAAACAATTGCAAAGTAAATGAATAATCAGAAGGTAATATATACATGCTGTATTTTTAACTCGTAGTTGTAAGCCCTTGGTGACCACGAAATATCGTCTGTGATGTAAAGTAAAAGTAAAGTTACAGCCTATATACATCCCACTCCTGGGCACAGGTCTCCCCTCATTTCTGAGAGGGTTTTAGGGCAAGGAAGTGTCCACTTCGCTGCCCCGATGCGTGTTGGCGAACTTCACATGTCTTCGAAATATGTTTTTTCTTATTTCTCAGATATGCAGGTTTTCTCATGACGTTTTCCTTCACAGCTGAACATGTGGTAAATCAGCACTTAAAATTGCAATTAACAATTTCATTGGTGCCGGCGGGGATCGAACCCGGGTTACTAGCATTCTTTTATATGAACATCAAAGGAGTGCAACTTTTGGACATAGTACTATTATTTATTCTGTATCACAGCATCCATTTACCGTCCGGTGGACTATGTGCTCCAATGTCACCCTTATTCTATAAAAATATATACTCTCATCTGATGTTTTCCATTGTTTGACACAGAAGATAGAGCTATTTAGGGTCTACTAACAATATATCATAATACAATATCTATCCTATAACATGTATTTGATCACTTTTATCTAAACCATTTTTTAGTGGTTATTTGAAGTACCCATTTTTGAGAATACATATGTAAAATGAAATGTTCCACTACAAACATGTCAACTCATTATGTAACCAGTTCATTAGGAGTTTAGCAAGTATAAAAAAGTTTTGCTATAAATTAGGTGGAGCTGTGGTCTCAGGGGGTTAAGTGCTCACTGTAAATTTCACAGTAAGCAAGCAACCTGAGTCGGTTCCAGCCGGCACCAATGTAATTGTTCATTGCGATTTTAATTGCTGATTTACTATGTGTTCGGCAGTGGAGGAAAAAATCGTGAGGAAACCTGCATATCTGTGAAATAAAAATAAGTATTTCGAAGAAATGTGAAGTCCACCAACACACATTGGGGCAGCTAGGCGGATAATCCCTTAACTTTAGGGTGAGGGATTATCCGCTGCGCCCTATCAGAAGTGGGAGGTGCACAGCAGTGGGACTTATATAGGCTGTTTACTTTATTGTTATAAATTGGGTGACTTAGAGTTACATTGCAAAATTAATAAGTACTTTTTGGCAGGTAACAGATATAGGTGATGCAATGGTTTTGAAACGTCTATTTACACAACTCTTTGACAATGGTTGTGTAGTAATAGCAACAAGTAATCGGAAACCTGATGATTTGTATAAAAATGGTTTGCAAAGATCAAACTTTCTGCCATTCATACCTGTTTTAAAGGAGCATTGTACAGTTGTACAGTTAGACTCTGGTATTGATTATAGACTAAGAGGCACTGGCAATAAGTACAGCAAATATTTCATGTAAGTATTCAGATATCAGAGTGTGGTATTTGTTAAGAGATTCCATCACTTCAACATTATTGCAACCTTTATTAGTAAATTTATTGTAATGATTTCATAAATTTAAATAAGTTAATATTACACGCAATAATATATAATAAAAAAAATAATAAAAAAATATATATATATATATATATATACCGTGTAGTGGCGGTTGTGATACCGTGTAGGGGCGATTGAGAATATCCACTACCCCATATCTTCCCGTGGGTGTCGTAAGAGGCGACAGAGGGAGACAGGCAAGATGGGCAGCAGCATCTTCCTAATAACAACAATAACATAATAAAAAACTGCGGTTGCCAACCCGCTGGCCAAGCGTGGCAACTATGGCTAATATCCCCCCATGAGCAACGACACAAATAAACGGCCCCCAGTCCCCGGCGGCCCCGCTATTCCTGGCTACGGTGGCGACCATGGTAACGGCGGGGCAGGGGGTGCTAAGAATCTCCGGTGGAGGTTCGGTTGCCACCTACGACGACTCGACCTGGCAACGTATAACGCACGCACCCTGAGAACTGACGAGAAGATACTGGAGCTTGAAGAAGAGGTAGACAAGTTGCGCTGGCATATTATTGGATTATCTGAGGTCCGAAGAGAGGGGGAGGACACAGTAATCCTCGAGTCCGGCAACTTGTTCTATAATCCACAAGTCTCTCGTCAACAACGTTGTAAAGATTGGGAGTGTGTCGACGACGGTCGCGTACCTGATACTCAGAATCACCAAACGGTATTCGCTGAAGGTCATACAGGTCTACGCACCAACCTCGGCACATCCCGATGACGAGGTGGAGGAAATGTATGAGGATATTTCTAGAGCCATGCATTCCTCCAAAACCCACTACACGGTGTTGATGGGAGACTTCAACGCAAAACTAGGCACAAGAGAAGGCGGTGAGCTGAAGTTAGGGAAATTTGGAGTAGGGCAACGGAACCGTAGGGGCCAGCAGCTGGCTGACTTTATGGAGAAAGAGGGACTCTTTATGATGAACTCTTTCTTCCAGAAGCGGCCCCACAGGAAGTGGACCTGGTCGAGCCCCGACGGTTCGACAAAAAATGAGATTGACTTCATTATGACGACCAGACGCCAACTGTTCAGTGATGTCTCAGTGATCGCAAGGGTGAAAACCGGGAGCGATCACCGAATGGTTAGAGGCACACTGAACCTAAACGTTAAGTTGAAGAGGTCTCGTCTAATGAAGTCAACGCTCCGTCCCCCTCGTGCTCTAATCCAGAATCCCGAAAACTTTCAGCTCGAGTTACGTAACCGCTTTCAGTGCCTACAAGATTGAAATGCAGTGGACGATATGAATGACAAGCTCGTGAAACTGTCCATGCGGTCGGAGCTAAGTTCTGCAAGACCCGCCGCAGAAGAACACAAAAACTCTCCGATCACACTCTTAATCTCATGGCTATTGGACGGGAGATGAGGCTGCAATCGTCAACAGATTTGACAGCATACAGGCAACTGAACAGACAGATCTCCAAATGCATGCGGCAAGACTTACGCAACTTTAATACTGCTCGTATTAAAGAAGTGATCGAGCGGAACCAGGGCTCCAAAGTCTTTGCCAGAGATCTGTCTGCCAGAAAGAGCCAACTGTCAAAGCTGAAGACTGAGTGTGGCAGCATCGTTTCCGGGACACCTGAGATTTTGAGTGAGATTGAGAGGTTCTATGGGCAGCTGTACACATCATAGTTGGAGCCACACGCAAGTGTGAGTAACGATCCAAGAGCAAGTCTTACCCGACACTATTCAGATGATATCCCGGACGTCAGTCTGAGCGAGATTAGAATGGCTCTCCAGCACCTTAAAAATGGCAGGGCCCCAGGCGAGGATGGAATTACAGCGGAGCTTCTGAAAGCGGGTGGAACACCGGTACTTGAAGTCCTTCAGAAGCTCTTCAATTCCGTCCTCCATGGTGGCACTACTCCGGAGGCGTGGAGCAGAAGTGCGGTGGTCTTGTTCTTTAAGAAAGGCGACAACGCTCTCTTGAAGAACTACAGACCGATTTCCCTTCTGAGCCGCGTCTACGTGCTGTTTTCGAGAGTCATTACGAATCGTCTCGCACGCAGACTCGACGACTTCCAGCCTCCCGAACAAGCCGGTTTCCGAAAAGGCTTCAGTACCATAGACCACATACATACCCTGCGGCAGATCGTACAGAAGACCGAAGAGTACAATCTGCCACTTTGCATGGCGTATGTAGACTATGAGAAAGCCTTTGATTCCGTCGAAATTTGGGCGGTGCTACAGTCCCTTCAGCGGTGCCAAGTTGACTGTCGGTATATCGAAGTGCTGAAGTGTTTGTACAGTAGGGCTACAATGGCTATCAGAGTACAGAACCAGAGTTCGAAACCTATCCAACTGCAGAGCGGTGTAAGACAGGGTGACGTTATATCCCCGAAACTCTTCACCGCTGCGTTGGAAGACGTTTTCAAGCTACTGGACTGGAAAGGATAAGGTATTAACCTCAATGGCGAGTACATCACTCACCTTCGATTTGCCGACGATATAGTCCTTATGGCAGAATCGCTGGAGGACCTTAACACTATGCTCAAAGGCCTCAACGGTGTCTCCCAACGGATAGGTCTTAAGATGAACATGGACAAAACAAAGATTATGTTCAATGTCCATGTCACACCTATGCCGGTAGTTGTGGGGAGCACTATGCTTCGAAGTTGTTGACGAGTACGTTTACCTGGGACAAATAATCCGACTAGGTAAGTCCAACATCGACCGAGAGGTCAATCGACGGATTCAACTCGGCTGGGCAGCGTTCGGGAAATTACGACACCTCTTCTCGTCAGGTATACCTCAATCTCTGAAAACTAGATTGTACAACCAGTGCGTGTTGCCAGTGATGACTTACGGATCAGAGACGTGGTCCTTCACTGCTGGCCGTATGAGGACGCTCAAGGTCGCTCAGGGAGCTATGGAGAGGGCTATGCTCGGAGTTTCTCTGCGTGATAGACTCAGAAATGAGGATATCCGCCGTAAAACCAGAGTGACCGACATAGCCCAACGGATTAGTAAGCTGAAATGGCAATGGGCCGGCCATATAGCTCGAAGAACCGATAACCGATGGGGAAGAAAGGTTCTCGAGTGGCAGCCTCGTACCGGTAGGCGTAGTGTAGGGCGACCCCCACTAGATGGAGTGACGACCTGGTAAGACATGCAGGAAGTCGATGGATGCAGGTGGCTCAGGACCGTGCTTTGTGGCATTTCTTGGGGGAGGCCTATGTTCAGCAGTGGACTTGTGAAGGGCTGTAATGATAATGATGATGATGATGATGACACGCAATAAATCCCGTAAAATTAGTTACATTCTTAGTTTTGTTGCCTCTGAAAGATTGCAAAATGACCATATTATATACACCCCATTTAAAATCTCCAAATACAGCCTATCATGAGTCCACTGCTGAACAAAGGCCTCGTCTATAGATTGCCTCATGGAAGAGATATTTGCCATAGTTGCCACATTTCACCTGCGGGTTAGAAACTTTAATTTTTTTATTTTTTAGTTGTTATTAGGCTAAGACCATAGAGTCGTGGTAGCTTAGATGGTTAGCGCTCGCTGTAAATTTAACAGTACGCGAGCAAACCGGGTTCGATCACCGCCAGCACCAATAAAATTGTTAATTGGAATTTTAAGTGCTGATTTACCACATGCTCGGCGGTGAAGGAAAATATCGTAAGGAGACCTGCATGTTTGAGAAAGAAAAAAAATATTTCGAAGACATGTGAAGTTCGCCAATGAGCATTGGGGCAGCGCGGCTGACAATTCCTTGCCTATTGCCTTGCCCACTCAGAAATGAGCAGAGGCCTGTGCCCAGGAGTGGGACGTACATATATAGGCTGTAACTTTAACTTTATTAAGCTAAGACTATGCAAACCATTTGTATTGCTTCCTTTTTTGCGTCTTTTACAGCCACTACACATCCAATAACACATTGAGAATATATTTCTACTAAGTTGTACTTTTGAATCATACGTTTTTTTTTTCTAAAAAATATTAGTAATCTTATTAATTAACATTACTAATATTACTTTTAACCACTCCTGGTAAGCTTGAAACGCTTCTGTTAGGAGTGGTTCACGACAATAGTCGAATGGCGTATTCGAACCCACGACCTTTTGAGTTCGCGATCCGCGCCCTGCCATGAGGCTAGTGTCGCAATATGTTGTTACAAGAATAGGAATTTAATAAGGTTTGCTGATGATCACCTCTCGCTTTTTAATCTATGCTTGTCTGTTCACTGTTTCGACACATGTGATGTCATGACTATATAGGAAAAACCCCTCACCTCACCCTTCCTACACGCGGGTTGTCAAATCAAATCAAATCAAATTCATTTATTTGCATAATACAGGTATAGGAGTTGTTACAAAAAAATTAGAATATGTACACTGTATTATTACCTTATGAGGTGTGCAAATACATACTTTACAATATAGTCTACGCATTACTAATTCAATAATGGTGCTTTGAAATAAAATTAAGAATAAGAAAAAAAAATATTGTCAATAGTTGAGTCTATAGTGCTAATTGTTGTCATACTAAATACCTTGATATTATATAAACTCGAAATTAAATATTTTTGATAATACGAATAATCAAATCCAAAATGTTGTCCTACTTTGTATTTGTATAATTAGTTCTATTATTTAGAAATAAAGATAAAATGAAAAATAATTTTATTTTTGTTTGTATGATGTATGTTTTTGATATATTTGATTCTTTGGTATTGCAGAAATAGTGAACTTCAAGAAAATAATGCTGTAGACACTCTATTCAAATTCTTAGCATCAAAAGAGACTGATACTGTAAGACCCAGAGTTATTAATATTATGGGAAGGAATGTGAAGTTTGCTAAATCATGTGGAAGAGTTTTAGATTCAACATTTGAGGAGTTATGTGATAGGGTAAGCATTAAAAATATAAAAATATTGAAGTAATCGAGCGCTAATTCATTTCTATTGTCTTATTATTACGATTTCTGTGTTTTTTACCGTTCGGAAAAAATAGGGTGTAACAGGTGAACGGAGTAGAAGCTTATGGCACCGATATTTTACAAAAAAATTAAAACAAAAATTTTGAATTAAATAAATAAATCAATTAAAATCTATCCAAACCCAAATCATACCCATCCTAATTTACCAGCAGCAATAAAACAATAAATTTGGTAGGCTCTTTGTCAATGTCCTTTCGCAGGGTCACAGGCTCAAGGGCAAAGCCGCCTGTGCCCTAAACTCTCATTTCAGCTACCTATGGTTTGCTGCGGCGTGACGTCGCGTCGCCGTCGTATTGTTTATGTTTCCGCGTGTGTATCGTAAACATGTACCAATACTCTAATGTAACAATGACAAGATTTTATGTCTTGTCTGGTGAAAACTTAGACAGTGCGACGAATCGATATTTACCCTTGAAATTTATAACGCGCAAAATGAGCACTGGTGGAGTTTCTAAAACCCTCTTTGCAGCGAAAGGTAATAGAGGCCCAGCAGAATGTGGTGCCGGCAAACATTATTTGTCTTTCGAATTCCACTCATATGCAACAATTTTCGCTTCCGCTTCGTGTGATCAATTACCTATGTATCTGTGAGCAATGTTTGCAACAATAAATAATTAACACACGTGGCACACAGCAGCCGTGGATCTCACCACTGGGCTAGCTATTTTTAATAGGCTCAGTTGCTTGTAAGCTCTAGGCAACTTATTGGAACAGTAAATGTATTGTCCTCTATACCGAATTTCGTTCACGGCGATCAGTCTCAACGTAGACTAGCCATCGCGCATATGCGCAAGCATAAATGCACTATCTCTTCCCTCGCTCTCATAGTTCGATAGTACGGCAATCCGATACTAACGGGGAGAGATCAGACGCAGGTCGGTACCAACGGCTTTTTACGTGCTTACTGAGGTACAGTATGGAAACACCACTAACTTTCAGTTCACAAAAAACTTGAATTCATAATGAGATACTTACTTTTTTGTTTCGAGATACTTTCTTTAAAGATTATTTTTGTTTCGCTTAATTCAGTGCTTGACTACTATCCCACTTGATGGTAAGTGGTGATGCAGCCAAAGATGGTAAAGCGCACTGACTTAGCTTAACAAAAGCCTATTCACTCTTGCCTTAAAGATATCCACAAGCTTACATTAATAAATAATAATAAAGACCATATCAGTTAACGTTTATTTATTTAACAGTTTATATGTAACACCATAGTAAAGGGTACATAATGCGGACTTAATACCATGTGGCATTATCTGCCAACTCTTTGTACCAAAGACAATTGTGCGCAGGTGTGAAACATATTACTTATATAAAGTGTACATATATTAAAATATTACAAAAAATTTTATATTACATTCTTAAAACAATATTCTTATACGATGATGTGATGTACTTTATGGACATCCATATGAACGAAGTTGCGAGTACAGCTAGTTTTAAATATTAATATAGCAAACATTTTCTTTTTATTTCAGCCTATAGGTGCCAGTGATTATCTTGTAATATCAAAAACCTTTCATACTGTATTCATCCGGGATCTTCCGCAATTATCTATAATGAAACATAGATCTCAGCTGCGTAGGTTTATTACGCTTATTGATACATTGTACGACAATAGAGTTAGGGTGAGTAAATAGAGAACAACAAGTAACTAATTAGAACAAATGTTTTTATTTTATTTGTCTTATTAATGAATAAGTGTAAAATTATTGGCATTATTTAATACTAATTGTTTCCAATACACAGAAAAGTGTTAATTAATATATTAATGTATTATTCCAGGTTGTAATTGCTGCAGATTGTGAACCTAAAGATCTTTTTAAATTGGAGGAGAAAGACGATTATGCCGATGCAGATAGAGCTTTGATGGATGACTTGAAAATTACGAAGGATTCAGTAAGTTTTAATGTGTCTGTGCTTGTGATACGCATTCTAAAATATTTTTTTTTAAATAAATTGAAGTGTCAAACAAACTTCCAGTCCAGATCTTGGTAAGTCGCTACTGCCCATGAACACCTACAACCAACTTCAAGTAAAGAAGGGCTACAAAAGGTTATCGCCCCTTATGACTAAGGTCGAATGCATCACAGCCTGTAATTATACTAGTTTTCTATACTCTTCAGATATAATTACGTTGAACATAAGATTTGCCTTAATAAGCACGCAGTCGTAATGCGATGGTAGTACATGCCGAATGGCTCGCAGCTTCGACGATATTTCTTGTCATTTATTTTGGAATGTACGGCCGCCTCTTCTTACGCCACCTTAGGGTCAAAATGGAGGCAAGTAAATATTTCCTTTTTTTATAGGATAGGGTGACAAACGAGCACACAGTCCACCTGATGGTAAGTGGTTGCTGTGGCCCATAGCCATCTACATTTATCCTCGATTACGAATCAAAATGCAGATGCGTTGTCACCCGTGGGGACTAAGATGAAATGCCTCGTTTCCAGTAATAAGGGTCTCCGGGTCTCTACACTCACCATACGAAACACAGCAGCATTAAGCTACTATTTTACGCTGGTATTCTGTGAATGAGGTGAATGTGTAATGAGTTAACAAATTATCTAAAATATAAGAGCTGTGGTATTTGTAAGTTAATAAAAAAATTACACAAAAGCTGGTTTATATAATTCTCCCTAGACCTGTATATTTTACCTATATTTAACTTGGAGTTTTATAACACTAAAAAACTAAGCAAGAGTTAAATTCAACCACAAATATTAATAATAGACAAAAAAATTTACAGAATAATTATGAAGTCGACTGTACTTGTGCAGAATCCCCCGAACTTGTGCAGCTAAATTTCCTACTTTCTAACTTCACAGCCGCCGTTATAGTCCGGTTAAATTAGACCAAAAAATAAGAGTGAAGATACATAAAGTTACAACAAGCTGATAATCAGTAAAATTGATCAAATATAATTATATTTGAAGTTCCCCACCATTCCTGTGTATGGAAAAAAATTACTCATGGTCAAAGGTCAAAAAAATGAGTCGCGATTTTCAGTAAAACGGTAAGTTTTATCATAAAAATACCCCAGACAAAAGTTGTAGATCATAAAATTATCTACAAAAATGTATCAAAAGTTGTATATACGTGGCGTACTCGTGCATATTATGACGTTTACAACTTTTAAATCGTAATATCTCAGAAACGGTAGCTCGCAGGAAAAAAGTATTGATACATTTTTTGTAGATAATTTTATGATCTATAACTTTTGTCTGGGGTATTTTTATGATAAAACTTACCTACCGTTTTGCTGAAAATCGTGAAACACTCATTTTTTTTTACCTTTAACCTTGAGTAAAATTTTTTCCATACACAGGAATGGTGGGGAACTCCAAAATTTTATTTTGAACAATTTTACCAATTATCAGCTTGTTGTAACTTTATGTATAACCAAATGTCTAGATTGACTGGACTATATTAACACTACCGGGCTATAATGGATTAGGAGAGTACGGAATGTTTTAACAACTATAATAAGTGAAAAATAATTTTATTGCAGGACGATGCAAAGGCGGCAATATTTACAGGAGAAGAAGAAATGTTTGCGTGCAACCGATGTCTTTCACGAATTATGGAAATGCAAACTGATGAATATTGGGATAAATGGGGAAAAAATCTTGATTGATGAAAATACTTTAAAAATCTATTAATTTAATATTATATAAAATTCCATGTGATAGTTACGACTTTAAAATAAAAAGTTTCATTAGTGAAAAATGATATAGTTCCAAAAACGATTATTTAAAAATAATTCATTCAGTATTAAGTGACATTCAATTTCAATACTAATATTTGTACATATGTCTATTGTTACTTAATACGTGAGTACAAAAGTTCAAAGTTTTGGTGCAGAGTGGACCTTAATAAACTGATAAGATAATGACGATAACTCGAGATTACGAGTAGAACTTTTGTACTTACCTTTCATTTTAGTCAAATGTTTTATAAATGTTATTGATGTATAGAAAACTTTATTCTCTTAATTTATTTTTGATTAAAATATTGCACAAATAATTTATACGATATTATTATTTTTTATTTGTTTTAACTAATTGGAATTTATTATCCAATTATCTATAAAGATACTATGGAACTAGACCTAAAAAATGATAAAGTTTGTCGGAGTACTGTAGGAGAAGAAATCAAAATACCACTGATATAGACACATTCTTTATTGAAATTTTTGGAACAATGTAAATTTACACATTGTCTAAGTCTAATCATACATGTGGCTGTAGTATTCCTGGTAAACCTGTATATAGGTTTCCTTTTCGGATGGGGACATCTTGGCGATGACGTCATCATCGACGCTAGTCAGAGGCACGGCTTTGCCATTCACCATAACGGTCGGTGCGTTGTCATCAGATTCTGAATCTTCGCTTTCCATCTCGGCTGGAATATTAGAGATAAAATTTTAGTAAAGTAATATATGCACCAAGTACTACAAAAAACTCACAGGCCCCGGGCGCTCGCATAAAATTTCATAGTATGTGCGCTAACTTGTGCGGTCAATACCGACAAGAATGAAATATTTATTCGATGCTGATTTACCACGTACACAGTGTGAACAAAAATGTATCTTAAAGACATTGCTTGCAAAATTTCTACTTTTTGGCATATTATTATTTCTGCATAATCGTAAAACAGTCTGATATTTAAAAAAACTCCGAGAAGTAACGTATACGACAAGCAATGAGCATGAATTAAATAAAATAGTATTGTATTGAAGTTGTTTTACTGTCTGTTACTGTTTTAGGTTTTGTCGTTTTGAAATGCACCAAGGCCACCTTTGATCTCCGTTACTTTAAGTAAATATAAATAAAAAAATGAACACTCGTGTTTCGAAAGCATTTATTGTCGAACTAGCTCTAGTATTTATAGCACAATTGAATTTTTTCAACAAAATTCGAAAGTTGACGCTATGGTAAAAATAGCTTAGAAAAACATAAAACATTTCTTAGCTGATTGTTTAATCATCAGAATAAAATAGAATATTTTTTTATTCAATATAGATTACAAGTAATTCTTATTGAAAGTCAATTTTTTACTTTACCACTGGTTCGAAAAAAAAAAACCTCTTTCGAGGGAAGAACCAGCGAGAAACTCAGCGGGATTTTTTTTAAATAAATTTTACAATAATTTATTTACAATATTTACAAAATTTATATTAGAAACAGCTTGGAAGCGACCACCTCATTCCCAGGCGTTATTATTATCAACCATGTATTCATTTATATCATAATAACACTTTGTAAGTTTTTGTTTAATTAAATATTTAAATTTGGTAATAGAGAGACCTTGTATATTTTTGGGACTTTGTTGTAATAGCTTACACATTGCCCCAAGATTGAATTACTGACTCTGTGGAGTCGAGAAACTGGTATCACAAGCTTGTGTTTGTTCCTAGTGTTTACAGAGTGTATATCACATTTTTTACTAAAACTACCTTTGTTTTTGTGAACATACATCAAATTTTCATAGATATACTGAGAGGCCAAAGTTAATATATTTATTTCTTCAAATTTTTCTCTAATCTTAAACCGAGAGAGCCTCTCTCGGTTTTAGATTGTAAATAGCTCTTATGACCCTCTTCTGCAAAACAAAAATAGTTTCTAAAGCAGCAGCATTCCACCATAGCAAAGATAAAATTCCCCGATAAAATTTATCCCATAGAGTGATAGTTGTCTTAAAGAATTAATCTAAACATCTAGTAATTTTAAACCGACCAAATATAAAAGTGAACAACTATTTTTTTCTTGTTTTGAATCCTGTGAATAACTTAAAACAGCCCTTAGATGAGGAAATTTTATATAAAACACTTTTACTTACCGACAGCAGCGAGCTCGTCTTTAAGTTTATACGGATCCTTGGATTCATTGTCACTAGAATCGGAACTGTCTGGATCGATCCCCTTCAAAGCATTAGAAACATTGTTTCCTATAACAACAATAAAATGAGTTAGAACCTTATATGCGTAACATATCACCAAAAACGGTTGACTAAGTTAGTTCTAGGAGTAAATGTGTATTCGATATGTAATTTGTCAGATTACAAGGTACTTCTTTTTCAAAAAGATCAGGGTGCTATAGCATTACTCTATCACCTCGTAAAACGTTTGTAGGATTACCGCGGGTCAACTGTTTATACCTAATATAATAAATGCGTCGGGTTCTATACAATAAGTGATACAACTAACACTATATGGCGTTTAGCCTCAGGAATTGTATTTTGCTTTAGTAATTTATACACATGTGGATGCATAAATAACTTTTCACTAGTCGAATGCCAATAGGCTCAATAATCTGTGGTTATAACACAAGCGATTTTAAAGAGCGGCCTCCAGTGACTGATTTAGAGTTCTGAGCACCCCTCCCCCCTCTTCAGCCTTTTTTCCTATGCCTGCCCAGCTCATATATCTGTTTGGTAAGCGTAAAAAGATTATATTATTAGTAAGTTAATAGAATAGTTTTTTTTTAACATTCAATTTTATGTTAATCTATTATTATCAAAATCTAGCGATTCGCCTCTGCTTCGCACTGATGATTGCTGCAGTTATATTAGTAGTATAGTTGTAGCACGAATGGGTCGGCTCGACCGAGGAAGGACCACGCTCTCACAGAATACCAGCGTCAAATAGTAGCGTAATGCTGCTGTGCTTCGTATGGTGAGTGCAGAGAACCGGAGACCCTTTTTACTGGAAACGAGGCATTCCATCTTAATAATCCTCGCGGGTGACAACGCATCTGCATTTTGATTCGTAATCGAGGATAGATGTAGATGTCTATGGGCCGCTGCAACCACTTACCATCAGGTTGACTGTGTGCTCGTTAAAATAAAATAAAAATTTAATAATACCAAACTTGAACCAAATTTGAATCTAAACCATCTAGGGACCCATTAAAAAACTCATCAAAATTGGTGGAGCTGTTTTTGAGCCTAAGCGAGACTAACGAACAGCAATTGATTTTTATATACAGGTATCCCAGAAGTCTTCCCTTACGAGGTTTTTTAAAGTTACTTGCCAAACTTGTGTAGTACATTTTCTTTGTACAGTCATTTAAAACTGGACAAAGTATTAATTTTGAATACTTAGTTGGGAAAACATTTACATTTCCTTCAGGACTGGAGCAGTTGGCTGTAAATTTTAAGCAACAGTTTTCGGAAGCATTATTTAGGATTACACACAGAAATCGTAGCTATTATGTATTGACGAACATAATTCACTATATTGTGATTTAGTTGCGCGGGGAACGTCGTACGTGAATTTATGTTATTATAATGGTAAACTGCTGCATAATAGTAAAAAAAAAAATAGTAAAAACTCATCAAGGACGTATAATTCAACTAATAAAAGCATAAAATTTCATAGGTAAGTTGATTATTTACTAATTATTCAATAACTAATTATCGTTGTTTTAACTAATTTACATCTCCATGAATACTTTACTATGATATTTACCTTTGTTAACTTTCATTTATTACTTTTTGTATTTATTATATTACAATTACCATGCTGCTTTTGTTCTACCGTAATACGCGACGCATGAGATGTTGACTAACTCGCCAAGTAATGTAATGTGACACATTAAATATTGTGCATTGTGTATGTTTATAATACGGCTGTAGGTGGCGACATCGGTTTTGGAAGTAATCGAGCACTAATTCATTTCTATTATCTTATTACTACTATTTCTGTGAGATTACATAATAAAATGAAAATTAAAAAAAAAAAACAGTTTTGTAGCCACAGGAGTTAATAGACCGTCACAGAGCGTAGATTTTCTCAATTTTGTTTATAAATGTTTATAATTTTTAAAATGCATAGCAAAGATTTTTTTATATTTTTCTGTTAACTATTATGACGACCTATAACCCGATACCGGCTTGACATCGACTTCTGGGACAACCTGCATAGAGAAGATTTCAGTTATAGTCTGTAAAAACCATTTATTTATAAAATTGAATTGCAGGTGTGTTGCCGGCCTTATCAAAAAGAGGAAGATCGTTTCTTTGTAAGTGGTATTGGTCCGGAAAAATCACCGATGCTAAATGACAAAGAAGTCTTGCGACAAATTCGGGCGGGATTGCGGGAAAATTCCTCTGAGAACTCCCCGTGGTAAATTCTACATAAGATGCAAAGGTATGCAAACATCTCTTCGCCAGCGTATCAAGCCGATCAGAAAGAACTTGTTCGTTGATGATTCGAGCCTCTCTTCGCTAGATGCGTCAAGTGGAACACATATATAATCTTAGAGACACCACAGCCCCCCTAAGATATATTCCATGTGGAGCCGAACTTGCGACTTGTAAAGTTGCAAGTAGGAATACTGTCTCACTTTGCAGAGCACGCCAAGCTTTTTAGAGGCCAATTTAGCCTTCCCTTCAAAGTGACAGAACTGTACGTCATTCAATATGTCGATGCCGAAGATTCAGATGCTGGCTGAGGCAGCAAGGGGAGTTCCCTGAAATTGAAGTGATACGACAAAGGGATTCTTTTTAGGGGTAAACGCGCAAACCCGTGTCCTGTGAGGGTTAAACTGGACCAGATTTAGTCGTACCCAATCCGAGAGCTAATCGATTTCAGAGACAAGTTTGTCCCGGTACTCGACGACTTGTTTTTGAGAAATATTGGTACGGCCGGTGCAAAAAGTATCACGAGTGCTGTCGTCAGTATAGCAATTTATGTTACTGGCTTGTAACATATAATCGATACAGGTACAGAAGAAACAGCGTAGCGTTATTAATAGGCTTGTAGTCAGAGTATGCACCCATCTACTACGAAAATGATGCTCCGATCAGAAAGAAAACTGGTGATTCAGTTGCATAATTTCTTGGAAAGCCCACAATATGGTGATCCTCAAGGTACTTCATGAACTCCCGTTTTATAATGGATTTGATTGTTTATAATGGATTGTTCTCTCTGTGCAGAGATGAAAGAGATGGATAACAGAAGTTTCCTTGGACAGTCTTGGCTAAAGGACATGATTAAATTAGAGGTAGAGAAGAGAGCTTGAGCAATTCAAAATCTTTAAATCATAACCAACAGTCAACGAAAGACAAAAGGCACCAAATAGTTCAAATTCTTATATTTAAAATCTATTTGTTTGTTTTGTACCAAAAATAAAGAAAGAGTAACAAGCAAAATGCTTGCGGCATTTACTCTGTTATTTATTAAGTATTTTAACGAATTTTCATTCTTAGCGTACTTGCAGACCTTGCGCTCTAGGCTCTAGCCTAATTAGCCTGTGGGTAAATCAGGCTGTGGCGGCCTCTTAAAAGGTTTCATATTAAATATGGTGTAATTCATTTAAGACGAGGGTTTTCGCGAACTGAAGGCATTTTGACTGCTACCTCAGCTCCCACCCGAGGTGTTCACCTACAGGCGATTGCCATGGTTGAAATCTTCGCGCAACAGTATGTGAAATCAAGCAGTTCTTTAAATAATGATTTCTTATATTTACGCGAACACCACACATTTAAATAATACCAGTTTTTACGGATGTTATCCAGTATATTTAACTTTTTAAATACCCGACGTTTGGAGCACTTTACAGCACAGCACAGCAGCGGTGTTCTTTAGCGAGGATTTGTGGTGTATCAAATCTGATGTAGTGACGGGGGCGGTCCTGTAGGTGTTCACAGACTGCAGACTAAAGAACATATAGCTGATATGAAAAATCGATGGTCCGGGAAGTCTGCAATCTGTGAACACGTACAGGATCGGCCCCGTCACTACATCAGATTTGATAGACCACAAATCCTCGCTAAAGAACACCGATTCCTTTCAAGGATGATTCGCAAGGCTATTGAAATCAAAAAACATCCTAATTTCAATAGAGAAGATGGCTGGGTGCTACCATCTGCTTGGGATCCTATAATAAATAAAATTAAATCCCAAACCAAGCATACAACTGCAAGACTTCAAGATACCAAAAGTTCATACTGTGTAGATTTTTTTTTGCGACGTAATGCTATTGATTGATTTATTTAATTTAAGTAATATCAAATATACAAATATTTTCATGTGAAATAATTTTTTGCATAGTTCCAATTAATTTTAGTAAGTATTTAATTTGCATGCATTGATTTAATTTTAAACACTCTAAAAGATTATAAAAATATTCGAACCCAAAATTTTGATGTAATTTGTGTTTAGTTGATAACTTTGCATTTGTAACACGGTAGTTTACATAAGTCTAAATAAGTCCTGTTAGAAAATCGCGGGCATACTAACACAATGTATTGGTCAAATACATCGATTTTTTTAAATCCTTACAAAAACTTCGAGGTACACTGACATTTAGTTCTGCGTTCTGCGTTCGGAATCCCGAAACGGTAATCCGTATGTATGTGGACGGCCTATGGCGGCAGCAAGTCTATATAAAATCAAGGTCCTGCCACACACACACCTACGGTAGGTTTTCATTCGAGATTTTGCGGGCAAAACGGGATTCCGTATGTGTGTGGCCGAATCGTTCGTTCCGTTACGGAATTTCGTAAATAGTCTGTGGCGGGCCTAAGTTAATATCACCGTGTAGTGCAGGCCATTTCCCCTATCTCCCCCTATCTAACAATTTATAACATCGTAGGAACGTTGTTATAAATTGGTTATTAACGACACAATAATAGAAACATCTTGTGGTCCGACAAATCGCGAAATGATGATTTTTTTTATAGGATAGGGTGACAAACGAGCACACAGTCCACCTGATGGTAATTGGTTGCTGTGGCCCATAGACATCAACATCTATCTTTGATAACGAATCAAAATGCAGATGCGTTGTCACCCGTGAGTCCTAAGATGGAATGCCTCGTTTCCAGTAAAAAGGGTCTCCGGTTCTCTTTTTCTTTTCTTTATTTTTTAAACAAAAAAAAAAAAACACTCACCATACGAAACACAACAGCATTAAGCTACTATTTTACGCTGGTATTCTGTGAGATGATGTGTGTAATTATAGCAATAAAAATAATGAACGAATTTCGTTACTAAACCTTGTGTATTCTGCTTCTCGTGTGCAAGAAGGACTGACATAATATCGTCGTTCTTCTCTTTTCCAGCGCCTTTCGTATTACTAGCGTTACTGGCAGCTTTCTCAAGCGCCATGTCTGACGAATGCACACTGTCGCTCTGTAAAAAAATATATATTTGTTTAAATATATCAATTATCAACCTAGGGATAGAGTTTCGGCGGGAATTTGACCGCCAGCGGATTGTTGCTTCTATTTTATCGTTTATATGGTTGTATGGAAGCAAGTGCTCCGACGTTGGTATAAACCTCAAGTTATTTTGTCCGCTTAAGAACTTGAGATACTGTCGTAAGTAATCGACAATTCGTCAGACAGAGTCAAGCTGTCATCGAAAGCTCCCAAGAACTTTTCAATGTGACGCATAGCAATATTGTGAAGATTTTGAAACAAATTACTACTACTACTACTAAAAGTATAATCGTACGAGTTCATAAAGAAAAAACACCTAGAGATATAAATTATTTATTGAAAAGAAACTACAAAGAATTTCTTGAGACTTGATAATGCGACAATGTGTACCTCGTCGTTGGCCAGGACGGTGCTCTCCACCATCCCGATAATGTGTACCTGGTCGTTGACGAGGACGGTGCTCTCCACCATCCCAACAATGTGTACCTGGTCGTTGGCGAGGACGGTGCTCTCCACCATCCTGACAATGTGTACCTGGTCGTTGGCGAGGACGGTGCTCTCCACCATTCCGACAATGTGTACCTGGTCGTTGGCGAGGACGGTGCTCTCCACCATCCCAATAATGTGTACCTGGTCATTGGCGAGGACGGTGCTCTCCACCATCCTAACAATGTGTACCTGGTCGTTGGCCAGGACGGTGCTCTCCACCATCCCTATAATGTATACCTGGTCATTGGCGCGGACGGTGCTCTCCACCATTGCGACAATGTGTACCTGGTCGTTGGCGAGGACGGTGCTCTCCACCATCCCAACAATGTGCACCTGGTCTTCGGCGAGAACTGTGCTCTCCACCATCCCGACAATGTGTACCTGGTCGTTGGCGACGACGGTGCTCTCCACCATCCCGACAATGTGTACCTGGTCGTTGGTGAGGACGGTGCTCTCCCCCATCCCGACAATGTGTACCTGGTCGTTGGCGAGGACGGTGCTCTCCACCACCCCGACAATGTGTACCTGGTCGTTGGCGATGACGGTGCTCTCCACCATTCCGGCAATGTGTACCTGGTCGTTGGCGAAGACGGTGCTCTCCACCATCCCGACAATGTGTACCTGGTCGTTGGCGAGGACGGTGCTCTCCACCATCCCAACAATGTGTACCTGGTCGTTGGCGAGGACGGTGCTCTCCACCATCCTAACAATGTGTACCTGGTCGTTGGCCAGGACGGTGCTCTCCACCATCCCGAGAATGTGTACCTGGTCGTTGGCGAGGCCGGTGCTCTCCACCATTCCGACAATGTGTACCTGGTCGTTGGCGAGGACGGTGCTCTCCACCATCCTAACAATGTGCACCTGGTCGTTGGCGAGGACGGTGCTCTCCACCATCCCGACAATATGTACCTGGTCGTTGGCGACGACGGTGCTCTCCACCATCCCGACAATGTGTACCTGGTCGTTGGTGAGAACGGTGCTCTCCGCCATCCCGATAATGTGTACCTGGTCGTTGGCGAGGACGGTGCTCTCCACCATTCCGACAATGTGTACCCGGTCGTTGGCGAGGACAGTGCTCTCCACCATCCCAACAATGTGTACCTGGGTCGTTGGCGAGGACGATGCTCTACACCATCCCAACAATGTGTACCTGGTCGTTGGCGAGGACGGTGATCTCTACCATCCCGACAATGTGTACCTGGTCATTGGCGAAGACGGTGCTCTCCACCATTCCGACAATGTGTACCTGGTCGTTGGCGAGGACGGTGCTCTCCACCATCCCGATTATGTGTACCTGGTCGTTGGCGAGGACGGTGCTCTCCACCATCCCGATAATGTGTACCTGGTCGTTGGCGAGGACGGTGCTCTCCACCATCCCGACAATGTGTACCTGGTCGTTGGCGAGGACGGTGCTCTCCACCATCCCGACAATGTGTACCTGGTCGTTGGCGAGAACGGTGCTCTCCACCATTCCGACAATGTGTACCTGGTCGTTGGCGAGGACGGTGCTCTCCACCATCCCGATAATGTGTACCTGGTCTGTTTACGCCAAATCGTGGCTATTTGAAACTTGCAAGGCGCTCGTCGGACGAGGAACCGGTTGGCGGGTTGCGCGGGGGTTTTCGTCTTGCGACCTGCGACCGCGCCTGCTAGTGTGGAAGAATCTTTGTACGCGACGGCCTTGTCGATTAGAGATCGGGAGTTACGTAATAATTATTCTCCGCGACGGCTGTATAGGTTAGAATCGTCACGTCGCATTAAGACTGCCTCCTTGTGTTGTCTTATTTTGTACGTATACGTGACAACGAGGCTTTCTTTGAGTTTTGAGTGATTAGCTTAACTTCGATTGACATTAATTTGTGTCGACGAGTGGCTTGTGTAGTTAATATTGTATGAAGGAATTTTGCTTTGTCGTGTGGAACGCTAATACCCCTATTACACTACCCTGAATCAGGCTCCTTAATCAGGGTGGTGTAATAAGACAAAGGGAGTAAGGGTCACTAATTAGGGCGTCAAAAGGGACCCTGTCTGCAGTGCCCTTGCCACAGTGCAGTGTAATAACACTTAGGGCAGTTGGGGCACTTATTCGATATGCGACTAGGGATGCAAGCAATACATCGATTCTTTCAAACATTGAGATATCGTTCATTAATATGGTTCTTCATGAGCAATGTTTTACTTTTACGAACGATGTTTTGGCTTGCCGTCAAAGGTTACGAAATAACCAACTAATCGAAGATAGTAAAATTTCGTATGTTATAAGTTGCGAACGATGATTATCAGGAATTTGATGTCACCTAAAAATATATCAAAGTTATATAAGGTCTAAATTTTTAAAGTTAGAAGGTATTTAGCAATAATAATTCAATCCCGAAAATTTTAAATACAAATCAACAAACAGGTGATTGGTCTAAGTCTAAGCTCTAAGCCGAAAATAATTATACTTGAACTTCAGGAGTGCAATTGTCTTCTATCGGTAATTTCATTTTCGATATAAAATTGTAGTTATTTTTATTATGATAATTAATTAACATAAGTTCACAAATATTGGAAATGGATTGAAATTGTCTTATCCATTTTCTTATTAATAATTATGTTGTTTAGCTTTAACTTAATCAATAGCTTAAGTACAGTATTATGTGGTAATAGTTGTTTTGTAATGGAAATTATTTTATTGGCTTACGGTACTTCAAGTTCGTTACAATCACTTTTCTGAAATATTGGTTTTTGATGGATGAACGGTTATTCACCTGTTTGTATTTTTAGTATAGTTTCGTAAATGTATTCAAAAATTCGATAATACTGAAGGTGACATATGGAACTACCATAAAGAATTAACGCACCACAACATAAGAAATAAAACTAAAGCCGAAGAAGAGTTTCATATATCCATGTATGGATGCTGGATGAAAAAGTTATTTCCCGGGCTTCATAGCCTAGTTCAAGATTTATTTGCTTATCGTGGCAGCTTCGGTAACCCGTGAGTGGTTATTCTCAGAGGCTGGATTTACAATCACTCATTTACTTTATTTACTATTATTTATTTACTATTTTAGACAAAAGTGGTTGAAAAATCAAGGAGCTAAATCTTTTTTTTTATAGAAGAGGGGGCAAACGAGCATGCGGGTCAACTGATGTTAAGTGACTACCGCCGCCCATGATCAACCGCAACACCAAGGGAATTGCAGGTGCATTGCCGGCCCTTTAGAAAGGAATAGGCTTTTTTCTTGAAGGTCCCCAGGTCGTATCGGTCCGGTAAAATCGCTGGTGGTAAACTATTCCACAGAGAGGTTGTACGCGGAAGAAAACTCCTCTTGAAACGTACAGTGGTGGACCGCCAAGCATCCAGATGGTATGGATGGTATCGGGACGTTTGCCGCGTAGTGCGTTCACGAAATTTGGCGGCTGGGATTAATCCGAACAATTCCTCAGAGCACTCTCCATGGTATATGCGAAAGAAAATGCAAAGAGATGCAACATCTCTTCGCAGTGCCAGTGAATCGAGCCGATCGGAAAGCACTCGGTCGTCGACGATTCGAGCCGCTCTGCGCTGGATGCGGTCAAGTGGAAGGAGCTGGTACTGGGGAGCCCCAGCCCAGAGCTGGGAACAGTATTCCATGTGCGGCCGAACCTGCGCCTTGTAAAGTTGCAGGCGGTGTGCCGGCATGAAATACTGTCTTTTTAGAGGCCAATTTGGCCTTCTCTTCCAAGTGACCACGAAACTGCACGTCACTCGATATGTCGACGCCGAGGATTCCGATACTGGCTGAGGCAACAAGATGAGTGCCTTGAAACTGAGGAGATACGACAAAGGGGTTTATTTTTAGCGGTTAACGCGCAAACTTCTGTCTTCTGGGGGTTAAACTGGACTAGATTTAGTCGCCCCCAATCCGAGACTCTGTTCAGCAAAGACTCGACTTCAGACACAAGTTTGTCCCGGCACTCGGAGACGTTTTCCCGAGAAATATTGGCTCGGCCGGTGTAAAGAGCATGACCAGTGCTGTCATCGGCATAGCAATGAATGTTACGGGTTTGCAACATATCATTGATATGCAGAAGAAACAGCGTTGGCGATAACACGCAGCCTTGTGGAACACCAGCATTAATAGGCTTGCAATCGGAGCTTGCGCCGTCTACAACGACCTTGATGCCCCGATCTGCAAGAAAGCTGGTGATCCAATCGCACAATTTCTCGGGAAGCCCATAGGATGGGAGCTTCAAAAGAAGCGCTTTGTGCCAAACCCGATCGAAGGCCTTCGCAATGTCCAAACTAACGGCCAATGCCTCCCCCTTGGACTCTACTGCCTCCTCCCATCTGTGAGTTAGGTAGACCAGAAGATCACCAGCTGACCGACCACGGCGAAAACCGTATTGGCGATCACTAATCAGCTGGTGATCCTCAAGGTACCTCATGAGCTGGCAGTTAACAATAGACTCCATTGTTTTGGAGAACAAGGAGGTGATGGCGATAGACCGGTAGTTGGACGGCTCTGAGCGGTCGCCTTTTTTAGGGATCGGGTGGACGAAAGCCAATTTCCATGATTTCTGGACTACGCCTAGGGAGTAGGAGTACCGGAAAAGACGCGTTATAAACCGGTGCCAACTCTGGAACACACGTCCTCAGCACAATTGGGGGTATTCCGTCAGGCCCACTCGACTTGTCCAGGGTCCAGGGATGTCCAGGGAGAGGAGTGCTTTTCGAACCGAGCGCTGTGTGAACTGCACTTCCGGCACGGAGCACTCACACCGCGGGATGGTCGGCAACGTACTCCCCTCGTCATAGAGAGTCGAGTTAAACGCAAAGAAAGAGCCTAGAAGACCGGCTTTCTCCGCTGCGGTATGCGCCAGTGAGTCGTCCTCCCTGTGTAGAGATGGAAGAGATGGCTGACAGAAATTCCCCTGGGCAGCCTTGGCGGGAGACCAGAATGCACGGGTTCCAGAAAGAAGGCGAACTAGTTTCTCGCCAATTCTGCCTATGTGCTCTGACTTTGCCTTGGCAATGACTCTTTTGAAGGACCTAGAGGCAGAATTATACTTCTTTTTTAGAGCGCTGGTGTTTACATCCCGGGATGCTGATGCGTCAGCCCAGGCTTGGTAGCACTCCTGCTTATAGCATGATGCTATTTTACAGGAGCGACCAAACCATGGCTGAAATTTGCCTCCAATGGGCACCACAGAGGAAGGAATAAAAAGTTCCATACCCTGAAGCACCACATCAGCGACAGAATCCGCAGCAACGTTTGAATCATCCGGCGAGAAGCAAACCCGCCCCCCAAGGGTAGGATGCAAAGAAAGACCGCATCCCATCCCAATCGGCTGACCTATAGTGCCAAACACGGCGGCAGCCTGCAGAATGCAACTGCGATTTCAGTGTGAGTGGCACCACACTCAGAACAAGATAATGGTCCGAGGAGCCTAAAGGGGCGTCGACGGAAATCTGATATCCGTCCGGGTGAGAGGTCAGCAGAAGGTCCAACAGGGAAGGTGCATGATCCTCCACATCTGGAATCCGCGTAGGCGAAGTAACCAGTTGTGTCAGACCATATTCCAAGGCAACATCATGAACAGATCTCCCCGCATGATCGGTTAAATGTGAACCAAGCCATTCGGCGTGATGGGCGTTATAGTCGCCGAGGATCACGATCTCTGCGGAGGGGATCTGCTGTAGCAACGAATCTGTAGCCATTTGGACGTGGTCGAAGAGTCGGTCTGTTTCGGCATTACCGCTATGAGACCTATAGAGGCACCCGTAAATGCGCAGATGGTCGTCGCTGTCTACGCGTAGCTAAAGGATGGACAGGTCCGAACCTTCAAGTCGGCCGAGGCGTCGAGAACAGATGTCCTCTCTGACGTAAACGCAAACTCCAGCCCGAGGCACAAAGGAGGTTCCAGTTTGTACCCCGGTAAAACAACTCAGCCGGAGAGGACACCTGCGTCTCGGTCAGAAAGAGAGAGCGGCCTCGCCGTCTCGAGATGGTAGTGGACGGCGTTTAGGTTGGAGTGAAGTCCCCTGATATTGCAGAAATTCACGGACAGCGTGGAAGGGGTCGTCTTGATTTTGTTGCTCCGTTTGCCACGAGCAGTTGTAGTCTTGAGCGGAATTTTGCCCCCCCCCAGAATACGCGGGGCAGCCTGAGCACCCACGCTCATAGGTGGAGAAACATGGTCGTGGATGCTCAGAGAGGGATTCTCCAGGGGTGCTGGTACCCTCCTGAGGTAGTCTATCATCATTTAATTCCGCTACCATGTTGATGGGGGGAGGGATTTGAGCCTCCGGCCACCTGCACTCACCAGACGAAACGCGGAAGCAGAGCTTCCACTTCACACCGGTATTCTGTGAGGTCGTGGTACCGCCCCGGTTTGAGCCGGCCCATACGTGCAACAGCAAAGCAGCCGCGTGGCTCTACCACTGTTAAAATCTTATATCTTGATAACTATTTCCTGTAGCTAGAAATCGTAGAGTGATAAATAATCTGTGCCTAGCACTTACACTCTGGCTTACAATCGTATTTTTTTCGATATATGGAGGCACTAAAGTTAATAGTACCTCGAACTCCTCTTCCCCCATTCTCAAGTAATTTCGGTATTCATTTGGCTCCAGAACTCCGAGAATCCGCTTACTTGAGTGATTATTCCTAAGCTTTAAATATTCTTTCACCCATATCTTTCTTTTCCTCCGCTTTTCTTTAATGAATATTGTCGCAATGACAGCCATAGCAATAGCGACTTTTTTGTTTTGATAATATAACTGGCATCATAGACCAAGTATATGTATAGGGAAAGTGACTTTGACGTTCAGCCGCTACAAGATTCCCTCCCAGACTTAATCGTATATCTAGTTAGTTTGTGCCAGACTCTCAGACTGAGTATAAGTTGGCTGGCTTGGGTAAACTATATCGATATTTATTTCAGAGTATCGAAGTCCGTATCAATTTCGATATATTTTAAAATTTTATATTTATTTCATTACTTAATAAGACAAAACATTAAACAACAAAATCAATTATGTGCTGTTGTCAAACATCCATTAATAAAATTTTAGTTTTTACCCTACTACATCATGCAAAACATGACGATGTATCGATATTTATCACGCGATATATTATATTGATACTGTTTAAAAATATCGATATATTTTTTCGACTTGCCTGTCTCTATGACTGAGTTAGGGCGTAAAATCAGTGTAGTGTAATAACTGACCACCCTAACTAGGGGCCACGCCCACCCTTCATTCAGGGCCCTGATTCAGGTAGTGTAATAGGGGCTCAGTTGCTCGTCGAGTTGGGTTACTATGGGCCCCAGCCCAGACGACTTTTGTCGGGGTAACTGAGGGCCGTAACATGGTCACACAACTCTCCACCATCCCGACAATATGTACTTGGTCGTTGGCGAGGACGGTGCTCTCAACCATCCTGTCAATATATACCTGGTCGTTGGCGAGGACGGTGCTCTCCACCATCCCGTCAATATGTACCCGGTCGTTGGCGCGGAGGGTGCTCTCCACCATCCCGTCAATATGATCTGGTCGTTGGCGAGGACGGTGCTCTCCACCATCCCGTCAATATATACCTGGTCGTTGGCGCGGACGGTGCTCTCCACCATCCTGTCAATATGTACCTGGTCGTTGGCGAGGACGGTGTTCTCCACCATCCCGTCAATATATACCTGGTCGTCTGTGCGGACGGTGCTCTC